>JAYESD010000003.1:199592721-200048616 GCA_036927565.1 Tuctoria greenei | reverse complement strand
TACGGTCCTTTTTATAGGCGCGGAAGTCAACGGGGAGTCGGGCGCCGGGCGTACGCGTGCGGGAGTCGCGCGTGGGGGCGGGAATCGCGGGGCGAGCGGGGAAAATCGGGCGGGAGCCCGTGCGCGGTTCGGCGGGACGCGGGAGGCGCGTCAGGTGGCGGGGCCTCGGGGCGCGCGGCGTGGGGTCGGCCGGGAGGCGGGATTCGCAGGCGACATCGGGGGGGGGGGGGGGGGGGGGGGGATCGAGGCGGGGGGGGGGGGGGCAGGCGGCGGGTGATGGCGCTTCGGGGCGCGTGGGAGGGCGCGTACGGTGCTGGGGGGTGGGGTCCGTGCCGGGCGGCGTCAGGGCGAGTGTGCCCTGGTGCGGTTGCGTGGGCGGCGGGCCAGGCGCCTCGGGCGGCGGGGCCGGGAGCAGGCGGCGGGCGGGGCCGGCTCCGCGCGTGGGCGCGCGTGCCGCGTGGGGCGAGCGGGCGGGTGCTGGTTGGCTCGGCCGCTGGCCAGCAGGCGGTTTTTTTCTTCTCTTTTTCTTCTTTTTTTTAAATATATTACTATTTATTAATTTTATATTTTTTTCATTATATTATTATTATTGTATTTTATTATTTATATTTTATTTATTTTATTTTTCTTATTTATTTATTATTTTATATATGTATATATTTATTATTATATAATTTATTTATATATTTCTTTTTATATATTATTATTATTATTTTATATTTATTCTCTAATACAAGATTTAGGCTATAATTATTATTTTTTTCTTCATTTTGCTACACCATATATGTATGTTTTATCTTTTCTTTTATTCGATTAATATTTAATGCATGATCATGTATGCAATGCATGATGCGAAAATTGAGGGTGTTACAGAAACGAGGCACCAATTTTCACTTGACTCCAAATCGATGAATTCCTTTCATCGGAGAAACACGGAGATATACTTGATCACCAACTTCATAGCATAACAGACGGTGCCGCTTGTCCGCATAGCTCTTCTAACGAGACTGAGCAGCCTTGAGATTGGTTTGAATGAGCTTGACCCCACTCTTCAGCTTCCTTAACGAGATCGACCCCGAAAATAACTCTCTCGCCAGATTCACACCAATTGAGTGGTGTACGGCACTTAGGTCCATTGAGTGCTTCATAGGGTGCCATCTTGATACTTGACTGATAACCATTGTTGTAAGAGAATTCTGCTAATGGCAAATGGTCATCCCAATTCTTTCCATGATCAATGGCACATTCTCTCAGCATATCTTCTAAGATCTGATTTACTCTTTCAGTCTGAGGATGATATGCAGAGCTTCTGATTAACTTGGTTCCCAGAGACTCATGTAGTTGCTCCCAAAAGCGAGCAATGAACAGAGATCCACATTCAGAGACCATGGTGCGGGGAATTCTGTGTAAACACACAATCCTTGAAATGTATAACTCAACATACTGTTTAGCAATGTACTTAGTATGAATCAGAATGAAATGGGTTGATTTGGTCAATTGATCCACGATCACCCAAATAGAATCATGCTTCCCGAATGTGGCAGGTAATCTAACAATAAAATACATACTGACGTCCTCCCATTTCCATGCTAGAACACTTAAGGGTTGGAGTGTCCCCGCTTTCTTTACATGATCAACTTTAACTCTTCGACAAGTATCGCACTCAGATACATATTTAGCAATCTTTCACTTCATTCTGGTTCACCAAAATTTACTCCAGAGATCTTGGTACATCTTGTTGCTACCCGGATGTATGGAATACTTGGACATATGGGATTCATCCATGATTTTCTTCTTGAGCTCCATGTTTTGGGGTACTACTATTCGATTCTTAAACCATAGAGTACCTTCATCATCTCGCTGGAAGCATAACTTCTCGCTAGCTTTAATCCTTTGCCAGAGTATAGACATAGCTTGGTCTTGCTTTTGTGCCTATACAATCTCCTCTCGTATTGTAGGTATGAGAGCGAGGTTATACAATGCTTCATATGGAATCACATGTAAGTTGGGTTCTTCCTCCTCATCTGATATCCCTGATATGTTATTAATGTGAGACTTGCGACTGAGCGCATCGGCCACCACATTAGCCTTGCCCGGATGATAATGAATCTCAAGCTTGTAGTCCTTGATCAGTTCCAACCATGTCCATTGCCTCATATTGAGTTCCTTCTGGGTAAAGATGTATTTGAGGCTCTTATGGTCGGTGTAGAGATGCACTAGGTTTCCAAGTAGATAGTGTCTCCACATCTTCAACGCCAGTACCAAGCAGCAAGTTCCAAATCATGAGTAGGATAGTGTCGCTCGTGATTGCGGAGCTGGCGCGATCCATATGCAATTACCTGCCTATCTTGCATTAGAACACATCCAAGTCCAGTGCCTGATGCATCACAGTATACATAAAAAGGCTTAGTTGTATCCGGGTGAGCTAAAATCGGTGTTGTCGTAAGATGGTTTCTCAAGGTCTGAAATGCTTCCTCACATTCTTTAGTCCATACATACTTGTTTCCTTTCTTCAATAATTCAGTCATTGGCTTAGCAATCTTTGAGAAGTTGCGAACAAATCTTCGATAATAACCAGCTAGTTCAAAGAAGCTACAAACCTGATGGACTGACTTCAAAGATTCCCATTTTAGTACTTGTACAACCTCACTTGGGTCAACTGCGACACCTTCCACTAAGATAATATGACCAAGAAAAGGTACTTCGTTGATCCAAAACTCACATTTACTGAATTTAGCATATAGCTTATGCTCTCTTAATCGTTGTAGTACAATGTGAAGATGTTCAACATGCTCTTCCTCTGATTTGGAGTACACCAGTATGTCGTCAATAAAGACCACGACAAACCGATTCAACTCTGGCATGAAAACAGAATTCATAAGGTACATGAAGTGCGTAGGTGCATTTGTTAGACCGAAAGACATGACCAAATATTCATAAAGTCCGTATCTGGTTGAAAATGCAGTCTTCAAAATATCTTCCGCTCAAATCTTGATATGATGATACCCCGATCTTAGATCCATATTTGAGAATACCTTGGCACCCACGAGTTGATCGAACAAGATATCAATCCTTGGCAGTGGATACTTATTCTTAATCGTCACCACATTTAGCAGACGATAGTCCACACACAACCGTAATGATTCATCCTTCTTCTTCACAAATAGAGCTGATCAACCCATGGTGATGAGGTAGATCTGATAAAACCTTTGTCTAGAAAGTCTTTCAGGTGCTCCTTCAGTTCTGCCAGTTCACCTGTAGCCATCCCATACGGTCTCCAAGATATTGGTGTAGTTTCGGGTGCTAGCTCAATCTTAAACTCTATATCACAATCTAGCGGCATACCCGGGAGATCATCTGGAAATACATCGAGATATTCCAAGACTACTGGGATATCCTCAAGCTTCTTGATTTCAGTATGGTATGTGGTTGGATTTTCTTGAGCCAGATCTTCCAGATATAGAGTATGGTGACTGTGAAGTTTAGAATCCAATTGAACAATTCGAGGACCAATGTCAAGAATAGCTCCATGATGATTCAGCCAAGCCATTCCTGAGATAACATCGATCTTTTGACCATCAAAGATGATGAGGGTGGTAGGATACATTTCCACCTAGACACAACGGTGCTCTAGAGATAGTTCCATTGGTGGAGATATTGCCTCTAGGTGAAAGTATAAAGTATGCCTCTTTGGTGGTAGTAGTTGGAATCTGATGTTGGAGCACATAAGATTTGCTAATAAAGTTGTGGGTTGCACCAGAATCGAATAGAATGAATATAGGTTGATTATGTGGGGTGAACATGCCCGGTAACACGGGGTTCTCCAACTGGAATGTCTTCAACCGCGACATAGTTAATGCTGCCGAACATGGAGATGATCTTATGTTGTTCCAGTTTCTGTTTCAAACCTTGATGTGAAGAGGTTGGCTGGTTGCCCTGCTAGGCTTTACGACAATCCCGTGCGAAGTGACCCCTTTGCTTTCCATGGAATTGAGGTGGAAAAAAGTCTTGTGCAACCTGTGATTTTAATGGTGCACAAAGTACCATCTGCGGATGTTGATGTGGTAGTTGTGTCACTAGCTGAATTCCCTGACAGGATGGTAAATTATAGACCAAACGATACTTCTCAGGAGCACTATGGCTACTGACCTGTGGCACACTCCATTTTCTCTCCTCCTCCCGAGTTTGGCGATGATCATCTTCTATCATGATAGCAACACTCACTAACTTGTCGTAATCTTTGCGATTGAATACGATCAGCCTTTCTCGAAGTTGGGTATTTAGGCCTCAGAAAAAGTAATCACATCTCTTGATCTCCGTATTCAGAAGATGAGGTGCGTATTGTACCAGTTGGTTATACAATTTGGAATACTCATGAGCACTCATTTCCCCTTGCTTTAACTCCACGAACTCCTAAAGCTTTATTTCTATAATCCCCGTAGGAATGTGCTGAGCACGGAAAGCCTCACGGAAGTCAGTCCATAACACATGATGGCCTTCAGGGATAGTAGTGAGATACCCTGCCCACCACGCTCCAGCTGATCCATGAAGTTGTTGGGCAGCACATAATGTCTTATGATGCTCACCACTTTGTAATAACCCAAACTTAGATTCAATGACGCGAAGCCAATCGTCTGCATCCAATGAATTTGTTGCCTTCGTGAAGACTGGCGGTTTTGTCACCAGGAAATCCAGATAAATACTCGGGGTCAGGTTGTTTTGATGTGTCTCTTGAATTCTATCTTGGTCAGGCATATTCTGCACCAATGCCGCGAGAAGCCTGTTGTTCTCTTCTGCAACTCTACCATCTTGGTCTGGTATTCCACTATCCCTGCCATGACTTCCGCCAATAAGTCTGATGGTGGTTCCAGCGGTGGAGTTGAGTCCATTTCAGCTTGTCGAGAACCTCCGACACTACACGAACGACGAGTGCGAACCATACTGCATGAACACATTTTTGAGTGGAGTCAAAACTCGATTTCAACAGTAACAAGTATGAAAATTCTTGAGTAATATGATGAAAGATAACATAGGTGTAACCCTATCCTACTCAATTTCCAGCTACGGCCTTCTTGCTGTTCCAGATTGACTACTTTGTATACCAACTCGAATTTGACTATGCAAATGACATTTTCATGACATGAGACAATTACCAAAGTTGTAGCTGACTCTCACACCTTTACAAAGGTTACCCACACGACCCGATTTCATCAAGAGTTAGAGAGTTATGGTGGTTTAAATTTGACAGATTTCTGGTGCAATTTTGACAGAACCTCCCCTAAAAGTGGTGTTTTTGGCCACAGTTAAAACATATAATATATTACAAAATATGCACCAACTTCCAATTACAGAATTATAGTATAACATAACAGTTTTTCATAAATGTATACATCCATAGCTTACATTATCCATATATGTGCATTATCGACAAAATTCCAAACTAGACACATAAGGTCCAGAATCTGTACAGCAAGGACACGCTTGTCGATAGTTCGAATTTGAACCAGTTACAATCCATTCAGACTTTGGGTTGAATACCAAGTTGATAGAGGACTCACTATGCTTTCCATAAATGTATATATATGCCTATGTCACAATACTAGAGCAAGAGATATGGCTGTTCAAAGTTCACAGAAAATCTGGTACAGTCTGGGCACCTTACTGCAAGTGCACCAGCTGAACTCCAAATTACAAATCTTCTGTACCAAATCAGGACAAACTTTGAATTTCAAAATTGTATAGCATCTCTTCCCCTTTCCAGAACTGTATCACAATACTCCAGAAGATGATTCTACATGGAGATATTGCATAAATACAGAGACTGCTTCAAAAACCCAGAAAATTGTAGCAGGTTTTGAAATTTGAACTTTTGACCAACTTTGAGTGTGTTACTGTCCTGGAGTACTATAGAAAAGTTTTAGAAAACTGTTCAATATTTACATAACTGCTTCAAACACTACCATTGACCAAATATTCACGGAGATACACCCTGTGCAATTTCAGCCATGAAAAGTGCAAAACAGGGAATCCCAATATGGTTGCCCTATTACTCCTCTCCACCATACTTAACCCAATTAAGTCCTTATACCCATATTTGACATGATTTATTGTATTTTTACAGAAGATTCAGGTATTAGGAGAAGAGAGGTGTATATGCATCATTTCTTACGATGCCGGTACTACGTGTCTCACAATTAGAAAATCCTAACTGGATTACCTCCGGCTCGTACGTCTCATAGGTGGCACTAAAATAGAGCACTCGCAAACGTATACTACTCGCGACACGTCTAACGCGGTTAGTGTACCTGCATAAGATAAGCAATTCACAAACACTCATTATGGTGCTATACGGTACAACCCACATGGGTGATCAATTTAGGCAGTCATATATCATTTCCAATCTAACGCCCTGTATCATTTCATACGGACCGTCCTTGAGGAGAACACGTCTCCAGAAACGTGGCCTCGTTTCAACACCACACGAGGGGGACCCGAGTAGAGCGTGAACGGGTCATCACAGTTGGGAATTCTATCAACCCAACAAATACCACCTACTGCCCCTACCTCACAGAGGCACGCCGATAGCGAGCGTTGCGTATGGCTCATTGAACATGAATTGTTCAAGAGTTGCATACTATCGCGTTTTTTGACCACACGATGGGGTATCCACGCTTTTGCCTGAAGTACACCGAGGAGCAGCGTTTTCATATATTCCCAGAACCATAAGAAGGTTCAAAGGCTCATATTGACTCCCGTGCCAAGCCACGGAGGACAATCACTGTACTACCTCTCGTACGGGGGAGCTTACCGCAATTGATCCGCTTGTAGTGGTGTACCTTACCTCTTACCTGACGTCGAAGTGTCGTTACAGAATATAATAATAAATATGTTAGCTTTGCCACATTAAGAACTATGCTAATAGTAATCCTTATGTGGGCCTAGTACCGAATCCTCACTCAAATACTTAAGTTTTTCAAAATACGTGTTGTTCTAGGTGCGCTATTCCCAATAGCTCTGATACCAGCCTGTGAGGACCCCAACCCCGACATTCCATGAATTGCATTGGGTGGTGTCGTATGATGCGACACCCAACAACACAACACAATGAACACACATTTACAACACAATGGGCTTTTGTTCCATAATATCGTTTATTTTACAAAGTAATGTACATAAGTTCAAGCAACGGAAAGATAAAATACACCTCACGCCCTATATCCTATACTAAGCATGAGTGGAGTCATCCGACCCCCGGAAGCTTCATGTCACACCCGGTTTTATTAAGCATAAAACTAGCTGCAAAAATACATGTATGCCAGGATCTGTTTTACCATACATGTATGACAAAAGGTGATAACCAATTCTATATCACATGCAAACAACATTTATACCTTCAAAAGAGCTTTGAAGTAGCAGCGGAAGAGGAAAAACTTTAGAGCAACCACAGGCAAATTGACTGGCAGCAAGGCGACCTATGCACCGTCTTCACTTGTAATCGTCCTTATTAGATCTTCTCTTCACTGAGCAGCATATCAAAAATACAACAAAGCAAGTGTGAGTACCATCCCGTGGTATTCAACAAGTGTGGGAAATAAATGACATGAAGGTCAAGTCAACGGAGAAGGCTGATAGTTGTTTAAGCACTAAGCATTAAACCTAACCTTAGCTTTCATTAGCAACCTACATCTAGGTGAGTAATCCCAACCGTAATAACAGTAATAGTAATTATGATAATATCAACATCAATTCCAAGCGTTATCCCAACCACCATTCCAACCATTGACTAATTATGAATTCGACACCAAGCTGCTCTTGTCCGTGAGCACAGTTGTCATGACAGTTTTCCAATCTCTGCAGAGAATGTATCCTTTACCCACAAGCCGTGATTTCATCCCCTATTGTCAGGTGGACTAAGTAAACCTCCCTGATACCAGTGGTGATCAACCTTTCACACTTCTGTAGGTGTGCGGCCAAGAGATCACTACGAGGTCTTTACAAAGGTCCCCCCTCGGCTAGTAACCGACCCTCTGAGGTTTCACCGCTTTGGCTCCTAGAGTCCATTTTACCTCCGCCAGGAGAAGCCCCCTCTTGAGCCATGCAGATCACAAGGCAGATACACTGAACCAATTCCCCACACTGTCCAACTACCAACACTAGGTCGGGAGAGGCCTAATTAATTGACCAAGCTGTCCCATACTCAGTCTTGTGGCGATACTGTATAGCTTAGTGGCTACTCCATAAACCGGTCCTTAGAATCCGGCAAGGTTCGATCCCCAAATCTCGGGTCTCGTGCGTACTGCACCATACCATTCAAACCAACCCGCCAGATTCCTATTTACTACAATCCATTTCCAACATCATAATCATAAGTCATGAATAATAAGTGTGGTCAATGTTTTTCCACCCAACTAGTATGCATGGCTAAGCGTAAAGTAAATCCCATAACCACCCTTCCATAACCCAAGCGACAAGGTAAAAGGTAATACAACAGGGCATAGCATAGGATTCATATTAATTAACATGCAACTAACTAAACCCTTAAAAAGGTGCAAGATGGTCAAGGACACTTGCTTGTGTTTATATAGCTTCTCAGTCTCTTGATTGAACTCTTATCTTCATATTCTTCGTGTTGCTTCTTGCTCGAGATACGAGTGCATATAAGCTATCGTCAAAGGAGAAATAAAAAACATTCAATAACAATACACCATACAAGCAATACAAATATTATAATTGAAATATGTTATGATTATGATTTAAACCGGAGTTATGAGTAATTAATTATTTTTCATAGCTAAAGAAATGCATTTGCCATTTATTTTCCATTTTTAGTATTTATTTACAGGCTAAAAACATTTTTAATGAGTTTTCTATAGACAAAATATATTTTATATGCATTTTATAAATTTTATTTCAGCATAAAACATTTTATAAATAATTTTCCTACTATTTCCATATTTATTCTCTATTTTTAATATTTATTCATATCTAAAAGTATTTTTATCAAATTTTCTATTGTCAAAACATATTTTATATGAATTCTACAATTTTATTTCAGTATAAAAAGATTTATAACCATTTTTCCTATATTTGATATATTTATTTTATCACTTAAAAACATTTTCTATGTATTAAATATATTTTTCTACAATTTAATTATGTTTATTGGAATTTTCTTTTAAAAACAGTGATGATATAAAGTATAAACTAATTTCTCTAAAGTTTAGGGGTTGTTTTGTAATTTTTCCATATATGACAGAGGTTAAAAGTTGTATTTTATAAAGTTCCAAGGGTTTAAATGCAAGTTTACATATTTTCAGATTATTTACATAATTAACATAATGGCTAGGGGTGTCTTCATAAGATCAGGGGCCTATATTTACTTTTAACTCAAACTGCAAGGGTTTAAATGCAAATCTCCATTTTCCTTTCTTATTCCTATTTATTTTTCTTAAGAAAAAGGGCATGGACCGAGTCTAAAGGTATGTGGACCGTGGGCGTCGGTGCGGTCCATGGTCCATGGTGGACCAAAGGCCATACCCCTTCGGGGTGGCCTAATCCTGGCCGTACGGCCGGATCCAACGGCCCAGGTGCGGCCACGTCACCCAGGCCGGCATAGGGGCGGCGCGCGATGACCGGTGTGGACAGGGGCGGCGGTGCCATGGCCGGAACGGCCGGCGACGCACGGGGCGGGGGGGGGGGGGGGGGCGCTAGAGACCACAAAACTCGCCGGAAAATGGTGAAAATGAGAGAGGAGAAGAAGGGGGACTCACCCCGGGTGTTGCGCACGCCGAAAAACGGCCGAAGACAGCGGGCAATGGCGAGGGGCGGCGGCTTGGCCATCGGTTCCACCGGGGAGCATCTCGGGTGGTGGGATTTCGTCGATTTTGGGTCCTACGCGGGCGGTGGGGCGTTGGGATCCTCAAAGGACCGTCGGAGGCGGCCGGGAGGGCTCCCACACGCAGGGCACCGAGGTCAGAGTGGTGGTATCCATGGTGATAGTGGCTAGGGTTCGGGCAAGGGAGGAAAGTGGGGTCGCGGTTGTGAATAAAATGGGGGGAGGGGGGAAGATGGTTGCTCAGGCGGAGGGGGGGCGCGAGTGGGAAGAGGCGCAGCGCTGGCAGTTGCCGGGCGGCGCGGGCGACGTGGGCGGCGGGCAAGGCGGCGGTTGCCGGTTGGGGAAGAAGGCGCTGCCACGTAGGGCCCACGCGTAAGAGAGAGGAGAGGGAGAAGGGGAGTGCGGCTGGGCCTTGGGCCGAGTTGGAGAGGAGGGAAGTTGGGCCGCAAGTTGGGTATTTGGCCCAGGAAGGCTTCTATTCCTTTTCTTTATTTCTATTAAATTTCTGATTTCAACTTCAAATGAAATTTTCTAGTGTACTTTGAAATTCAAATGCACACAAAACATGATGCAGTTGTTATAAATAATTTCTATGATTTTTGTAAATAATAGTATTACTATATTTTCTTTATTGTTTTTTTTAATATACATATACTTGAATTCAAAATAATTAATATACTATTTCCAAGTTTATCATTATATTTTGCATACAATTATACACATTATTCATTTCTTTTACTTATTTATTCATCACTTAATATCATTCTTACACCATTTACTTAACCCTAATTCTATTTTATTTATATTTCTCTATTTTGAAAAAATGCGGATGTGACAACTCTACCCCCCCTAAACGGAATCTCGCCCCAAGATTCTAAAATATTGGAATGTAATGATCTACGTTTTAATAAATTGACAAGTTATTATTTGTTTTTGCAAGTAATCTATTTATCATTTCATTTCTACTTTAGATGTTAAACAGTTTATTTTAAAACTTCCCTAAGTTTAAAACGTCACCCATATAAGAAGTGCAACACGATGAAATTGTTTTAAATAGTTTTAAGAGAGTATTTGTTGTCACATAATCGTACACAATATTTTATTTTATTTTCTTATTGTATTCATTCATGTGCCTTATTATCAATACTATTATAGGTTTGAACATAGCGCTACAAGGTCTGATAAGGTTGCCTTCATTATTTTTATATTTTAATTTAATGAAATGTATTTCATCTAGTATTTTGGAACTTGTAATATTATTATTATTATTACACATAATCACTCACGATAAATATGCCTATTTGATTTATATTTGAAAATGTTATCACAAAATACCATACATTATTATTATTTTTCTTTTACTTTTGTTCCTATATTTTCAAATTTTACTTTTGCCAACATTCCTAACGTGGTTTTAAATTTAAATCTTTCACTCAAATATATTATTTTGACGAATACGTAAACTATGTTATTATTAATACTACTATCATTATTATTTATTTTACTTTTGAAAAATGCAAGTGTTACAAAACCTACTAGAGTATTTGTTGTTCATTACTTTATTTTATTTGAATTCAAACATGTTCTCTAGCAATTTTTTAATTATTATTTTTAATAAATAAGTATTGCTGATGAAATATGTGCAATTTATGTAATTTACTATCACATATGAACAATCATGTTTTTTTCTTCTATTCTCTATTTCATATTTCGAATTTGGTCAAACATACCATCATGATTTTAATTTTATAGTCTTACAATTAAATTCATTAGCATGATGAATGCGTACTACATTAATTATTATTATTAGTATTATTATTAGCAATATTATTAGCATTATTATTATTATTTTATGTTCTTTTACATTCTTATTCTTCTTCTTATCAGTATTACTAATTAGAACTCGGTCTAAATTCCCATTGCGATTCTAAATCTTAAAATGTTTCATTTCAAATGCTTTGTCATGGTTCATATATTTATTATTATTATTATTATTATTATTATTATTATTATTATTATTTGTTAAATACGGTGGTTACAATCCTACCCACCTTACAACGAATCTCGCCCTCGAGATTCAAGTGGGTCGGCTACCCCTCTTAAACAGACAAATGCTATAATTTTATTGTTGTTGTTATTGTTAATCTATTGCAATACATCAATCAACGTGTTCTAATTCGCTGTGAAGGAGGCATGGACTTCACTTGCTAACCAAAGGGGACCTAAACCAGTAATGTATGGTAATCTCTAAGAATCTTCTTCTTTTGTATTATCCTCTTATGTTGATCTTCACATTCCTGTCGGTGGAGTCGAAGCTTCGTCTTCATGAGCAATGTCAAAGGAGAGTCTACAGGGTCCATTCTAACTAAGGTCACGTGCCTAGAGTCAACATATAGCTCTGATACCACTTTTGTCACACCCGGTTTTATTAAGCATAAAACCAGCTGCAAAAATACATGTATGTCAGGATCAGTTTTACCATACACGTATGACAAAAGGTGATAAACAGTTCTATATCGCATGCAAACAACATTTATACCTTCAAAAGAGCTTTGAAGTAGCAGCGGAAGAGGAAAAATTTTAGAGCAACCACAGGCAAATTGACTGGCAGCAACGCGACCTATGCACCGTCTTCACTTGTAATCGTTCTTATTAGATCTTCTCTTCACTGAGCAGCATATCAAAAATACAACAAAGCAAGTGTGAGTACCATCCCGTGGTACTCAGCAAGTGTGGGAAATAAATGACATGAAGGTCAAGTCAACGGAGAAGGCTGATAGTGGTTTAAGCACTAAGCATTAAACCTAACCTTAGCTTTCATTAGCAACCTACATCTAGGTGAGTAATCCCAACCGTAATAATAGTAATAGTAATTATGATAATATCAACATCAATTCCAAGCGTTATCCCAACCACCATTCCAACCATTGACTAATTATGAATTCGACACCAAGCCGCTCTTGTCTGTGAGCACGGCTGTCATGACAGTTTTCCAATCTCTGCAGAGAATGTATCCTTTACCCACAAGCTGTGATTTCATCCCTTGTTGTCTGGTGGACTAAGTAAACCTCCCTGATACCAGTGGTGATCAACCACATTTCACACTTCCGTAGGTGTGCGGCCAGGAGATCACTATGAGGTCTTTACAAAGGTCCCCCGGCTAGTAACCGACCCTCTGAGGTTTCACCGCTCCAGCTCCTAGAGTCCATTTTACCTCCGCCAGGAGAAGCCCCCTCTTGAGCCATGCGGATCACAAGGCAGATACGCTGAACCAATTCCCCGCACTATCCAACTACCAACACTAGGCCTGGAGAGGCCTAATTAATTGACCAAGCTGCCCCATACTCAGTCTTGTGACGATACTGTATAGCTTAGTGGCTACTCCATAAACCGGTCCTTAGAATCCGGCACGGTTCAATCCCAAAATCCCGGGTCTCGTGCATACTGCACCATACCATTCAAACCAACCTGCCAGATTCCTATTTACTACAATCCATTTCCAACATCATAATCATAAGTCATGAATAATAAGTGTGGTCAATGTTTTTCCACCCAACTAGTATGCATGGCTAAGCGTAAAGTAAATCCCATAACCACCCTTCCATAACCCAAGCGACAAGGTAAAAGGTAATACAACAGGGCATAGCATAGGATTCATATTAATTAACATGCAACTAACTAAACCCTTAAAAAGGTGCAAGATGGTCAAGGACACTTGCCTGTGTTTATATAGCTGCTCAGTCTCTTGATCGAACTCTTATCTTCATATTCTTCGTGTTGCTTCTTGCTCGAGATACGAGTGCATATAAGCTATCGTCAAGGAGAAATAAAAAAACATTAAATAACAATACACCATACAAGCAATACAAATATTATAATTGAAATATGTTATGATTATGATTTAAACCGGAGTTATGAGTGATTAATTATTTTTCATAGCTAAAGAAATGCATTTGCCATTTATTTTCCATTTTTAGTATTTATTTACAGGCTAAAAACATTTTTAATGAGTTTTCTATAGACAAAATATATTTTATATGCATTTTATAAATTTTATTTCAGCATAAAACATTTTATAAATAATTTTCCTACTATTTCCATATTTATACTCTATTTTTAATATTTATTCATAGTTAAAAGTATTTTTATCAAATTTTCTATTGTCAAAACATATTTTATATGAATTCTACAGTTTTATTTCAGTATAAAAAGATTTATAACCATTTTTCCTATATTTTATATATTTATTTTATCACTTAAAAACATTTTCTATGTATTAAATATATTTTTCTACAATTTAATTATATTCACTGGAACTTTCTTTTAAAAACAGTGATGATATAAAGTATAAACTAATTTCTCTAAAGTTCAGGGGTTGTTTTGTAATTTTTCCATATATGACAGAGGTTAAAAGTTGTATTTTATAAAGTTCCAAGGGTTTAAATGCAAGTTTACATATTTTCAGATTATTTACATAATTAACATAATGGCTAGGGGTGTCTTCATAAGATCAGGGGCCTATATTTACTTTTAACTCAAACTGCAAGGGTTTAAATGCAAATCTCCATTTTCCTTTCTTATTCCTATTTATTTTTCTTCAGAAAAAGGGCATGGACCGGGTCTAAAGGTATGTGGACCGTGGGCGTCGGTGCGGTCCATGGTCCACGGTGGACCAAAGGCCATACCCCTTCGGGGTGGCCTAATCCTGGCCGTACGGTCGGATCCAACGGCCCATGTGCGGCAACGTCACCCAGGCCGGCATAGGGGCGGCGCGCGGCGGCCGGCATGGACAGGGGCGGCGGTGCCATGGCCGGAACGGCCGGCGACGCACGGGGGGGGGGGGGGGGGGGCGCTAGATACCACAAAACTCGCCGGAAAATGGTGAAAATGAGAGAGGAGAAGAAGGGGGACTCACCCCGGGTGTTGCGCACGCCGGGAAAACGCCCGGAGACGGCGGGCGATGGCTAGGGGCGATGGCTCGGCCATCGGTTCCGTGGGGGAGCATCTCGGGTGGCGGGATTTCGTCGATTTTGGGTCCTGCACGGGCGGTGGGGCATTGGGATCCTCGAAGGACCGTCGGCGGCGGCCGGGAGGGCTCCCACATGCAGGGCACCGAGGTCGGAGTGGTGGTATCCATGGTGATGGTGGCTAGGGTTCAGGCAAGGGAGGAAAGTGGGGGCCGCGGTTGTGAATAAAATGGGGGGGGGGGGGGGGGGAGATGGTTGCTCAGGTGGAGGGGGCGCGAGTGGGAAGAGGCGCGGCGCTGGCAGTTGCCGGGCGGCGCGGGCGACGTGGGCGGCGGGCAAGGCGGCGGTTGCCGGTTGAGGACGAAGGTGCTGCCACGTAGGGCCCACACGTAGGAGAGAGGAGAGGGAGAAGGATCGGCTGGGCCTTGGGCCGAGGTGGAGAGGAGGGAAGTTGGGCCGCAGGTTGGGTATTTGGCCCAGGAAGGCTTCGATTCCTTTTCTTTATTTCTATTAAATTTCTGATTTCAACTTCAAATGAAATTTTCTAGTGTACTTTGAAATTCAAATGCACACAAAACATGATGCAGTTGTTATAAATAATTTCTATGATTTTTGTAAATAATAATATTACTATATTTTCTTTACTGTTTTTTTAATATACATATACTTGAATTCAAACAAATTAATATACTATTTCCAAGTTTATCATTATATTTTGCATACAATTATACACATTATTCATTTCTTTTATTTATTTATTCATTACTTAATATCATTGTTACACCATTTACTTAACCCTAATTCTATTTTATTTATATTTCTCTATTTTGAAAAAATGCGGATGTGACACTTCACAGTAGCAACACGAAATCTTTACGGCGACGTGCATGGTTCCCAGTGAGCCTCGTACCCCTCATCAGGTGCTATCTCACTAGGCTCATCCTCCTCTATAACGTTGCCGCTCGCAAGGTTCCTACAAAACAGTGGATCAACAAACCATGGACTTATTCCCAGCAAGACTTACCTGTCTCACTATTGATACATGCAGGGGCTTACTATTAATCATAAAGCTATTCATAGCACTATATAATAGTGGATCCTTATATTCACTTTTAAGCATCAAGTTAAGTATTAGAATCATAACTTTAGTTCGCTCCTCATCTACTTCACCCAAGTTGTTTATCCAACTAGCCAGTTCCATTCAGTTCCAGTTGTTACTACGTCAGAGCGCAATGAACAAGTATGCTTCCTTCCGCGAGCGATGGTGATTCAAATCAAGATACACCCGGCCAGAGAAGGCTTACACCTCAATGGTGAATCAGTTCAACCACCCTAGGCCAGTAGACTCCCAATACGACACACACGACTTCAATATGGTCCATGTAGCTGAGCTTTCCCCTACTACCCTGTCGGCTTGCGGGCCTAAGGTGTTCAAAAAAGTCTCAACACCAAAGTTAACAACTTACATCGGTTTCCTAGGTCCCATAAGCCCAGTATACATTCGATATATATTCAAATTTGTCTAGCAGGACTGCACAGGTATGGTCCTCAATCGACACAGGCAGGACTATGCACGCAGATCTCCACTCTACTGCTTCCTACTTTCCTGCGTGGTCTCAATGAACCATATTAAGTGAATAAATGTCCATCTCCCAATTGATTTCACTTCTACCAGTGCATGAGTAGGAAAATCCCATACTCAAGTTATAGCATTAAACCTATATCTATAGCACTAGCATAGCATTACTAATCACCAGTGAAGTCCTATACTACCGATAGACTTCAAGGATTTCTAGCCATGCAAGTAGAGTATCAATCAATTCAAGACGTAATGTAAATACTAAATAGATGTAGAGACAGTGATAAAGCAAAACTTGTTAACTTAAATGCAAACTGGGGCTTGCCTTGTTGTTGATCAAAAATAAAGTCAAACTCCGGTAGAATAAAGTTAATGGAATCCGGCCGCTCCTCGTGAATTCTTCCTATTCGATATGATCAATAATGCAATTGGAGGAATACTCTATGTATGAATTAATCAATATTATGTAAGAATTGCTTACGCAAATGATTAACATTGTTCTTGGGAAGTTTTGCAGAGATTGCCACAGGTTTTACAAGATTTAGGATGAAATGGGTTGAGTTGGTTGCATAGAGAATTAGGATCATGAGAAGTGATGAAGGTGCTCAATAAGAAAATCATTCCAGGAAATGAACAAGGTTGATCAGGTGAAATAGAATGATATACAGGTAGATGAGATCATGGGGGTTCTATGAAAAATTGTTTCAAAATTTTCTGATCATCCTACATTTCACAATCAAATTTTGAAGTTTGAATGATTTTTCTGGAATTTATAGTGGCATTTTCTGCTATATTCAGCAAAGTTGAGACAATTCACTTGAATTACCCAACATACATGGAAATTTTACTGGCGATACTATATGCCATGGAGGATGTTCTGGCAAAATTTGAGATTTATTGTTGCAGAGAGCTCCCAGAATAATTGCACAAAAGTTTGGAAGAATTGAATTATACAGGCTTCTCTAATGAGTTTCATACCTTGGTTCTTAGTTTTATAAAAAAGCAAACAAGTTTTGTTTGGGAATTTTTGAAGGTGTCTACAAAGAGTTATGGAATTTCAAAGTTTGAAGATTATTCTGAAATTTTCTTCCTAAGAAAATTGCCTTAGGGCTGACACTAGGGACCCACCTGGGTTTAAATCCCACCAGGGAAAAGACCTAGAGGCTGACTATGGGGGCCCACACGAGTTTAAACTCCACCAGAGAAAATGGCACACGTGGCCATAACATTGCTTCATGTGGTCACACAAGATCCAGATGGGCACAGAAGATCCCTCCTTTCTTCAACCTTCAGCCAAGGTCATGAAGGGCCGACGGCCAGGGCGGCGCGCCTGCCGTTCCCCTGCCGAAGTGGATCCCCATGCCAAGGGAGGAAGGGGAAATTGAAGCTGGGAACCGGCAACACCCACTGAACAAGGTTTAAGGACACGGCATGGCTGGCACAGTGAGTTCGACGGGGAGGGCGGCGGCTACCATGGCAGCTATGGTGCATACCTCACACAGCACCCCAATTCCATGCGCCAACATGCCTACAATCAATTTTGGAACAAGGAAAACATGAAATTGAGGCCCAATTGGGACGGGATGGATGGCAACGTGCAGCACACCGGCGAGCTAGGGTTTCAAGACGGTGGCCACGAAAGCTCCTCTAAAATCACTACCAGACCAGGGCTGCCCTATCTTGCAGCACTGGTGGATGCGCCAAGGCACATAGAATATATGCCTATACTGAATTGGATACTTGCGGACGGTGTACAACGAATTAAACGAAAACCTAGCTATGTTCATGAAGTGAAGGCTGGGGAATACTCAGGGAAAACGTGAACAAAAGCTAGTCAATTGAAGAATAACCTTGCCCGAGATATGGAGTGTGCTCTTGCAAAGCTTGGTAAGGATCAGTGAGCTGTGGAACGACTTGGAACACCTGGAACGCGGCGAGGTGCTCGGCGGCTCCAAAAGTTTAGCCATCAAACCGAGATGTTTGCAGAAGCAAAAGGGAGAGGAAAAGCTTGCAGTTGATTTTGCTTTTGGTGGGTCTCTCAAAAGACGGAGGAATCGCCGGCCACGGTGAGAAAATACCGCGAAGTGTGCTGTGGTGACGAACAGAGAAGGCAAAGCTCCCGGAGCAGTAGAATGGATAAGGGAGAGTGATAGGCTCACCTAGAAGGCTTGGTGCTGTAAAAATCGGTTATCAGGCGGCAAGCAGCTGCTGGAGCGGTGGCCATGCGCCGTGGTGCAAGCAGAGAGAAAGGAAAAACGTATGGTGCATGTGTGTGGGCCCTTGACAGGTGGGGCCTACCTGTCATACCTCCCCCACACAGGAAACTTGAAAATTCAGTTTGAAATTGGAAATGAACTCCAAAAATAGCTAAACTTGGTGGTCCCACTAATTGGGACATGAGGAATCCAATGGTCACCCCAGGTTTCATGTTTGAACTATGCAAAATATCTGAATTCAGGAACAGTAGCATTATTTGATTTGAACTGCATATTCCAAATTTGAATTTTAGATCTTCCTTTCATGTCTTTGATTTGCAATATTTTTCTGGACTGGGCACTATACTTTCCTCGGTAAATACTTTCTCTCACATATAGTTGAACATTTTGATTCATGTGGAGTTGAACAATTTGCTTCATGTGAGGCTTGACGAGTAGGGTGAAATAGAAAATCCTAGAATTGAGTTTTCACGTGCTCATGAGGGCAATCGGTCCATCTGAGAGGCAAAGATAGAGATGATTGAGGGGGAGCTTGGTCTGTTCACCATGGAAGATAGTGAAACACCACAAAAGATGTACAATAGCCTCAGGACACTCATCAACAAGAGTTGTGCCTATGGATGCACCAAATGGACGGAGCATGAGGTGGTGAAGAGATTGATAAGGGCATTCATGCCATGGAATATCACACTTTGCACTCTCATTCGGGAAAGCTCCAATTTCCACAACATGACCCCAGATGAAGTGCTTGACAAGATCATCAACCATGAGATGATGGAAAAGGAAGCCCAACATGTACAAGACCTTGCCAAGGTGATCACTTCAAGGAAGAAAGGCATTGCTCTCAAAGCTTCATCCAAGACCAAGGGCAAAGAAATCAAAGACAATAAGTTCTTCAAGAAGAAGAAGAAGACCCAAGGGCAAGCTCACATCGGCAAGGAGTGGGACTCCAACAATGAGTCTTCCTCCGAAGACGATGAAGAGGTGCCAACTGTTGCCATCAAGAAGGCAACCATGAAGAAGTCCCTTTTGTCCAATGCGGGAGCTTGGAAGACCTCGTCTCGCACTTGTCTCATGGCCAAGGAAGGCAAGAGAAAGGTCAAATCTAAAACCTCCTCCTTGCACACCTTTAAAGATGATGACTTGATAGTGCTGGTGAAAATGAGCATATGTTTAAGGGCATGAACAAAAGTGTTATAGCTACAATGAAAATTCTCTCTGTTGAAATATTGGATAAGGAGGATCTTCTCGATGAACAAGAGGAATTGCTTGCCAATGAGAGGTAAAATAATATTGATCTCGAGAAGCCCCTCGAGCTTGAGATGGAGAAGAACAAGGCACTTGAGCTTGACCTTGCCAAGAGCAAGGATACTACTTCAAGTCTCAGGGGTTCGAATGTTGTGCTCCAAGATGAACTTGTGAACTTGAACAAGGTTCACAAGACTCTTGAAGCACAATTCGGAACTCTCAAGTCAAGTGTGTCCTCTGTCGCCTCAACAAGCTCAAACTCATCCAATATGGATTCAAAGGCTAAAACTTGCAATTGTGCTAAATTTGTTCAAAAGTTGAAGAATGAGCCTAAAGAGACAAAAGGAAACACACTCCAAGGAGTGGCATATTTTACAAGGATAAGATCAAATATGCAAGTAGTGCATATTCGATCTAAAGATCTCCTCTTGTCAAGGATGACCTTGGCTATTCAAAGGGAGGAAAGCAAAATGCTTGATTTTACAATAATAACAAGGAGTTTGTCTCTTTTGTCAAAGAAGGTTCATACCAACCAAATAACAACACTCATGCATCCACCTCACATGAAAATGCTAAAATGTCAAAAATGCTAAAAATGCCAAAGATGCTAACTTGAATATGTTTTATGAATTTGATGCATCTTATGTGCTTATGAAGAGTAAATTTGGACATGTCTATGCAAAATATATAGGGCCACGCCGCAAGAGTCCCAAATCTTGTGTGTGGGTGCCAAAATGCCTTGTGACTAACATCAAAGGACCCAACCTAGTTTGGGTACTTAAAGCAAAAGCCTAACTTGTTTTGTAGGCATACTCCTCCAGTGGCCCAAAATGGGTACTCGATAGCGGGTGCACCAACCACATGACCGGAGAGATGAAGATGTTCATAGAGTATGAGAAAAATGAAGATCCAAGTGAGGGCATCTACTTTGGCGACAATAGCCAAGGTAGGGTCCTCGGTGTCAGTAAAATTGCAATTTCTCCTCAACACTCTATTTCACACGTCTTGCATGTTGACTCTCTTGATTATAACCTATTGTCCATATCTCAATTGTGTTCAAAGTGTTATAATTGTTTATTCACTAATGAGGGTGTGACCGTCTCTAGAAGAAGCGACAACTCAATTGCCATCCAGGGTGTGTTAAAGGGCAAGCTTTACCTTGTGGATTTCACTACAAATAAAGCCCAACTTGATACATGCTTGATCGTAAAGACTAACATGGGGTGGCTTTGGCATAGAAGGCTAGCCCATGTTGGTATGAGGAACTTGCAGAAGCTTCTAAAAGGCGATCACATCCGTGGACTAAAGAATGTTGTGTTTGAGAAAGATAGGCCATGTAGTGCATGTCAAGCCGGGAAGCAAGTTGGATCCTCCATCATGCTAAGAATGTGATGACGACATCCACACTGCTAGAGATGCTTCACATGGACCTCTTTGGTCCCATGGCTTATATAAGCATTGGTGGTAACAAATATGGCCTAGTTATTGTTGATGATTTTTTTGTTTCACTTGGGTGTTTTTCTTGCATGACAAAGGTGAAACACAAGGTGTCCTCAAGAGATTCTTGAGGAGAGCTCAAATTGAGTTCTCCAAGAAAACTCAAGTGGAAAAGTACTTGGATGAGGAGGGCATCAAGCATGAGTTTTCGACACCCTACTCCCCCGAACAAAATGGGGTGGCCGAAAGGAAGAACGGTACATTCATAGAGATGTCAAGATCCATGCTTGATGAGTACAAGACTTCTGATAGGTTTTGGACGGAAGTGGTCAACACCGCTTGCCATGCCACAAACTGCCTCTACCTCCATCGTCTATTGAAGAAAAATCTGTATGAGCTTCTTACCGTAACAAACCCAACATCTCATACTTTTGATTTTTTGGTAGTAAATGCTATATTCTCAACAAGAAACCTAGGACTTCGAAGTTTGTTTCGAAATCCGATGAAGGATTCTTGCTTGACTATGACTCAAATACCTACGCCTATTGTGTCTTCAACAAAACCTCCGGGTGTGTTGAAATAGCACGTGACATGGTGTTTGATGAGACTAATGGCTTCCAAGTGGAGCAAGTTGATCAATGTGTGCTAGATGAGGAGGATGAACCAAGAGTTGCATTGAAGAGTATGGCACTTGGCGATATTCGACCTCAAGAAGAGCCAAGTCCAAGTGATCCATCCCCATCACAATCCGAACCTCAAGCACAAGAACAAGAACAACCCTGTCAAGATCAAGACCACCAAGTGCAAGAAGAAGCAAATCAAGACGATGGAATCGATCAAGGGGGAGATGAAAACAACATGATGATGAAGTTGATTCAAGACAACAAGTGCCACACCCACGAGTTCAGCAAAGTGTTCAACGGGATCATCCCATTGACAATATACTTGGAGATATCTCCAAGAGGGTAATAACTCGATATTGTATGGTCTATTTTTGTGCACATTACTCTTTTGTGTCCTCTTTGGAACCATACAAGGTAGAAGATGCACTACGAGATCCGGATTGGGTGATGGCGATGCAAGAAGAGTTGAACAACTTCAAGAGAAATCAAGTATGGGAACTCGTGAAGGGACCCAATGCCAATGTGGTAGGTACCAAGTGGGTGTTCCGGAACAAGCAATATGAGAATGGGGTGGTAACAAGAAACAAGGCCCAACTTGTTGCAAAAAGGCTATGCACAAGCCGAAGGTTTGGACTTTGATGAAACTTTTGCTCCCGTAGCTAGGCTTGAATCTATTAACATTCTTTTAGCCTATGCTACTCACCATGACTTTAAGTTGTATCAAATGGACGTGAAAGGCGTCTTCCTCAATGGTCCAACCAAGGAGGAGGTGTATGTGGAGCAACCCCCCGTCTCGAGAATCATAAGTATCCTAACCATGTCTTTAAGTTACACAAAGCACTCTATGGCTTCAAACAAGCTCCTAGAGCTTGGTATGAGTGCCTCATAGATTTTTCTCATTAATAATGGTTTTAAAATTGGAAAAGCTGATTATACCCTCTTTACTAAGCATGTCGATAGTGATCTATTTGTATGCCAAATTTATGTCGACGACATAATATTTGGCTCCACTAACAAATCTTATTGCAATGATTTTAGCAAAATTATGACCGATAGGTTTGAGATGTCAATGATGGGAGAATTGAAGTTCTTCCTTGGATTCCAAGTGAAGCAACTCAAAGAAGGCACCTTAATATGTCAAACGAAGTACACCCAGGATCTTCTAAAAGAGTTTGACATGGACAATGTGTAGGATCGAATAGCACGTGAAAATCTACCAGAGGGGGGATGAATGGTAGATTCAAAAATCTTACGCAGCGGAAACAATTAAATCCCAACCCCTTCGGTAGAAAAACGATCTATTAAAGAAATCGTATATGAGACTAATCTAAATGTGTTTTACCATGAAAAAAGTGATATATATATCAGAGAGAATCAAATAACGAAGAAAACACAAGAAGAATCACTCAAATCCGTTGATAGAAACTCAAGTTATGATCGAAAGATCAAACAAAGGTCAATCTGTCCTACCCGAGAAAAACAGTTCTGGAACGCTGCAAAGAAACTCGTGTAGATCAGAAACCAAAAATCCAATGACTTTGAAATTTTGACAGATGATAGATAATCAAGTTTTGAAGATAAACCAAAAAGAATCACATCAATTGGATCTGTAAAACTTGAGTTATGATAAAACTACCGACGAAAGGTAGTGCTGTCCAGAAACTCGACGAGTAAAACTTGTCTGGAACAAGTCGGACGAACAAGGCACAAAAGTACCTTCAAACTACGAATTTTATTCAATAGAACACAAGAGGAACAGCCTCAAAGTCGTCTACCATGAGCTCTGGCCTCCCTTGCTTATATAACCAGCCCTTAGGCCAACCTAATCTCTACTAGGACTCTAATCCTACTCAAATCATGAATCAAAACTTTCCATAACTGCTTAGGACTCTTCTATACGCAGATAGAAGCAATCTTAAGACTTCCAAACACCTTAGGAACGTATCCCACATTCCTAAAATAACTCAAATTCGTGACCCACACGAAATCCTATCATAACCAACTCAAATCTTTCCATATTTGAGTCAAACCCGACTCCGCCGCAGCCAAAGTCATCAACCGGTACGATCCGATCCTTGCAACCAGATCATCCCATACATAAACCATCTTCGGAACTATGTTGCCACATCATGCACCGCATGCATACGTGCAAACACCTTCCTTCGACGTCCAGTAACCTTCATATGCACCGCCCTTGATTCAATCAACCTGCGCGACCTCCTGACCCGCTCAACCACAATTGCCCCTGAATTTGGTTGTTGGAACCTCATCTCCTCCCTGATACTAGTCCAAAGGATCCTGTCACCAGCCATGACTTGAACTCAAGCAGCAGCTGCACATGAACAAACAACCAATCCATACGAGCCCAAGTCCGCGACTTGACTCAAGTCAGTTCCGAACACAACACCTTACGTGAGCACCTCACATAAGCATGTCGCAAAGCATATCAAAACGATATCAGCCATATCAACCAGAACGCACCAAAAACTTGGCAAATGAATACTAAGCAATCTTTCCAAGAATATAAAGCAAGTTCAAAACATTGCAAGATAAAAGCAGGAACATTGCGATCAAGCTCCAAACCTAGACAAAGATAACCAGAGCTTCAGCCGAAGCTTACCAAAGCTAGTACAACCTAGTGCCGGAGCTTACCAAAGCCAGTACAACCTAGCGCCGGAGCTTACTAAAGCTAGTACAACCTAGCGCCGGAGCTTACCAAAGCTAGTCGGACCTAGCGCCGGAGCTAACCAAAACTAATCGGAACTAGTCATCCCAAAAGTCGGAGCTAGAGAAACATGTCGGAGCTAACCAACATAAGCCGGGCCTAGCAAAACATATCGGAGCTTAACAAAGATATGTCGGAGCTATCAAAGACATGCCGGAGCTAAAGACAAAGCTCACCGGAGCTACCCAGAAACATATCGGACCTAGACAAAGCAAGTTGGACCTTACGTCAGACCTTGCAGAAGCCCGGAGCTAGAGTCGAACCTTGCTAAAAAGATGTTATGGCAGCATTCAAAACTTTTATTGTGAAATCCAATGTATTCAGCACACATAGGTCTCACACAAGGCAAAGCCACCAAAACACAAATGGCGACCAATAGGCATCACGACCTCAACAAAGAAGGATCGAGCGTCGACCAAAAGGAATAATGCTCCATGATTGGTTCTTTACTCTATATTTGTGCATCTAGGCCCGACATTATGCTCAGTGCATGCTTATGTGCAATATTTCAAGACGCTCCAAAAGAATTCTATTTGATGGATGATAAGAGAATGTTGTGCTATTTAGTTCACACACCTAACCTTGGGCTTTGGTATCCTAAAGGGTCGAAGTTTAATCTCATTGGATATTCTGATGCGGATTATGCCAGACGTAAGGTAGATAGAGAAAGCACCTCCTGGACTTGCCAATTCTTGGGTAGGTCCCTAGTGTCATGGTCATCCAAGAAACAAAACTCCATTGCCTTATCCACGGCCGAAGCGGAGTATGTTGCAGCCGAAAGTTGTTGTGCACAACTTTTTTGGATGCGACAAACTCCAATGGACTATGATCTCAATATGAAGCATATTCCTCTCCTATGTGACAATGAGAGTGCCATTAAGATCGCTCATAACCCTATTGAGCACTCTAGGACCAAACACACAAATATCTGACATCACTTCTTGAGAGATTTTTCTTAGAAGGGGGATATAGTCATTTCTCATGTTAGGACCAAAAAACAACTAGCCGACATCTTTACCAAGCCACTAGATGAAAAACGCTTTTGCAAACTTAGAAGTGAGCTAAATATTCTAGATTCTTGAAATGTGGCTTGAGATGTTGCACATCTGAAATATTACCTTTCCACATCTTCAAAATTTCACATGCTTTCGAAAACTTACCTCTCTCAATTTTCCTTCAAACTATTTTGCCATTTAATTACTTTTTAGATTTTTGGTCATTGTATGAATTTTGAGTGCTTTACTGGCCAAAATCCATCAAGGATATTTGTGAAAACTAGTCCTTTAATATCTCCACACTTGTGTTCTATATAGTGTTTGCCTTAAAAGAAACACACTATTTCCGTTAAAGGGAAGTCAAACTTGTCCAACCTCTAGATCCGGACATGTCTGACGTGGGTTTTGAATCTGTCGTTATGTTGCCTGTCGGATTTGTTCAACAGGGGTCCCGGACATGTCTGACGCGGATCTGTCCGAGCCCCTGTTAAAAGTATGGTGCCTACACTTTTTTCCCACTCCATCTTCATTCCAAATCGAAATCCACCAAGCACCTTGGTGATTCTTTTGCTCCCTTGAGCATTCTTCGAGAGAAGAGCTTGTGGAAGCTACTCCAAGTTGGAGAATCAAGTTTCCACTTGATTCCTCTTTTCAAACCTCTTCTCTCTCTTCAAGGTAATCACATCTCCTCTTCGATTTCCTTTGTTCTAGTTGCAAATCATTGCATGTAATGCTAGAATAACGTTATAAGGACCTCGATCTTAGTCTTTGCGAATAATTTTCTCCATGCAAGTTGTTTTGAATAATTTTGCAATAGTTAGAGTTAGAATTGTCAGGCTTGGACATGTCCAACCTCTATCTCAGACAAGTCCGAGGCACATCGGACAAGTCTGAAGGTTCCTTCGGATATATCTGACCTGCTCAGACATATCCGACTGAAACTTCAGACTTATCCGAGTTTCCACAGTTTCTAACTCCAAATTTGCAAAATCTTCAACCACTTGCTTTGACAACCTCGAAAACCTTTCTAATTCTACCTTGTTATTATTGGATCATGGCCGGAAGTCCAAGCTCTTAGAGAAGGTCCAAGAAAAGGCATGATGATCCTTTGGTCCCTCAACCTACTAAGAGGGCACCTAGTAGTGTTTTGGTGATTCGGAGCCCGAGCCAATGGGCAAGGCAGTGGGTTAGGCGGAGCAGCCGCAGAAGCTGAGATTGGACCTTTGGTGGTCACCGCTCCTACTGACTCTAGGAGGGGCAAACAAAGAGTTAAATACAAGAGGAGTATCGAAGAAGCCGGTGAACAAAGAAACCAACCTTGTTACGCCTCAGAGCATGTGGCAAGCGATCAAAGGTTTTGGAGCCATTTCCACATGGACTACTATAGATCCGTGCTCATGACCAAGAAGAACCCAGTTCTTGAGATGTGGTGGACAGATTGGGATGCTTTGGCATCCAAGCAAAGCTCAGTATTCAATGAGGTGATAAGTGCCTACGCAGTCCATAATGTGAAGATTCTCATGGGAACCCAATACCCATGGAATGTGGAACTCGTCCCTCAGTTCTTTGCTACAGTGTTCTATAAGTCGGACAAAAGCTTGACTTGGATGACACGCGGAGAGAGATACTCTGTGTCGTATGAGGAGTTTGCCAAGATCTTAGGCCTCCACAAGACTCTCATATATGAGAAAAATATACAAGAGGACATTCTACAGCCTCATGAGATTCTAGATTTCTATGATGAGAACCTCCAAAGGAGCCCACCTCTCACTCATGAGCTCCTTCCTTTCTTCCAGGTGATTCTTGACAGCTGTTATATACCAATTTCATCTGTCAATTTAACTCAATTATGTGAAGGATTGATCATTTCTTGCACACATCACCTCTCTATCTAACCAATTCCACTTGGACTTGGAGAAATATGTGTATGCAACATTTTATGTAGGAAATGAGGAAATGTAGAGGGAACAATCCTATAAAATATCATCCCAGCCAATCAGGCGATGACACATGGCATCCCATGGATCAAATGGCCCACAAACAGAAGTATCCAAGGAGATCCGACGGTGTATCACCCATATACATCAATGGGACCCACCTGACAGCCACCTAGAGAAAGCACACGAGATACGATGCAATGACCAGGTCGGCCGAACCAGGGGGTCGGCCGACCTGGTCTTTGCACCAAACTCAGCCAACCTCCACGTGTTGGCTTCTCCCGGCTCCCTGGAGTCAATGGTGACTGATTCACGCACTTTTGGTGGCGGGAACCGACCTCAACACTAGTATAAATAGGACCCCGACCCCTCACTTCAACACACACCACTTGGGCATCATTCTATTGTATACACTATCTTCCATAGTTCTTAGAGGAGTTAGGATGTAGAGAGGAGAGCCTTTAGTCCCAAGTCCAAATTGGGAAAGGAGTAGAAGGCTCTCTTCCCAATTCCACATTGGGAAAGGTATGGCTTATGTATTCCTTCTTGTATTTGTGACTTTGTGCTCAATAAAGATATTATCTTTAGTCTTCTTTTATACGTATACTTGGACAAAGCGTTTCTTATTTGATTGTGGGGTCCATGTATGTGGAAGGTATAGTCTTTATGATTTCACTCTCATGACCACATCTTATGGTCATAAACACTATAGATCCCCACTATTGTCTATGTAGTTATGATATGATTATGTTAATATGAATGACTTATGCTATGCTTCAACATTGGTTCAACGATGTTTCGGTTAGTCATTGCCTTAGGATGGCTTGTGCCATGGCTCCTAAGGTATTTGCTTAGTATGCTAGCATGGTGCTAGGGTATTTAAGTAGCATTGGATGTCTCATAGACCCACAGATTGAAGAGGTAGGTAGTAGGTTGTGGCACCCCTATCTGTCCTTTGTAATCCTCCACGTTCGGCTATGCCACAGGCTCTTGGCGGGAGTCACCCTAGTATTGCTGGGGGTAAGCCCGTGCCCGATGTGTTGAATAGCATTGCATAGGAATTCATCATTGACATGACCATTAGTATCTACCTTAGGCTATGTATCTGTATTAGGAGCATTGTAGGAGCAACTCTCTAACTCTCAATCCAATCTCTCTCTAGGACTCATTTTACCCTTTAGAATAGATTGCCTAGATGTGTGTCACACTACCCCTATTATAAACTTACCCCTGTCCGGATACTGGATTAGTATCCCATAGCTTGACCATAAGAGTAGTATATACTTTACTCCATTTCCTTCCTTTGCGATAAATACGATACCCTTGGGAATACTCATAGGTGAAATGCTACAACGATATCTTCCGTGCGCTGGCGGATCTCATCTCTTTACACTACAGGAATATCGATCAATTACGTCGGCCAGGGCCGATGTAATTAAGGACTAAACCGATGTAAGTTACTTAATTACATCAGTTTTCACTTAATTACGTCGGCGGCCAGCCGACGTAGCGGTTTGGACGTAATTAAGGTAACTTACGTCAACGGTCGATGTAAGTTACCTTAATTACGTCGGTCTGTAGCAGCCGACGTAAGTTACGTACCTGGATGGGCCGCGAGCTAGGCCGGAGTACTTACGTCAGCCACTGCGGGCCGACGTAAGTTACTGGGTGTAACTTACGTCGGTTGTGCCAAACCGACAAAAGTTAAGTGATTTAACTTACGTCGGTCAGGACACACTGACGTAAGTTAAACTGGGCCAACTTACGTCGGCCCGACCATAACCGACATAAGTTAAGTTTTCATTCAAAAAAAAAAAAACAGAATCTAACTACCTCGCTCGATGGCGAGAACACAAATCACATACAAATTACTATTCAGAACAGATACATAGCAACAATTATAAAATAATATCCAAAACATCGACAACAACACAACTTGCAAATTAAGTTCCATCGGGCTACAAGCTAGCCCCTCCACTGCCTCTGGGATCTTCTCGGCGCGTTCCCGAACCCTGCAGAAGAATCATAGTCAATAGTGCGAGTAACACATTTGCTAAATTAAATGTGATGCAAGTAACTTATTTGCCAAATAATAACAACACATAAGATACTTCAATTCATTACAACTGTAGATTGTTATCCAAATGCCTATATTGCCTATCGGATTCTCTTAACTGATTTTGCTTAAAGAAATGCTCGAAAAATCTTTTTATGAGAAGTAATAGATATTGTTCATCTCCTGCTTAAAGTATTCATATTAGTAATATATATTGCATAGTTTAT
Source organism: Tuctoria greenei (assembly GCA_036927565.1). Taxonomy (NCBI): domain Eukaryota; kingdom Viridiplantae; phylum Streptophyta; class Magnoliopsida; order Poales; family Poaceae; genus Tuctoria; species Tuctoria greenei. The sequence goes on along the minus strand of JAYESD010000003.1, from coordinate 200,018,771 downwards.
AAGTATGTATTAGTATTACAAGTTAAATAATATTTATCTTTAAGGGCCTATCACCCTGAGTTGGTCTAGGCCCTCAAAATCCTAGAGTCGGCCCTGAGTTGGTGGTGGATCAAAAGGGAATCATGCATTCAACATAATGAAAATCTATGTTATGGGAGCGGTGGAAGTTGCATTTCGGGGACGACATGGATGTCCTCCTCTAACAAGTTTCTATTCGACACTAAGGCTAAAACTCACAATAACAGGGTGTACAGAAAACAAAAATAGGGATAGACATATATTACCTGCTCCGGTGTCTGCTGCGGCAGAAGCATAGGAATCTCGATATCCTGACTGCTGTGTCGAGCAAGAGCCTGCCATTGCAAAATATTAGAAGATATATTGAAAGCATCTAGGCCCCCATGAGGTATGGTTTCGGTGATTAATGACAACCATTGGATTTTACTAATGAATTTGTGGATGCAAGGTCTCCCATATCACTCATCACACTCAAATGAAATTTATATGAATATCATCTATTGCTCATTGGATATAATTGGAGACCCCTAAACAATCATTCTATGAGATCAATCAATGTTTATGAAGATTAGAAGTAAAAGCTCACATGTCAAAATTATTCAACCAAAATTGACAGCACTCAATGCTTGATAATCATCAGAAGAATATTTCCAACCAATGCCTAAGAGGTCAATCGAGCAAATTCCAAAAGAATCACTTAGAACAACTCGAAGCAAACAAAATCAACTCACCGGATCAACCGATGATTCCAGAAAACAACACATCGATTAAGTTGGTTCAGCAGAAGAAGACCTCAGAACTAAGTACTCACCAGATCATCCGATGATGAAGGGCATGTTACATCGGTCCATCAATACAGTAAGCAATCTCCCTGGACCAAGTGTAACACCGGACCATCCGATGTACAACAATGAACACATCGGTCGATCACTCCAATAAGCATCAATTCTGAACCCATTCTGGATGAAGTGCCACCGGATCATCCAATGAGAAGGCAAGGGTAACATCGGTCTAACAATGGTCATATATGACACAGTGACATCAACTAATTTGGATTTGACCGATGATAACTGAAGGGGGAGCATCGGATCATCCGGTGTTCGCAGAACAGTGATGTCAGCCTACTTTTCCAACGGCTATTTCGTGGAGGCTGGGTATTTATACCCCTTCAACCAGTCTATTCGACAAGTCTTGACAACCAGAGCTACTCTACATATTCTCAAGCATTCAATATGTTGAGCTAACACTTCTAGATCATCTACACCACTTACACACCAAGAGATAGGCTAGAACTTGCTAGAGATAGTGCTTGTGTGCTTCCATTCTTGGTGATTGGAATCTCTAGTGTAGTGAGAGCTGTAAGGGAGTGTCCCTTGGTGATTGTATTTGAGAGATCCTTCCAGAGCTTGCCAAGACGGTTGTGGAAGCCCGGAGGATCCAAGTTGTACAAGGCTTGAGCTCCACCATGCCGAGGTTGGCAAACAGAGAAGTATAGTGAAGATCCCTAGTCTCGATGACTTGGGAGTGGCTATACCCTTTGGTGGGTGCCACAACGTGGATGTAGGAAGATCTTGACGATCTTGCCGAACCACGGGATAAATCTCCGTGTCTTCGTGTCTCCTCGGGAGTTTGCGCTTTCTTCCTCTCCCCTTACACTTATGCATTTCTTATACCGCAAAGTTACTATTCACTTGAATGCATAGGTTGTTTGCATAGGGAATTGGGCTTTTAGTAATTAAGTTTTATTGCTTTAATTTTTGAAAAGAAGCTCAATTCACCCCCCCCCTCTTGGGCATTCGATCCTTACAATTGGTATCAGAGCAAGGTTGCTCATTGGATCATTCTAGCTTCACCGCTAGAGAGCTAAAATGGCCAAGAACGGGGGTTCGGTTCCTGTCTTCGAGGGCAAGAACTTTGCCTATTGGAAAGCACGCATGCGTGCTTATCTAGAGGCTATTGCTCTCGAAGTGTGGGAAGCGACCCATGCGGGGTTTGGTGAGCACAATTATGTTGGTGATCAAATCAAGTGGGATGCTAAAGCTAGAAATGCAATCTATGAATGCATTAGTCAAGATGTATTTGCTAGGATTGCTAGCAAAGAGAAAGCTTGTGAAATTTGGGCTTGCTTGATAGAAATTCATGAGGGTTCTTCTCGTGTCAAAGAACTAAAATATCATATGCTTAAAGCCAAATATGATGAGTTCAAAATGTTACCTCATGAAAATGTCAATGAAATGTTTTCTCGCTTAAATGTGCTTATTGAAGAAATTAATGCTCTTGATATTGCTTCTATTGGCAAGGGACTCATCAAGTGCAAGATTCTTATGCTCCTCCCTAAGCCAATGTACAATATCATCAACTCCATGCTTCAAAAAGAATCTCTTGGTCACATTGAAGTTTTGTAACTTATTGGAGAGATTCACACTCATGAGATGAGTGTACTTGGGATGATGGAGCAATCATCTTCAAAGACAATTGCTCTAAAGGCCTCCACCAAGAAAACAAGTCTCAAGAAAAAGAAAGTGGTTGAGCCTAGCTCAAGTGAAGAAGAGCAAGCATCAAGTGAAGATGACGATGATGAGCTTGCATTGATGATGAGAAATTTCTCTCGCTTGAACTCCAAAATTGCCAAGAAGGGATACACCTTTGATCCCAAGAAGAAATCCTTTTTACCAAGGAGATATGATAACAAGACTTGCTACAATTGTGGTGATCAAGGCCACATCTTCTATGATTGTCCAAAGCCGGACAAGAGAAGAGAAAACCACAAGGGCAAGCATCGCAAGCTTGAAGATAGTGAGGATGATGAAGAGGACAAGCCCAAACCAAGATCCTTTGGGAAGAAGAAACATGACAAGGGCAAGAAGGCAAACCTCTTCCCAAAGAAGAGGAAAGGTCCACAAAAGGTGTTCATGTGTGAGGCAAATGAATGGATCACCGACGAAGAATCAAGTGATGAAGAGAGTGAAGCGGAAGAAGAAAGTTTGGCCGGCCTTACCATTGCCAAAAATGATGACTCATCTCTTCATCCACCTCCCATGTGCCTCATGGCTAAAGGTAACACCAAGGTATGTGATGACTCTAGCGATGATGAGCTTTCCCCTGATGATTTAACTTCATTAATAAATGAATATCACACTATCATAAAGAGGGAAAAGAGTAAGGTTAAGGCTCTTGAAGAAACTCGGGCTAAGCTTGAGAGTACTAACCTCGATTTGCTTGACAAGTATGAAAGCATACTTAAAGAGCATGACATGCTCAAATCCCATTTCAAGCAAATTGAGGAGGATAAGGCTCAAATCAAGCTAGACCATCATGAGCTTGACTTAGCCCACCAAGCACTCTTGGGAAAGCACAATGAGTTATTCCAAGAGCATCAAATACTTAACCTTGCTTATGAAGTGCTTGATCAAGAATTGAAAAATATAAAGAAACAAGCTCTTAATGATAAGGTATCCGTTACTTCTCATGCCACTAATGTCTTGCACAAGTCTTTGCCTTTGAAAGAGAATGCTAGGGAGAAGGACTTGTTGGAAGAAATTGAAAGTCTCCGCACTAGTGTGGCAAGACTATCAAAAGGAGAAGTCAAGCACAAGGAAATCCTCTTCCAACAAGCAAAGGCATTCAACAAAAGAGGACTTGGATCCTTCCCGGTGCCTAACAAAGGAAAGGTGCCCTCACCGGAGCTTAGAACAAGCTTCATCAAGGAAGTTGGTTCCTATTACCAACATTGTGAGGTCACCGGTCACCATAAAAGGGAGTGTCCTCTTCCCAACCGACGTTCTCCAAAATTGCCTACTAACTACAAGTCTACTTTCAATGATCATTATTATCTCTTGAGTAAAGTAGACGGCAAAGTGAAGGCAAGGTTCATTGGCAAGGACATAAAGGGCATGAAGGGGAAGCTCCCCTAGCAACTTTGGGTCCCAAAAACACTTGTATCACACATACAAGGACCTAAGTTGGCTTGAGTGCCTAAAGTCAAAAATTGAATTCATGTGTGTAGGTGAACTACAAAGCCGGAGGAAAGCATTGGGTACTCGATAGTGGGTGTACTCAACATATGACAGGCTATGATGGTATGTTCACCACTATAGAAAACCCCAACAATCATGAACAAGTCACCTTTGGTGATAACTCTAAGGGGAAGGTAATTGGGTTAGGTAAGATTGCTATTTCAAATGATTTATCTATTTTCAATGTATTGTACATTAAGTCACTTAGTTTTAATTTACTCTCTATTGCACAATTATGTGATCTTGGACTAACGTGCACCTTTAGCAAAAATGATGTTGTTGTGACTAGTGAAACAATCCAAGAACTAATCTTCAAAGGATTTCGGCATGGACATCTCTACCTAGTAGACTTCACCAACAAGGATGCTAGCTTGACCACTTGTCTTTTCACTAAGACAAGTTTGGGTTGGCTATGGCATCGACGCATAGCGCACATTGGAATGAGCAAGCTCAAGAAGTCATTCAAGCTTGGGATGGTGACCGGCGTGAAGGATGTCACATTTGAGAAGAACAAGCTTTGTAATGCTTGTCAAGCCGGGAAGCAAGTTGCTTCACACCACCCGATGAAGACAATGGTGTCAACCTCCAAGCCACTTGAGCTAGTCCACATGGACCTCTTCGGTCCGTCCACATATCAAAGTCTTGGCGGTAACCTCTATTGTCTTGTTATAGTTGATGACTACTCTCGCTATGCTTGGAATTTGTTTCTAGGTGACAAGAGTGAAACTCCGGAAGTATTCAAGACCTTCGCCAATCGTGCTCAAAGGGAATTTCAACTTCCCATGATCAAGGTCCGGAGTGACAATGGCACCGAATTCAAGAACTACAACATTGGGGAGTGGTGTGACCGTGAAGGCGTGAAGCATGAGTTTTCGGCCACATACACTCCTCAACAAAATGGTGTTGTTGAAAGGAAGAACAAGACTCTTATCACTCTTGCGCGAGCAATGCTTGATGACTATGGCACGTCCGAGAAGTTTTGGGCCGAAGCAATCAACACGGCGTGCCATGCCGCAAATAGGGTCTACCTACATCGACTACTTCAAAAGACCCCATACGAACTTCTCATTGGGAGAAAGCCCAACATCTCCTATTTCCGAGTCTTCGGGTGCAAGTGCTACATCTACCGCAAGAAAAGGCTCGGTAAGTTTGAAAGAAGATGTGATGTTGGTATATTTCTTGATTATGCATCAAACTCAAAAGCATATCGAGTATTCAACCAAACCTCCGGTTTAGTTGAGGAAAGTTGTGATGTTGAGTTTGATGAAACTAATGGCTCCCAAGAGGAGAGTTTTGGTCATGATGAAATAGATGATGAGCCTCTACGAGAATCTATGAAGAACATGACCATCGGAGACATCAAGCCTGAAGTTGAGGAGAGCCATGATCAAGGGGGAGCTTCAAGTTCCAATATCAACACATCTATGGCGCCTCAAGTTGATGAAGAAGAGAAGGATGATCCATTGCCGACTCAAGATTCACAAGCCACACAACATCAAGAAGAAGAATAAGTCCATGATCAAGTCCAACCACAAGAAGAGCAACACGCATCACCATCGCCAAGTGCTTCACAACCACTTATGAGGCATGGACGCATCTCCAAGGCGCATCTGATGGACCAAATTATCGGAAGTCCGTCAAGGGGAGTAAGTACACGTTCTTGCCATTTCGATTCGTTTTGTGAGCACTACTCGTTTGTTTCATGTGCAGAACCCACTCACATTGAGGAAGCACTCCAAGATCCAATTGGGTGATGGCCATGCAAGAAGAACTGAACAACTTCATCCGCAATGAAGTTTGGGTGTTGGAGGAGCGACCCAAGGACAAGAACATCATCAGAACAAAGTGGGTGTACCGCAACAAACAAGACGAGAACGGCGTTGTGGTCCGCAACAAGGCAAGACTTGTGGCCAAGGGGTTCTCGCAAGTTGAAGGACTAGACTTTTGGGAGACATTTGCTCCGGTCGCCCGGCTAGAAACCATCCGTATACTCCTTGCCTTTGCATCACATCATAACATAAAGCTTTATCAAATGGATGTGAAAAGTGCCTTTCTTAATGGTTATATTAACGAGCTGGTCTATGTTGAACAACATCCCGGGCTTGAAGATCCGAGGAATCCTAATCATGTGTTTAGGTTGCACAAGGCGCTCTACGGGCTCAAGCAAGCACCTAGGGCGTGGTATGAACGACTACGGGATTTCTTGATCATGCAAGGATTCAAGATCGGGAGGGTGGACACTAAACTCTTCACCAAAGACATCAACGGAGATTTATTTATTTGTCAAATTTATTTTGATGATATTATTTTTGGTTCAACTAACGAAGCTCTTAGCCATGAGTTTGGCAAAATGATGTCTAGGGAATTCGAGATGTCGATGATTGGAGAGCTCAACTTCTTCCTTGGATTTCAAATCAAGCAACTTCAAGAGGGGACCTTCGTCTATCAAGAGAAGTATACCAAGGACCTCTTGAAGAAATTTGAGATGGGAGATTGTAGCTCAAGATGCACTCCAATGGCAACAAATTGTCATCTCGACGCGGATAAGGACAGTAAACCTATTGATCAATCTAACTACCGTTCTATGATTGGTTCATTGCTTTATCTTACCGCATCTAGGCCCGATATCATGTTTAGTGTATGCTTGTGTGCTCGCTTTAAAGCGGCACCTAAAGAATCACGTCGGAAGGCGGTCTTTAGGATACTTCGGTATCTTAAGCATACACCTAGTGTGGGCTTGTGGTACCCTAAAGGTGCAAAATTCCATCTATTGGGTTACTCGGATTCGGACTTTGCCGGATGCCATGTGGATCGCAAGAGTACCTCCGGTGGGTGCCACTTGCTTGGGCGTTCCCTAGTATCTTGGTCTAGGAAGAAGCAAAATTCCGTCGCTTTGTCCATGGCGGAAGCGGAATATATTACGACCGGTGCATGTTGTGCCCAAATTCTTTATATGAAGCAAACTCTTTTGGACTTTGGTATTAAACTTGGTTGTGTGCCTCTTTTTTGTGACAATGAATGTGTGGTTAAGATAGCTAAAAACCCCGTTCAACACTCCCGCGCTAAGCACATTGATATTCGCCATCATTTCTTGAGGGACCATGAAGCTAAGGGAGACATCTCATTGCGAGGTGTTAGGTCCGAAGAACAATTGGCGGATATCTTCACTAAACCACTTGATGAGAAAACTTTTTCTAGACTAAGAAGTGAATTAAATGTGCTAGATGCATCGAACGTCATGTAAGTTGCCATGATCATGTAAGAATGCATCTCATATAGGTCTGTCTAACTTTCAAAGGATAGGGGTGAGCAAGGGTTAGCTTGGGATGGAGGTTATTTTGGGTTTCCCCAAGACTTGGAGAGTAGCTCTCCCTGAAGAAGCCTTTGAAAGGTTCAAATTTGGCAAGATAGATTTAATTTATGTCTTGCATGATGCCTGCTATATAGACTTGCACTTATATTTAAATTTCTTGCATTATAAATTGTTTGGCATTGCATATGATAGATTGTGACAAAGGGGAACCCACTTCATGAGAAAGATACTTGTTTGAAATGCAATATCTCAACTCATATGATGTGGAAAGAACAAAATGTTAGGTGCGTTAATGCCTAAAGGAACATGCTTTAAAGAGATAGAAGTCTTCATCCTCTAGCTCACAAAGCATGGGCCTTATATTTTATTTGGATTATTCCTTATTTTCTTCGGTGTTCTACTTGCTTTAGGGCTTAGCAAGGTTATTGGAAATTAGTATTTTTGAGGGGTAAGGGGTTGCCCAAAAAGTCCTAAGACATGTGTTTCTTCGTGTTTGTTTGCTTGAGTCAAAGGACATATATGGGATGTTGCTGTTTTGTAGTCATCGGATTATCCGATGCATAGGCCAGAAGCTTATCGAATCAGTTTGTCTTCAACTGCCAAGGGTCAATTCAATCAGAAAGTCAAATCAACCGACGAGTTCATTCTGAGAAACATCGGTGCATCTGATGTTCACAATTCTGGATTTGTGCCACATTCAACCGATGCTTATCCTTTCATCGTCGGATCATCCGGTGTCGATGGCACTTTTGAAATGCCCTTACTTTACCATTCGACCGATGCTCCTATCATCTAGCGTCGGTTTATCCGGTGTTAAAATTTGAGCTCGGTTTCGGGCCCCACCTATTTAGCGCGCCACTTCACCTCCGTTTTCTCTCTCCCCGACTCCGCTGCGCCCGATGCCTCACCTCCGCCGCCGCCACTCTGAACCTCCGGCCACCGCCGTCCTCCGGCCGCCACCGCCTCTGGCCACCGCCGCCTCCAGCCACCGCAGCGCCGCCGCCGCAGCTCCACATAGCACTGCCGCCACCGCTCCACGCAGCGCTGCCGCCGCTCCACACAGCACCACCGCCGTCGCCTCCCACGCACCACCGCCGCCGCCCCAAGCACAACCGTCATTCCAGGCACCGCACTCTGCGCCGTCGTGGTGCTTCCCCCCTTTCGGTCGCCGTTGCTTCACCGCTAGGGCTCCCGTCCGCGACGACCTTTGTGTCGCTGTCCCGCGTGCTCATCCTCGTCGTCGTCATGGGCCATGACAAGAAGGGAAAGGGCAAGGCTATCGAGGAGCCGGCCGCCAAAAAGCAGAAGTTGTCAAAGGAGGCAAAGAAAGCCCTAATGGCCGCTCGCGCCGCCAAGGAGCGAGAGCGTGGCCGAGGATGATCATTGAGGATCCGCGAGGCCCGTCAGAGGCAGCCTCCCATGCCAGAGGAGTCCGAGGAAGAAGAGGAGCCCGAAGTGCCGCTTGTTCGCCGGCGCTCAGCCAGGACCCGAGGGTGTCACCCAGCTGCAGCCCTGAGACCGAGACCGTCAGCTGCGGACCTTCGAGAGGACAGGGCGGCCCAGAGAGCCGTCTATGAGATGAACACCAGCGTTCGTGTTGTTGAGGGTGTCTGGCTAACAGACTACAAGAAGATGAAGGCCAAGCAGCCCAGGAAGCTTAGGTGGAGCATCTTACTTGAGGAGTGGTTCCCACATCCCAGAGAGTCACTCGTGGACAGCCGCTTTTGTACCTTGACACAGGCGTCACTGTATGATACATACAGGCGTCGGGGCCATAAGCTCTTCCAGCATAATTTCCTGGATTGGGATCAGCTTGCACTTGCAGCACGGACAGAGGTTCACCCTTACTTTGAGAGGTATAGAGGGCTAGTGGAGCTGATGTCTTACGAGAGGAGTGCCTACGTGGAGGATTGGGTCCGAGTATTCTATGCCACACTCCACGTCTCTGAGGGCTGCAGATCTATTGATTTCATGTTCATGGGCCAGCATCATCACTTGACCAGACAGACTTTGGGACAGCTACTAGGAGTGGATCTCCATGACACTTGCCTGCACGAGAGGGTATATGGACAGGCTGACCCACCGAGGAGGCTGCTCACTGGAGGAGTGGCACCACCAATTGAGGAGATACGCTCACTGTTCGCTCAGCCTTTCTCTCCAGACCAGCCAAGGGTACCGACACTACTCGCTCCAGTTGCGCGCACTGTGCACCTTGCCTTGCGCCGCAAACTTTTGCCGAGGTCCGGATACCTTGAGGGGTTCACCAGCCTACAGCAGACTCTCCTATTCTACATCATGAACGGGATGGAGTTCGACATTGTGGACATCCTCATATGTGAGATGGAGGACGTAATCACTGATGGAGTTGGGATGATGAGGCAGCTCGTATTTGGTCACTGGATCAGCTACTTGCTCTTCATGGTAGCTCCAGAGGGGTTCGCCATGCGTGATAGTCTCACCGATGAGAGCGTCACACGGTTCAGCCACTATCGTGCTCCAGCTCCTGGAGACCACCGCCTTGGCCGTCCTGTTGAGCGCCAGGTCCGTGCTCGTCTATCCGAGGAAGACTGGTCAGACCTGGAGAAGGAAGACGAGAGACTAGCACAGGCAAAGGCTCAGGGTGAGGACCTTCAGCATATTTGGTCCGAGAGTGACACCAGCGATAGTGTCGAGGAGTACTTCCCGCCTCCTCCCTCACCCAGGCAGCACGACGCGGAGGCTGGAGGCTCGACTGTGCCACCACCTACTCCACCTCCAGTGTCAGAGGCATAGGTCCCCCAACCATCTGAGCTTACCTCCCTACTTCAGCAGATGGTTGAGCAGCAGCGCCTGGACCGGCTTGCAGCTGAGCAGGCCCGAGCTGAGCAGGCTGTGCATCTCTTGGAGCTCCAGCAACAGCAGCAGGAGATGCAACGACAGATCGCCCGCGAGAGGCGAGAGGACACCGACAGGCTAACTGGGCTGATTGATCAGATGCACTAGCGCTCTCTTGACCAGCAGCAGCAGACGCAACAGGCGATGATGGGCATCCTGGGATTGATCACCAACCTCTACACGCAGACCGGGATTGCCCTGCCGTCGCAGCTTCATGGCCTATCTCACGGTCCACCTGTTCTGGCTCCAGCTTCAGCACCAGTGCCGACCACGCCGATCCCGACGATCAGCATGTCCCCACTGCTTGCTCCAGGTGCTCCTATCCACTCTCCTCTACAGGCTACGACACTTTTCCAGTAGACGCCGACGTCCGTTGTCAATGCCCCGTTGCCAGCAGTTCAGTCTCAGCAGGCACCGACAGCAGCTCCTACAACTCCTGTCACCGCTACTCCAGCCTCAGCAGCAGCAGGCAGCAGCTCCGACGACAGCACCCCCGACGGTGACCAGTTCGTCATCGCTCCAAGTGCTCAAGATCCTTAGGCACTCGGCTTCCTTTTTGGTGTCTTGATGCCAAAGGGGGAGAAGAGTCAGGGGGAGTCTAGCTTAGCCTCAGGGGGAGTCCTAGCTGTAGGGGGAGTCTATGTTTTTGGAGTCCTTTTGTAATTTGATGTTTTGCTACTCCTTTCCTATTCATTGAGTATTCTTGTAACTCTTAATTCTCTCATATGTTATTGTTCGTTAAGCTTTCAGGTTATTAATCTCTTCTGAGTCTTCAAGTTTAATGTGCCATATCTTGTACTCATTGCATATCTTCTTGAGTATCGTATTGTCAAATTCATTACTATTATGCATCACTTGTTGTGTTGTCATCAATCATCAAAAAGGGGGAGATTGAAAGCATCTAGGCCCCCATGAGGTATGGTTTCAGTGATTAATGACAACCATTGGATTTTACTAATGAATTTGTGGATGCAAGGTCTCCCATATCACTCATCACACTCAAATGAAATTTATATGAATATCATCTACTGCTCATTGGATATAATAGGAGACCCCTAAACAATCATTCTATGAGATCAATCAATGTTTATGAAGATTAGAAGTAAAAGCTCACATGTCAAAATTATTCAACCAAAATTAACAGCACTCAATGCTTGATAATCTTCAGAAGAATATTTCCAACCAATGCCTAAGAGGTCAATCGAGAAAATTCCAAAAGAATCACTTAGAACAACTCGAAGCAAACAAAATCAACTCACCGGATCAACCGATGATTCCAGAAAACAACACATCGGTCGAGTTGGTTCAGCAGAAGAAGAAGACCTCAGAACTAAGTACTCACCGGATCATCCGATGATGAAGGGCATGTTACATCGGTCCATCAATACAGTAAGCAATCTCTCTGGACCAAGTGTAACACCGGACCATCCGATGTACAACAATGAACACATCGGTCGATCACTCAAGTAAGCATCAATTCTGAACCCATTCTGGATGAAGTGCCACCGGATCATCCAATGAGAAGGAAAGGGTAACATCGGTCTAACAACGGTCATATCTGACACAGTGACATCAGCTAATTTGGATTTGACCGATGATAACTGAAGGGGGAGCATCGGATCATCCGCTGTTCGCAGAATAGTGATGTCAGCCTACTTTTCCAACGGCTATTTCGTGGAGGCTAGCTATTTATACCCCTTCAACCAGTCTATTCGACAAGTCTTGACAACCAGAGCTACTCCACATATTCTCAAGCATTCAAGACGTTGAGCTAACACTTCTAGATCATCTACACCACTTACACACCAAGAGATAGGCTAGAACTTGCTAGAGATAGTGCTTGTGTGCTTCCATTCTTGGTGATTGGAATCTCTAGTGTAGTGAGAGCTGTAAGGGAGTGTCCCTTGGTGATTGTATTTGAGAGAGCCTTCCGGAGCTTGCCAAGACGGTTGTGGAAGCCCGGAGGATCCAAGTTGTACAAGGCTTGAGCTCCACCTTGCCGAGGTTGGCAAACGGAGAAGTATAGTGAAGATCCCTAGTCTCGGTGACTTGGGAGTGGCTATACCCTTTGGTGGGTGCCACAATGTGGATGTAGGAAGATCTTGACGATCTTGCCGAACCACGGGATAAATCTCCGTGTCTTCGTGTCTCCTCGGGAGTTTGCGCTTTCTTCCTCTCCCCTTACACTTATGCATTTCTTATACCGCAAAGTTACTATTCACTTAAAGGCATAGGTTGTTTGCATAGGGAATTGGGCTTTTAGTAATTATGTTTTATTGCTTTAATTTTTGAAAAGAAGCCCAATTCACCCCCCTCTTGGGCATTCGATCCTTACATATATGTTATTTAAGTGCTATAAAATTTAACTACGGTACTTTAAATTACTTACCGCCACCGCTGCTTGCATCTGGGCCATCATTAAGGCCGTCCTCTACTGCTCCTCCCTTGCCTCCACTCTCGTCCTCTCCAGCTCTGCCTGGGTTTGCGTCAGCGTCTCCCTCATGGCCTGGAGCTCCAGCTGGGTCTGCAAGAGACGACCACTGGTCCCAACGGACGAAGCCTGCGACGATGAAGCGCCTCTCAAAGGTCGCGTCGACCTCGAGTCGACAAGTCCACAAAAATGGCAAACCTGCAAAAGAATGAAAACACTAAGTAGAAGAAGATTAATTGAAAAAGAAATGAAATACACGAAGAACTCACCATCCGTGGGCCTTCCCACCTCCACTTGCGTACGCGGCTTGGGGGTCGATCGGCACGCTTTCCCAATCGTAATCCACACCGTGTATCTTCGCGACCTCTTGCGCATACTTTTCCTACAAAACAAATAAATCTTGTAAGCATGTCAATAATAGTATTAGTTATAATGAAATTGATGAATTTCGAAAACTTACCAGTCGGTCGGCTACGACCTGACTACACTGCCCTGGCTGAGAAGGGTCACTTCCCTTTTGACCTCTCTTCCAAACCTGGGTCGGGGTCGGCTCATGACCCATCTCTCGCTCTTGTACAGCCGTGTTAGTGAGATAAATAATATATTAGGAACACATAAATATATTGAAAAGGTACTTACCATGCGTTTAGCCAAACACAAGTAGCCGTCGCCACCATAGTTGTGCTTGCCCTCGGACCCCATGCGGCACTGTCTAGCCTTTGTGGACTTATTGATGAAAGCGTCGCTAGCCCAGTACCGACAGAGAGCTAAGTACGCCTCGATGGTACCCTGTAACCAGGAAATACTAACATGCACATATTTCATTTTTCATCAACGCAGTTAACATACGTTGATATTTTAAATATTGAACAATATTAAAAACTTACCTCCTCGTACTGCTCCTCTATCAAGTACGAGTCCGAGTCCTTCCTAAATATACCCCTTTGCTGCCCCTGCTCCTGCTCCCGGGGGTGCCGCTTGTAGTACGCATTGACGGCCTGAATCCGGGCGTACTACAACGCCACTGTCGTGAGCTTCCGGGCGTTGTAATGGAACACGCGTCTCGCGTGGTCCTCCATGCCCGGTTCCTCTACTTGGTACCTCAGCTTTAAGCAAACAAATATTTAAGTGATATGCATTAACAATTCAAATGAGTTGAAAAAAATAAAACAGTTAAACTTACCATAAAATCGTGCCACATGGCTCCCTGAACTGTGCCGTGGACCAGATGAGAGACACGAGCATAGTCATCCCACACAAGGCAGGAAAACCGTCAATGACACCGGGGTAGTGCAACTTCATGATAGCACCCAGGACACTGTTAACCGGCCTATGGTGCTTCTCGGCCCCTGTGAATGAAAAGTCAGACCAACATCTACAAAATATATTAAATCATTAAGTAAAGGAAAACAACATCTAATATACAACATCTAATATTTAATATACTATATACAGTATTTACCTGTCTCCAACAGGACGGATCGTGGTCCGCTGGGTAGTAACCGGAGGAGGAGCTGCAAAGTGGGTCCTCCTCGTCCGTCGCCTCTGCTGCGATGCTGCTGCGTCCTGTGACCCTGAAGGCTCTGCGGAACCACCGGAGTCCAAAGGAAGGCTAGTGGTAGCCGGCTGCACAGGAAGGCTAGCGCTAGCCGGCTCCGAAGGGAGGCTAGCGCTAGAGGGCTCCTATAGTGGCCCCCTAGCCTCTGACTTTGACTCTGACTCAGAAGTCTCTGAGTTAGACTGCACCAAAGGAAAAGATTGACAATGAATAATTAATAACAACTGCAATTCCTAAAATAACTTTATTGTAAACTAAAATTTACCTCCGTCCGCTGAAAGCACACGACAACTGAGGATGGAGCATGCGCCAGAAAGAGGGAACGTCGGCTCGAAGGTAATGAGGTCCCTGAGCAAGGGTCTCGTGGCGGTTGAAACCCTCTCACTGGCTTCCCCTTCCCCTTCCCCTTTCCCTTTGACGACATCCTGTTGCAAGGAATAAATGATTAATATGCAAAGATAATATACAAAAGTAATGTTAAATTAGTGAATAAAATGTTACTTCAAAATTCATCAACATCACGATCATGCACCCTACTCCTTAAACCAGCCCATCGATCTTCTTCTTCCGCATATCGTTTTCGTTTGCGCAAATCAAGAGGTTAGACTATGTCATCGATATCTTCAGTTTTCGATTCTGATTCTGTTTCCGCTTCCATGCCAGCCTTGATATCTTGAGCGTCTCCAACTAAGTCATCGAGTCCTACACCGGGCTCGACTGAGAAGGAGTCTGGCAACTCTTCCTCTTGGTAGACACAATCAACCTCAGCTTCGTCGTGGTAATCATCATCTCCTGGAGCGTATAACCGCTCACGAGGATTCACCTTATGTACCACCCACCAAGCTTTGAATTTATTGCATGGATAAGGTAGATAGTACACTTGCTCTACTTGGCGTGCAAGAACTAATGAATCGAATCCTTTCAACCGTTCCTTGTGTTTTACTTCGACCATACCAAATTTGTTTACTCGAATTCCACGAATGGAATCAAACCATTCGCAGTCGAAGAATACCGCTCGAATTGGCTTATTTGCGACAAAAGTGAATTCAAGGATTTTTTTAATAATCCCGTAGTACTGTGTTTCATGATCTTGCGAATAGATTGCCCTCATGACAACTCCGGTATTACATGTTGCCACGAGAGGACAAAGAGATTCAAATTGAGTTGTATGGAATTGAAAGCCGTTGACGTCATATCGACCATAACTTCTAACATTAACCACTCCACGGGATAGTTGTCGCAAATCTTCATGGACGTTGGCATCTTTTTGGCACTGTCCAAGATATGGAGTTATTAGAAAACTTAAGCATTCTTATGTTATAAGAAAACGTTGTTAACATTGATTAGTTATCGATAAAACGTTACATGATCTCGAAACCAGGAGAGAAAATTAGATCCCCCGTTTATTCCTTCCCATCGAATCTGTTCTATTTGCTTGCTCGTGGGTTGATGTCTATGTCTCCAATTTTGCTTGTCGAACATACTACACGAAAAAGAGAACCTTTTAGAATACATGTGTCGTAAAAGATGGTGAAAGGCATAAGTGTAGGAGAAACACTTACTTGAAATATTCATTCATTTCTTCCATATTAGAGTACATGTAGAAGAATGCAGCACGCCTTTCTTTTTCGCTAACATCGTAGGAAGTGTAACTACCAACAGTAGTGCCACTTGTTGCAAAAATGGAGAGATCGCTACAAGGAGGTTGCTCATCCATATTGTACTGCATTATCGAAGTATTAACATTGTGTTCCTCTGCAAAGTAAACACTTGAGAAGTATCTCACTTCCTTAAGAGTAAAAGCTTCGGCGATGCAACCTTCAACCCTTGCCCTGTTACCAACCATTGGTTTCAGATATCTAAGTGATCTTTCAATATGATACATCCACCTATATTGCACGGGACCACCCACTTTTGCTTCAAATGGAAGATGAATTAAGAGATGTTGCATTGGATTGAAAAATCCTGGAGGAAATTTTTTTTCCATCTTACGCAAAAGTACCGGAATCACCTTTTCCAATTTAGTCATCATCTTTGGCGTGATTTCTTTAGCACATAGTTGCCTATAGAAGTGGCTAAGCTCGGCTAACACATTCCACACTGCATCGTCAAAATAGCCTCGAAACATAACATGCAGAAGTCTTTCCATGATTATGTGATAATCATGACTCTTCAACCCAATGAGATTTCCCGTTTTCACATTCACGGCTCGTCTCAGACTAGCTGCATAACCATATGGGAATTTCAACCTTTGCAACCATTCGAGAACTTCTTTTTTTCTTTAGGTCGAAGACAGAAAGGAGCGCGTGGTTTACCACCATTTTCGGAGAGCTCAAGAGTTTGACAGTTACAAAGCTCGGCAAGATCATTTCGAGCCTTTAAATTTTCTTTTGTTTTGCCCGTCATGTCCATGCATGTGCTTATGATACATTCGGCCATGTTACGCTCTTAATGCATAACATCAATGTCGTGCGTTAGAATCAACGACTTTACATACGATAACTCCCAAAGTCCACATATGTGAGTCCAATTGTGTTTGTCTCCGTAACCTTCAAAATATCCAGGACGACCTTCATCTGGCACCAATTTGTCCAACATATCAGATATTTCTGACCCGTTAATATGTTTCGGTGGTCCTTTAGTGACAACGATGTTCTTTCTGAAGACATTCCTCTGTTGTCTAAACAAGTGATTCGGAGGCAGCCAACGTCTATGACAATCGAAGTAAGATATCTTGCCTCCATGGGTCAGTGGAAAACAATCAGTATCCGAGGCACATATCGGACATGTCAACCGACCATGAGTGCTCCATCTAGAAAACATGTCGTATGCTGGAAAATCATGAACGGACCACAAATAAGTAGCTCGGAGGTTGAATTTCTACTTCTTGTAACAGTCGTACGCTTCGACTCCTGTCCGTAACATTTCAACGGTTTCAACATCACGTTGAGACGTGACCCAGGATGATCTGGCACAGGTACAATGAGGCTAAGAAACATAAACTCATTCTTTATGCAAAAAGCCGGTGGAATATTGTACGAAATGACAAAGACGGGCCGACAGGAGTATGGTGCGGAGTTTGTGCTGAACGGCAAGAACCCATCTGTTGCCAACCTTATGCGAACATTTCTCGCTTCACGAGTGAATTCTGGGTCGAACCGGTCCAGCGCCTTCCATGCCTCACCATCGGACGGGTGCGTCATGACTCCATTGTTCTCATGCTCACCTTCTTTGTGCCATCTCATGTTTCTTGCCATTTTTTTTGAAAGGATCAGCCGCTTCAACCTCGGTGTCATAAGTAAGTAACGAAGCTGCTTACGTGCGACTTCCGTCGTCATAGTATTACCATCGTTATTAACAACTTCAACAAACCTCGGCTGACCACATTTCAAACATTTGTTCTCATTGGCATGCTCTCTCCAGAAAAGCAAGCAGTTGTCCGGACACACATCAGTCTTCTCGTGCTTCATACCGAGACCTGAAAGAATTTTCTTCGAGTTGTACATATCCTTAGGCACTTTGTTGGGTTGTGGAAGGTCATATTTGAACAGATCGATGAGCATGTTGTAAAAATTGTTAGAAAAGAAGAACTTAGACTTAATTGCCATATCACAAAATTGAGGATTGACATTTTAGTGTGTCCATGCAGTGCCTCTTCTGAATCTTTGAGACGTTTGAAGAACTCTTTAACCTCTGCTGTTTGAGGATCTTCTGTAAGCTCTGGTCGTATAGCTTCCAACATCTCATCCATCATATCAACCTTTGTGACATCATCATTGCCCACTTCCACTTCTTGTACAGCTTGAGAAAATGTCTCGCCATGGAAGTTCCACAACTCATAATGTGACACGTAACCGTTTCGACACAAGTGCATTGTAAGTTCCACTTTGTCCAAAAACATTTCGTTTCGGCATTTCGTACATGGGCACCGCGCCTTATCGCTATTTGACAATGAAGAAGCTCGTTCCACAAAAGCTTCTGTCTTGGCGTACCACTCATCTGAGTGACCACCAATTTTGCTCTTCCAACCAGTGTACATCCAACTACGATCTTAGCCCATGTTTGACTCTACAATTAATAGACGGACAAATTACCGTTAGTTTCTCATTAATTTATGCATGATAGAGGAAATAATGAGAGAGACAGTGAACTGGGTCCGTGCCAGTTCGAAGCCCGACACGGGCCATGCTCGGGCTTGACCTCAGACCCAGCTCGGCTGCCCTAGGCTCCCTCGCCTCGTATTGAATCTTTGAGGATGCGAGGCGAGCCCAACAAGCGACGACTCCTAGACTCTCGTCCAGAGGAGGCGAGGCAAGGACCCCGTCGAGACGACAAAACTGTTGGCGAAGAAGCTGTGGAGGAGGCCACGACTACAATGGTCTACACGGCATGATCACACTTATTGCGTGTCGTGCCCATCTGGGTTGGTCATTTAACCCTAACGATTCATCAATGTTTGATTATCATCCGTCTCTGAAATCAATAAATTTTGGCAGCATAACGCCGCATATTTAACCCTACACCCCCTATCCGGTGCAGTTCTTAAAGTACAAAGGGGGGCAACTGGTTAGCTCGGAAACTTGTTGCCTTACGGATCTTGCGAGTCAAGGACAAATAATCGCAACATCCTTTTTTGGAGTTTTTATGGACTTATACGTACTCACAAACACGACGATGTGAACGTACGGGGGTCCTTGCGGCGAAGAGATACCTAGCTACAGACTTTTAGGGTTAGTAATGGGTCACCCGACCCATATACACTTAACCCTAACGATTCACCTCATGTCACCAGTCACGGGTCACGATTGTGACCCACACTGCCTATATACGCTAGGGTTGGGCCCGATGGACCATATATACGCTACATATATACTAAGGCTCGACCAGGCTTTGGGTCGGCACGACACGCTCAGCCTGCGATCGGGCCCGGCACGGCCAGACAGGGGAAAATGGGATCTGTCGTGCTTTGCTTTGGCTTATAGCCCATCGTGCCGGCCCGACCCGGCACGACAAATTTGCGGGCCATGTCAGGCATAATGTTTTCATGCACGAGACCGGCCAGGCTCGGGCCGGGCCGGCCCGGCACAGCCCATTGGCCATCTATAGCCACGACATAACCTAAGTGCCCCGACAGCCGGCCGCCCTCGACGCCGCCCTCGACATAAACCAATTAAGCATAATCTACACTACACTAATTAAGCATAATCTACACTAAGCAAATTAAGCAACTTAACCACTTAATCATAATTAAATAAACATAATCTAAAGTAAGCAAATTAACTAATTGAGCATAATTAAATAAACAATTAAGCAATTTAAGCATAATTTAAACAATTCAATTCAATTCAGTTTCAAAATTGAAAAATTCAATTCAAATCAAATTTAAACGTAGGAATTCAATTAAATTCAAATTTCAATGTGGAGGGGGTGTGGGGTGGAGGGGGGGGTCTTTGGTGGGGGATGGGGGTGGGGGGGGGTCTATTCTGGTGGGGAGGGGGGTGGGGGGTCTGTGTGGGGGAGGGGGGCCGGGGAGGGGAGGGGGAGGTAGGGTGGCCGTCGGCTAGGGAGGGTAGGGGGAGGGAGGCCGGAGAGGTGAGGTGAAGGGGGAGGGGGCCAGGGAGGGGAGGGGGAGGGGGGCGGCACTCGGCTGTGTAGGGGAGGTGGAGGGGGAGGGGGAGGGAGGGCGGGGTGGCGCTAGCTAGGGGAGGGGGCGGGGGAGCCGGGCTGGCGGTCGGGGAGGGGAGGGGAGGGGAGAATACCTAGCGGTGGCGCGGTGGCGGGGAGCGGCGGCGTTGGGAGCGGCAGCGTCGGGCGCGGGCGGCGGGGAGAAGAGAAAGTAGCGGGTAAGGAAGAAAAGAGAAGGCGCGCGCGGGGTAGGTTAAAATACGTAACTTACGTCGGCTAAATAATAAACTTACGTCAGCCGATTTGACTTACGACGGCCATCCTATTAGCCGACATAAGTTAAGGCTTACTTACGTCGGCCCACTTATTTACGTCAGCCTGTTGTCCAGGCCGACGTAAGTGATCATTTACTGTTGTCGGGCTAGTTACTTATGTCGGCCGCCGACGTAGGTTAACTTACTTACGTCGGGTTTCTACAACCGACATAAGTTAATTAAATTACGTCGGCCAGCCGACGTAAATTAATCTGGCCGACGTAAGTATCAGCATTTCGTGTAGTGTTATCGGAGATGATCTGTGGTGTTAAGAAATACCAACAAGCATTTCTGGTACCATTGCCAGGGATGATTTGTTAGTATATCTTAGGAGCCGTCAACAAGCATTTCTGGCGCCGTTGCTGGGGATAATTTGTTAATATATCTTAGGAGCTGTCAACATGCATTTTTGGCACCGTTGCTGGGGAAGGCAAAGGAAGTGAAGGATAGCTATCACTTGTGATTAAGCTATAGGTACTAATAGTTATTAGACAGGATTATCCTTGTTTGTTTTCTCCTTTGTGTGAAAACAGGGTAGTGTTGGCCAACCAATTGTATGGGGTGGCCAACAAGGACGCAAGTGCTAAACTGCAAGATGATTTAAGGCGTACCTCAACAAATGTCTGCTAGGCAACACCATTGCCTTTTTGCAGGAGAATTTCAGCTTTCATTAGGAGCCAAAGTCATCCATACCCAAGCTTGGGGAAGGCTCCAAGAAGTTCTTCTTGGTTTGCCACCACCATGGGGTGGATAGTTGGCTCTTCATCCAACACACTCATGTCATGGGTTGGATCCACCAATCCATGACCACATTCGTGCTAGAGCTGAAGGAGCCCTATTCTCATCATCATGGATGAGAAGAAGGTCTCCACTCAAGGGGTGAATTGAAGAATGCTCGAGTTCCCATAGCTTGTCATGCACACCACTTCACAAGGTGGACATGCTAGTTATGGAACTACACCTCCCATTGAAGTATCATGAATACCAAGTCAATGGAGATTTGTTTGGATAATCCAAGTCGTGGATATTCACATGGTTTGTGAAAATCCATGTCAACATGGGACACCTGGGAATTATTTCCCTAAGGCCCATGAGGACCTTTTTCAAACAACAACTCCAATGGCTACCTTTCACAAGGAGGTCAAGGGTGGAATTAACATCACACTTGTATTCAAGGAGGCTATGTCTTTCCAAGGGATTTAAGTTCAACTAGCCTACCTTGAAGTATCTTGGCCAAGCAAAAATCAAGACAAAATTCACATGAAGATCTTGGCCAAGGACAAGAACTTAAGGAGCATTCAAAGTCCAAGATACCCCACATCACTTGTTGGGATTCCCACACTTCAACCAAACCCATTCAACCTACGGCAAGTGACATTGTGGATGAAGCGTTTCTTGTTTGATTGTGGAGTCCACATGTCATCATACCCAAGGAAGCCTTTGATCCATGATCAAGGTATGGGTTGATTCAATGGAATATCAATATGGTCAGAGTGGCACCCCTAAGAAGGACAAAGCCTCACCATGCTCATGAAGGAATACATTCAAGAGGGAGAACCCGTCGCTACAACAACATGTCTATATCAATACAACGGGGAGAGGCTAGGGCCACCAGGTGGCCCACAAGTCCAAATGACAGCCAAATGAGTTTGGCATGTCAAAACAGAAGAAATCGTCCACATCTTCAACTCCAGGATTGGACAACAAATCATCGCGCTGAACAAAACAGAGGTAAGTCCTAGTCATCAGACTTCAAAAATTCGGTGAGTCCTCGCCAATAGGTTAATTGGTAGTTATCTCATATTTGTTTTCCAAATTGCATCAACCCTTGCATTTGCATGTTTGAAATTCCACACTTGCATGTTGGAAAGTAAAATTTCCAACCATCATAAAACAAAAAATTTGAATTAGGGGAGAAATTTAATTGGATATGAACTACGTGCATGACCACTTGAATTTATCTTCCTAGTTCAAACCAAAAAGATTTGCTTTGACCCTCATCGCATTTACAAGTTATTTCAAGCTGGGCAAGACAATTTGAAAATTGGGTTCAATTTGCTTTTGGCTAAAGTAACCCGTTTTTGAGTTGTTTTGTGTGTTCCCAATTAAAGTGCAGCTAGGTCAAAATTGTGAAGTGGTGGTTTGGCAAGAAAGTGGAAGGTTTCATCAAGCTCAAGTCACCATTGGGAGGATTTGAGAACACTTCTCTCCTTCAAACTCATTTTGAGTTTGAGGAAGAGAAATGTTCAAGAGGATGACCCAATGGAGGAGCCAGAACCAAATCCATCGCCAAATCCAACCTCATCTTGGCATTTGACATCAACCATCAAGCCTACGCCAAAAATCAAGGTTGTGAGTTTCTCACACAAAGACCTTCGTCACCAACTACTCTTCAAATGAGGTATGAGTTTAGAATTTTTCATTGTTTGGTTTGCCATAGAATCGAATGTATTTGCTTGCATTTGTGAGGAAGGTTGACACTTCCTCATCATTCAATTCTCAAGCATCCTCACAAGAGTAAGCGTGGGTACTGACTTTTGGATCTCCAAAAGGAAATCCCACCTTACTTGGAAAAATCTCAAACAAGTACCTAGAATCATTTAAGGATAGTTTTGTAAACTTAGTAATTTTTGTCGAGGTTGAGAAAACAAAACTTTTGGGCATGACTTAATTGGTGAATTTGGCATATAGGAACATGGGCATAGTGACAGCCATAAATTTTAATTGAGCTTCATGCATGGATGGTGTCACTAGATTTCAAACTCCTAGGAATAAGTGATATCCTTGCTCTGAAATTGAATTGCAGTTTTAGGAGGAGTCACTAAATTTCAAATTCCCAGTGAGGTTCAGGAGGATAAAATTGAGAGTCATGTTTGTCATGGTCTAAATGATAAAAAATTGCTCTTGAAAGCTAAGATGGTTAGAAACTTTAAAAGGTGTAGGGATCTATATAGTGTATTTCTATCACATACATTGCTATGAGTATGAGCTTTAGAAAATATGCAACATGAATTATCCATAAAAGCTCCACTCTTATCAATGAATAACACATTGATCATAGATATACTTGACATTGGATCCAATGCATATTTGATTTTGTTCTTCCCCGCATGTACAAATGAAAGTTCAGTTACCTAACTCGAACGTTCATTTGTACAAGTCTCGAGAGCTAACCATCCCTCTCCATTCAAGAGAGGAAGTTTGCAGGAGTAATATTACTATGCAGGAATTTATGAAGCTGATTGTTGGGATCCCTAGAGGATCCCATTTCAACATCGCTTGGCCAAGGAGTAAATGAGGATGGTTGCTACCTATCGGAAATTATGCCCGAAGGTCAATCATAACTATACGAGGCCAGAGATTTGAAATGGGAACCCTCCATGAGCAACCAATGAGCTGCTCCAAATGGGTGAGAGCATTATGCTGTCAACTATTTTAAGCACTCATTCAAGCTCAATAGATTTTCCACCATCATTGGGTACAAGTTATTCCTATGTGGCTAAGAGTTATGATGTACCATGACCAAGGAATGACAAGATCACACCCAATTTATATTGGGTGCAAGTTGTTCCTATGTGGCTAGAAGGTATGTCATGCCTTAGCCAAGGAACAACAGATCACACTCAATCCATGTTGAGTGCATGTCATTCCTTTGTGGTTCTAGGTATGTTGTACCTTACCCAAGGAACAACTGATCATACCCAATGCATGTTGGGCACATGTCACTCCCTTATGGCAAAAAGATATGATACACCTTAGCCAAAGAATGACAAACATACTCAATGTATGTTGAGTGCACGTCATTCCTTTGGATCTAAAGGTTATCATTATCCTAGCCAAGGAATGACAAATCACACCCAACACCGGACGATCAACATCGGAAACACTCTATTCAACCACACTCATGGTGTCAATGGGAGGCAACACAACAATCAAAACTCAACCCCCCATTGTCAAAGCCACGCTGCAACAAGGATAGGCCAACTCATGGCCTACCTCCATTGTTATGGTTTCAACCCCTATCATGGACCTTGATCAAGAATAAGCTTGGGGGAGGACCCCCACTTGAGGTAACTTGTATCACACCCACTACATTTTTATTTCAAATCATCCATTGCATATCTATTTTCCATCCATCCATCATCCACCTTGCATTTAAAAATAATATATATATATATATATAGGTTAGATTTGCTTTCATCAAATAAAGATGTGCGGTAAGAATGATCTAGAATTCACATAGATGAAATGATGAATAGTTGCTCTCTGTTTTATTTTCTTAAGTCTCTAGTTTACAACTTGCTACTCTCCGAATATTGCTTTCATTGGATTGAAATACTTTTACCTTAATTTGGAAGTTGTGGGTAGCAAAAGCTTAATCTAATTCTAGGTTGTTGCAAGTCTAGAATTGGTAATAGTGCTGCTAGTTCTAGTTTGAAAGTAAAACTTAGATTTTCGGAGAAATTCTAAAAAGATTTAAGTTTCCCTTAATTGATTGGAAATACCTACCAAAGCCATATGATGTTCATACATAGACAAAACCTTATGTATATGCTATTTGCTTTCACATTGAGCCTAGTCAAACTAGTATAGACCTATGTGAGAAATCATTCAACTCTTTTTGAATTCAAGACTTCACTTGCACATGCTATATTTCTACACTAGAAGTAAGCAAAACGTCCATCATATCCACCATACCACAACAAAAAGAGAAACTCCATGTTATTCATGTTCACTACTCTCTTCAAAATTCATTGCAAAGAGAGGGAGTAGAAGACATGGCTACAAAAAAAGAAGAGCATGCTTACATCATAAGCATGAGAAAAAAAAGAGAGAAAAGAAAAGTAGCCATGTTTCATCCCTGCAAAAGAAAGAGAGAATATACCAAAAAGGAGTTCTCTCAAGTATCCACATCCACTTCCACTTCATCACACATGCACTAGTCTTGAATCAAAAAGTTTTGATTTGAATTCTCCTAAGGCTCACTCTTTTGACTTAGCAATATATGTGATGCAAATATGCCTACTTACTTTCCTTACCGAGCTCCACATACAAGCCATATTGAATGAGTAGGAATAGTAGAGGCACAATGCTTTGGTGAGGAAATATTCTATCCACAAAGGAGTGATTGAGAAAATCAAATTGAGGTACTTAATATATAAATTGAATTCTCCGGGATTTAAGTGGAACTTGAGTTCTAGGCTATGTTTGCTCCATTTGCTATTCTACCTTACAACTACTCATGAATATGAAAAAGCATAAGCCCCATGATAACTTAAGAAAGGTAGGGTATCATAGCCAATTTCTGCAATACTAGGTAGAGTATCTTGTTGTGCATTAGATACTTTTGAAAATAAAACATTGTAGCAACTCCTGATCATCAACCTAAAGTCTTGACTTTGCTCGGGACGAGCAAAGGATAAGCTTGGGGGAGTTTGTTGACGGCTGTTATATACAAATTTCATCTGCCAATTTAACTCAATTATGTGAAGGATTGATCATTTCTTGCACACATCACCTTTCTATCTAACCCAATTCCACTTGGACTTGGAGAAATATGTGTATGCAACATTTTATGCAGGAAATGAGGAAATGTAGAGGGACCAATCCTATAAAATATCATCCCAGCCAATCAGGCAACGACACGTGGCATCCCAGGGATCAAATGGCCCACAAACAGAAGTATCCGAGGAGATCCAACAATGTATCACCCATATACATCAATGGGACCCACCTGGCAGCCACCTGGAGAAAGCACACGAGAAACGGTGCAATGACCAGGTCGGCCGAACCAGGGGGTCGGCCGACCTGGTCTTTGCACCAAACTCAGTCAGCCTCCACGTGTTGGCTCCTCCCGGCTCCCTGGAGTCAGTGGTGACTGATTCGCGCGCTTTTGGTGGTGGGAACCGACCTCAACACTAGTATAAATAGGACCCCCTACCCCTCACTTCAACACACACCACTTGGGCATTATTTTATTGTATACACTATCTTCCATAGTTCTTAGAGGAGTTAGGATGTAGAGAGGAGAGCCTCTAGTCCCAAGTCTAAATTGGGAAAGGAGTAGAAGGGGTCTCTCTTCCCAATTCCACATTGGGAAAGGTATGGATTATGTATTCCTTCTTGTATTTGTGACTTTGTTCTCAATAAAGGTATTATATTTAGTCTTCTTTTATATGTATACTTGGACAAAGCGTTTCTTGTTTGATTGTGGAGTCCATGTATGTGGAAGGTATAGTCTTTATGATTTCACTCTCATGACCACATCTTATGGTCATAAACACTATAGAACCCCACTATAGTCTATGTAGTTATGATATAATTATATTAATATGAATGACTTATGCTATGCTTCAACATTGGTTCAACGATGTTTAGGTTAGTCATTGCCTTAGGATGGCTTGTGCCATGGCTCCTAAGGTATTTGCTTAGTATGCTAGCATGGTTCTAGGGTATTTAAGTAGCGTTGGATGTCTCGTAGACCCACGGATTGAAGAGGTAGGTAGTAGGTGGTGACAGCCCTATCTGTCCTTTGTAATCCTCCATGTTCGGCTATACCACAGGCTCTATGCGGGAGTCGCCCTAGTATTGCTAGGGGTTAGCCCGTGCCCGATGTGTTGAATAGCATTGCATAGGAATTCATCATTGACATGACCATTAGTATCTACCTTAGGATATGTATATGTATTAGGAGCATTGTAGGAGCAACTCTCTAACTCTCAATCCAATCTCTCTCTAGGACCCATTTTACCCTTTAGAATAGATTGCCTAGATGTGTGTCACACTACCCCTATTATCAACTTACCCCTGTCCGGATAATGGATTAGTATCCCATAGCTTGACCATAAGAGTAGTATATACTTTACTCCATTGCCTTCCTTTGGGATAAATATGATACCCTTGGGAATACTCATGGGTGAAATGCTACAACGGTATCTTCCGTGCGCTTGCGGATCTCATCTCTTTACTGGAGATGATCTGTGGTGTTTAGAAATACCAACAAGCATTTCTGGCGCCATTGCCGGGAATGATTTGTTAGTATATCTTAGGAGCCGTCAACAAGCATTTCTAGCGCCGTTGCCGGGGATGATTTGTTAGTATATCTTAGGAGCCTTCAACAGTGATGAACCGCATCACCCGAAATACGTTGGCTTTTAAGGACGGGGATGTCAACCGCCTCAGTTCCAACTCCTGAAATCTCCTCAAGTGGCTTCATAGGATGTTGTATTCTTTTTTATATAATCTAAAAGAAATACCATAAAATCCTATTTTGAGTGTCCAAACGAATTGTACAGAGAGAAGGCGTGAACCTCTATCCTCTGTGTGGACAAAGTTTTCCCGTCCTAGTGTACGCCACATGGAAAAGAATTCGGGATCCATACCTATTTTGGAGATCAAATCCGGATCGTAAGCTTTGGTATGAGAAAACTCACGATCTTGGAGGAGCTTGCGTGCTTGATTTCTACTTCAGTTTGTATGTCGAGGTCATCGTCGTGGAGGAGTTGGTTCGGGTTGCTCCTCTCACCCATGGGAGTGTCTTCACATACACTCCGCCTCCGTGAACTTGGTGTACCAATGGAAGAGGGCCGCGCAGTTGAGTCTCCACCATGGCTTGAGCTTGCAGCCTCCTTCCTCTTTCCAAACAACCTCTTCATTCCTTTCATGGCTACAACAAACGAGAACACAATAAGGCAAAAACTCAGAAGAGGTGATGTTAGTAAATGCAAAACCCCCGACAAATTTTCTCTTGAAGAACTTGAGAGCAAATTGAAAATGCAAACAAAAGCAAATATTTTTGGGTTGGATTTTAAGCAAGAATACTTCAAAGAAGAGCAACAAAAACAATGTGAGGAAGAGTGACTTGGGGGAGGTGTGAAATGAGGTGAAGTGTGAAGAGTAATGCTCCTCATGACCACCATTTATAGTGTACAATCCCTAACGGTCACAAGGGAATCAAATGTAGCCATTGGAGGAGAGAGAGCCAAGATGGCTCTTTCCCCATGTCGGCCGAACAGGGGGTTCGACCGCACTGCAATGTGGGCCCCCCTGTTTCTCCCTTTTGGCAGGTGGCTCCCCAACAACTATAAAATCAGCACGTTGATGAAATTCCACATTTGCACCTATAAAAATTGTTTATAGAATAAAAACTTTTTTCAAAACCCAATAATTTTCTTTTTGTGAAAAAATAAAGAAATAAAAAATAGTTGAGAATATAGGATTCTCAACTTGCTAAGAAAACTCAAATATGCAGTGGGGAAAATCAAAATAAGTGGGGAAAAACCAAATGAAGAGAAAAGAAAAATCAAAGAAAAGATAACTACCAAGTTAACCTATTGGCTAGGTCAAACCACGATGAGATGGACATTCCTCCTTCCTCATTTCTTGACATCCTGGCTTGGAGGGATTGGCTCGGACGGCTTGTCTTGCTTCTTCTGCCATTCCTTCTTTGGCGGCTTGGTGGACTTGGGCCTTTGGGGAGGCCTGGACTTCTCCATCTTCTTGGGGTGTTGGCGTGGACGATAAGACCAGTTCTCTGCATAGATCAATTTTCTCATGAATGCAATGAGCGGGTCCACCTTTGGAGGTGTGATTTTGACCTCCTGAATGTGCTTAACATTTGCCCCAATGCGGATCATGGAGCATTGCTCCAACTTTGGGCAAAAGTTAAACTTCTCCTCCTTGCCATTGATATGGGAGTGGATTTCTCCAGCTCCCAAATCTATCTGAGCCTTCGCGATGCTAAGGAATGGTCGCCCAAGGATGAGCGGCTATCCTTCTCGACATCCATGTCGAGTACCAAGAAATCCATAGGAATGAAGCAATTCTGGACTTTCATCGGAACGTCTTCAGCGATACCCGCCGGACAACAGACTGAAGAGTCAACCAGTTGGAGCTGCATTGGCGTTGGAGTAAGCTCCGTGAAGTTCATCTGGTCGAAGACCACCTTGGGCATCACACTCACACTTGCTCCATGGTAACCAAGGGCCTTGTCAAAGTGGTGATCCCCAATTGAGCAAGATATTGTAGGACACCCAGGGTCCTTCAGTCAGTTGCCTCCTTGTAGAGAAATCATATTGTGAAAGTGCATCTAGGCATCCCCTTTGGTTTTGGATGATTGATGACGACAATTAAGAGATTAATGAGCTGAGTTGATCTTAAGCACAGGTGTGATGGATGAAATGAGACAAAATCCCTCAAAAAGGAAAAGGTTGAAACGGGCGTTAAAGACTCAAGCGTAGAAATGAGGGTTTCTATGGTGTTGATCTTAGATGAGCCGTATCATGTATGAGGGTGGATGTATCATGTGCACTGAGATCATTCTAGAGGGCCCAAAGTGGTGGTTGAGAGAAAAACCTAAGTAAGAAGCCAAAATGAGAAAAAACCCTAGGAGGCTGGACTAGTTCGACCAGTCAGAGGAGTCTGTTTTTAGTTTGACTAAAGGGCTTTGGATGAATTCGGACTTGTACATATGGGTATGTACTAGTCCGTTCATACCTTAGTGAAGTTGGAGAAAAGTCCCGATAGATGGTACTTGTCCGTTTTGGGCAGACCAAAGCTTTCTGGAGAAGTTTGGACTTGTCTGTTGCGGTACGGACTTGTCCGTTTGAGACTTAGTGAAAAAACCGAGCAAACCCTAGAGGGCCGAACTAGTCCGCCCTTGTGGCCGGACTAGTCCGTGCCTACCCAGTTGAGTCTTTTTTGGGACGGACTAAACCTTTATGTCCTACTTCGGACTAGTTCGTGTTGCCAGTGGCCGTTTGAAATTTGAATGTTGGTGCATACGTCATCTGTTTTGTCGATCGATGATGTGAAATTGTCGGTGGTTCCAGAAGGCCAGACTAGTCTGTGGCACAGGGTCGGACTAGTCCGGGGTTGTCCTGGTGGCAACGGTTAGTTGTCGAGACCCCTATAAAAAGGGGACCCCAACCCCGATTTGATAACTCTTGAGCCCTAGCTCCGCCACAAGTAACCTAGAGCCTTCCAAAGCCTTCTACTCATCCTACTAGCCTTCTAAGACCAAATCTTGAAGAGATTAGGGTTTGGGAAGAAGAGTGAAGGAAGATCATCGCGCTTTGCCTCTCAGTTTGATCTCTTGCACATTGTGTTGTGTTTTGTGTCTTTTGTGAGTTGAGCTTTGTGTGCTCCTCATTGTATTGATTTGTGGGATCCTCAACTTGTGAGCAGCCCCAATAAACATTGGTGATTACCCATTGATATAGTGGAAACCAAGCCGGCCATTGTGGTGGCTTGGTGAGAAGAGGGTCAAGTGAGACCCGGTCCTTGTGTGGACTTCTCGACGTGGATGTAGGCTTCTTCGTGGAGCTAAGCCACGAGATAAATCTTGTCTCGCTTATCGCTTTACATTTCGTAATCACTAGAATTGCTATTAGTGTCCGTATTGCTCTTCATACTTGATCATTGTTGAAATCTTTTAACCTAGTTGCTTTAACTTGTCAATCTTAGTTGTACTAGGTTACCACACATTTGTTACATCTTTCGTTAACCTAAATTCCGCAAATAACTTGTAGAAATCAAGTTTTTAGGTTTCCCCTGTGCTGAGCGTACTAGTCCGGCCCTGTCCAGACAAGTCCGGTCGCAGCGATTTAATCTCGTTTGATTAAGCCATTTCAGGTCTTATTGCCTATTCACCCCCCTCTAGGCGACTTTCAATTGGTATTAGAGAAGGTCTCTCCATCAAGAGTCTAACAACTCGGAGAGGAAATGGCCAGAAGGAATGGCAGCGAGGTTCCGGTGGTCGTTGATGACACCAAGACGAAGAACATTGATGATTTTCAAGATGATCCAAATGACAACGAGGAAGTTCGTCTACTCAAGGCACGGCTTCGTGAGAAGCTCAATGTGCCCAAGAAGGAGATCAAGCCAATTGCTCCGATCAACGTCGACAATGGGAGTAGTTCACAAGAGTACTCCCGGTATCCTTATAACTATGAGCAACTAACCACAAGCAACCATTATCTATCTATTCCCATTGGCAAACCTCCTCAATTTGACAGAAATGATTACTCTATGTGGAAGCATAATATGAAGATGCATCTCATTTCCTTAAACCCTAGTTTGTGGCAAATTGTCATGACATGTGTACATCTTCTCAAGAAAGAGGAATACATTACTCCGGAGCAAGCCATCCTACTTCATCGCAATGCTCAAGCCATCATACTAATCACCTCCTCATTGACACAAAAGGAGTTCAACCGCATTGAGGGATTTGAGGTGGCCAAGAAGATATGGGACACCCTCAAGATGGCACATGAGGGGAATCGTGTCATAAGGGAGGCCAAGATTGAGATGATCGAAGGAGAACCTGGGAGGTTCACTATCATGGATGGTGAATCCCCCCAAGACATGTACAACCTCCTCAAGACTCTTATCAACAAGAGTTTATCTTATGGAAGCACTCGATGGACCGATCACAAAGTGGTAAAGAGAATGATTCGGACATTCATGCCTAGAAATGTCACTCTTTGCTCAGTAATTCATGAGAGTCCGAGATTCTATAAGATGAATCCCAAAGAAGTTCTAGGGAGGATCATCAACCATGAGATGATGGATCAAGAGGCTATATTCTACAACTATCTGCAAAAGCTCTCTTCCTCAAGGAAAAGAGATGTTGCATTCAAGGCAACATCTTCAAGACCGAAAGAAAAGGAAGAAAGTGATGAAGAGAGCCCTGACACGGATGAAGAAGAGGCACTCTTCATCAAAAACTTCAAGAGGATGTGGAGAAGAAAGAGGGGAAGCTATCATTGTGAAGGAAAGAGCAAAGATAAGCCCAAGACAAGATCAAAGAGGGCTTGCTACAATTGCGGCGAATATGGCCACTTCATTGTTGATTGCCACATGAAGAGAACAAGAAGAAGAAGGAGGGCAAGTACTATGAGAAGAAGCAATCCACACATGCCCACCTTGGGAAGGAGTGGGACTCAAATGAAGAGTCCTCCTCCGATGAAGAAGAGAGAGTAGCAACCATTGCTTTGAAGAAATCAACCAAAGAGAACAAGCTCTTCCCCAACTTGTAGAATTCAAGGCCAACTTTCCTCATGGCCAAGGAGGGAAGAAAGAAGGTTAAATCTAAATCCTCTTCTTCAATTTCTCCTCATGATGATTTTGATAGTAGTAGTGAAAATGAATATATGCTTAAATATATGAGTAAAAGTACATTGAAAAGATTGAGATTATTGACGGATGAGATATTTGAGATGGAGGAGCTCATCAACTGTCAAGAGGACATGCTCATCCAACAAAAGGATAGAAAGAGTTTGAGGAGCTCTTGGAGCTTCAAAGGGAAAGAAGCAAGGCACTTGAGCGTGAACTCACTTTGAGCAAGGAAACTTGCTCAAACCTTGAGAACACTACAATTGTGCTCAAGGATGAACTTGTTAGCTTGACAAAAGTTAACAAGATCCTTGAAACACAAGTGGAGTCTCTCAAGGTCAATGCACCTTCTTCCTCTACAAGTTCATCTTCCACAAATATCAAAACCGAAACAGCTCAATATTGCAAATGCTCAAACTTTATTCTCAAACTTAAAGATGAGCTTAAGGTGGCACAAAACAACCAAGCACCGAGAGGTGGCATCTTTGACAAGGAGAAGATGGCACACACACATAGTGCATATACCAACACAAGACATCCCCTTGTCAAGGATGGTCTTGGCTATTCTAGGGAGAAGAGGCAAAACGCCAAAATTCCCAAGATTGGCAAAGACTTGATTTTTTTTGTCAAAGGAGGTTCATACAACATTAATAAAGGAAAGAACATTGCTACATCACCTAAAATGCCTAAGAAGGAACCTCATCCTATGTTCCATGATTTTGATGCATCATATGTTTTATTGAGGAACAAGTTTGGAAAGGCCTATGCTAGGTGTGTTGGGCCGCACCGCAAGAGTCCTAAATCTTGTGTTTGGGTGTCCAAATGCCTCTTGACTAACATCAAGGGATCCAACACCTCTTGGGTACCTAAAGCCAAGGCTTAAATCTTTCTTGTAGGCATACTCCTCCAGTGGAACCAAGTGGGTTCTTGATAGCGGATGCCCTAATCATATGAACGGAGAGAGAAAGATGTTTGTGGAGTATGAGCAAAATTAAGATCCAAGTGAAGGAATCTATTTTGGGGACAATAGCCAAGGAAGAATCCTTGGCACTGCAAAAATTGCTATATCCCCTACTCCGTGGGGACTGGAATCTCGACATCTGAGGATCTCATCGGGTGGTGTCGCGCGATGTGACACCCAACAGTATACAAGAATAGAACGAGAATAAAACACAAGTAGAAGTTTTTTATTTATCTTACAGCGGAAGTTTTACAATACTAGTGGAAGGAAAGAAATATATATATCATAGCTACGCTCTCAGCACTAGCTATGCAAAATCAAAGTTATCCATGCCCTGGATACTTCGTACTACCAACACGCAAATCACGGCGGCGTGCAGGGTTCCCACTTGGCTGTACACCCTGGAGGGGGTGCAGCCTCATCATCAAACCCTTCATCAATTGTATAACCTGCAAAAACTCATTAACTGCAAATGTGAGCATAAGGCTCAGCAAGACTAACCCGTCTCACTAGACATATGCAAGAGGGACATTAAACATAGGTAAGGTGAAGCATAAACGACTCGCCTACAATTGGATCCTTATAATCAGTTTTTAAGTAGCAAATGACATTCTCCAAGCACGACACATCATGGGTTCCACAATTAAACAAGAAACGCTTTGCCGATGATATGACATGCCTAGAGCACATAATGCTATTACAGCTAAAGTATGGGGAAACTGTAAACTTTAATGTGACTATCTCTAAATCATACAAGGTAGCAAAGCAAGTAATATTTCAATACAATATAGTTTTCTAGCTTCTTTAGTATTTACTACGTCACAGCTCAGTGAACAAGTGGTACTCTATTACTGCGAGGGACAATGATTGCAATCAAGACACACCCGGACAACATGACACATACGTCGTTCGGAAGTGTCAGCGAGTACACCTGTACCTACGTAACACCTCAGTACTAGGCGTATATGGCCACCCTTCACAAGAAACCCGAACGCCGAGCCCGTCCCACCTCCGCAAAGAGAAGGTCCCCGCACGGAACACCTCATGTGTCCGCCGACCGATTTACACCTTACTGTCCTCAACCCATCCCTATCGATGGTGAGTTAATGGGCCTCGACACCCTAGTTATCGAGTTACGTCAATTTATTGGATTCCATATGTCCATTATGTCGTCGGTACAATTCAAGCTTGTCCGAAGGGGCCACATACAGACGGGCCTTAACTGACCAGTCAGAGCTATGCCACCAAGACCACGTCTTTTCGCTTCCTATCCATCTCTGACCGCTCGTGTTTTAGATGTAACAATTATTTTCTATAAATATTATCCCAGTGAAGATGAGTGAAAATTTCTATCTCGCGAGTAGATTCCAAATACTCGACTTCTACCGGTTTACCTACTACATTAGCATAGCAAGTCTACACGTTGACTGATTAACCTACCCAATTAACCAATGGGATTGTGGGTCATGCATCTGGAGTTTTCAATCATCCTAAACATAATGCACAATTCATATGCTAATTATCATAGTGATAAAGTAAAACATTATAAACGACTTAAATGCAAACCGGGGCTTGCCTGGTTGCGGGTCAGAGTCAGGATTAATATCTGGAAGGTGCTCTTCCAAGGCTTCTGGTTCCTCCTCGACTTCGGTCACTATACGATATGCATATAACATGTATATGAATGACTTTGAAAAATAATTATTACCAAAACCATAATTTAGTCTACGGTGATCATTATATGATAAGGACCTTAATTGGCTTTGGAACTTTGATGGTAGATACTAGGGAATATGATAGAAGCTCTTGCAAAGAGCAGGAGATGATCAAAGTATTTCGTTGTCTCAAAAATTATGGCAAGTAATAAACTTCCAAGAATTTTAAAGAAGAAACTGTAGCTTGAACATAGCTGCCAGTTGATAATCATGATAGAGGAAGTTGTCCTGGTTCTAGCAAAATTTGTTTCATAAATTTCTAAGCTTTGGTGAAGGAGTTACTGAATTTCTAAGTTGGCAAGAATTTTTAGATTTATCTTATAGTTGAATTTTTAGCTTTTCAATTAATATTCAGTTTGTAACTGAATTAGTACTATGATATTAGGTCAATTAAATCCAAGATTTTTACAGGAACTAGTGTATGACTAAAGGAAGGTTCAATCCAAATTTGGGACATAATAAAGCAACTGATCATTTTCAAAAATTCAATAACAGAAAAAGGGTAATTGAACTATACAGTGGGTTAAACAGGTGCAATGGCTCCCAAACTTTTTCTGATAGTCAAGAATAGGACAGTGCATTTTATGTGAATTTTGGGGATTTTCCAGTGCCTATTTCATCTGAAAAAATTATATTTGCATTTGGAAAGATTGTTTTCTACAGAATTTATAGGTGAGTCTCACAGAACTTACCTGGTACTGACAGAAACTAGAGCTCAAGGGCTTTCAAACAAAATTTGTTTGAATATTTTTGGAGCAGTCTACATAGAGATATTGAATTTTAAACTTTGGAAATGGCTCTATACAAAAGGGGAAATTTCAACTTTTAAATTTGGCGCCAGGGCTCACTGGATTTAAATTCACCCAATCAGGGGTTATCCACACCAGGGGCCATAAATATTCCCACGCGGCCGCATTAGATCCCTGGCCACAGATTGATCCGGCGCCCTTTTCACTCCCTGGCAAGTGGGACCTGCGTCCCGGTCTTCTTCCACCTCGAGTCACAGCTCGGACGGCGGCGTTCTCACCGGCGCGCGGCGGTGCTCTCGCTGGCGATAGCTTCCGGCCCACAGGAGGCCTTGGGACTTGCCGCCCCACCCTAATTTCGCGCGGGGAATACGATGGACTAACTCCCGACGGCGGGGGGTGACCGGAAAACCATTCCCGACGGCGGCGGCGGGTGTTAGGGTTTTGGTTAAGTGGATACCCTCGATTCACTAGCTAAATCTCCCGTTTGAAAGCTCGGGAAGCATCGTGGATGCATGGGAAAGGTCTTAGGAGGGTCTAGAGCTCGTGCCATAGCCGGCAATACCGAAGTCGACGGTGAACCGAGCTCTAACAATGGCGGAAGGGGAAAACTCGAAGAACTTGCTAATTAGTCGATGGTTCTTTCTGATTTTTGGAGGGAAGGTGCGCTAGGCTACATAGATCATGTCATCTAACTGGATCAAAGAGATTTTGTGCATACAATCGGAATTAAACCGACGACCTAGCCTTAAGGTTATAAAAGTGCTTCGGGATTTTAAGGAATACCAGAGCTAGGATGCACAATAGGAATTCAATCTTAACCAGAAGCTGCACGAGGTCGTTGTGCATCTTTTTGCTATAGACCATAGAGGATGATGATGCTTGTATCAACGGCGAGGCTGCGCAGCATCGAGCGGAACGGCGGTGATCGCAGAGGCGATGAAACGGAGCGGCACGGTGAAAAGTGAATGGGTGATGGACTTCGGCCGACGGGGGGTGGTTTTATAGCCTCCACCGCGGTAGATAAGGACGCCGGGGGGGGGGGGGGGCAGCTGGAGGCGACTGACGGCCGACGGTGCGCTGGCAGCATGCAGCGTCACGGTGTCACTCGGGGAAAGAAAACAGGGGCGGTGATTCGTTTTTACCGACTGGCCTGTGGGCCCCACCTCTCTCCCTTATCCCCTCCTCTAAATTCCAACTAAAACATTGTCCAAAAATTCCCAAAATTTACAGGTAGGCTAAGAAAAATATGGGGAATCCAATTTTGCAATCAGATATCAATTTGGACATAGTTTGCATCAAATTCAAATTCAAATTTGAATTCAAATATGGCTATAAACCTTATTGAAATAAATAGTATCCGAGGTCCATAAATCTCCAAACTTTGAAACAAAGTTCCCTGAACCATAAAAGGTCTTAGGAAAAATTAGGGGTTGATTTGGGCAAAGTTTAGTGCAAAGCTAAATTTGATGTCGACGTGAAATGAATCCCTTGTACGTGTCCAAACAAGTGGAAGATGTATTTCAAAAATATTGAAAATTTTCTGAGAAGCTATTTAATAGTCCAAGGAAAAATTTGGAGCCCTGGTATTTGAATCTTTTTGGTAGGGCCATATATGCATAGCAATATAATCAAATTACAATTGTTTTGATTTTTATATTCCTGGAATATAATTTGCCCTAGCCACTTTAATCAATTAACTTCCCAACTTTGCAGAAAGGTTTATTTAAAATGTTCTAGGCTTAGGGTGAAGTCCAGTCCCCATGTTGATAAGATTTAAACATGAGTAGAAAGAAAACTTTTTAGTGAGGTCAAATTTATGTGCACAATTATATTGACCTACATTATGTTTGATAAACCACTTGTAGTTGAACTTCACATAAAAGGAAAAAGTGGGATTTTACATCCCCCCCCTTAAAAGAATCTCGCCCCGAGATTACAAAGGAAGGACAAAAGGTAAAGATCTACTGAACATGTGCCGCTAACAAGTCCGGATAGTTCGTTTTAAGATATTCCCCGCTTTCCCACGTGGCTTCTTCAGCATTGTGGTTGCTCCACAAGATTTTGTAAAAATGCAAAGTGCGCCTTCTTGTGGTGCGAGTTTTCTCATCAACGATTTGGGTTGGATGCTCGGAATACGTAAGATCCGGTTGGAGAGCTTCCAAATCCTCAATACGTATATTCACTGGGGCTTTGAGACATTTCCGCAACTGAGAAATGTGAAACACATTGTGGACCCCTGCCAGTGATGGCGGTAACTCCAATTTATATGCCACAGGTCCGCATCTTTTGATTATTGCGAACGGCCCAATAAAACATGGAGCTAGCTTCCCTCTCACTCCGAACCGATGAATTCCTTTCATCGGGGATACCCGGAGATAAACTTGATCCCCAACCTCGAAGTGAAGAGGTCGACGTCATTTGTCCGCATAGCTCTTCTGACGAGACTGAGCAGTTTTGAGATTGGCTTGAATAAGACGTACTTGCTCTTCGGCTTCATTTATCAAATCGATGCCATATACCACTCGTTCACCAGATTCGCACCAGTTCAATGGTGTGCGACACTTCCGGCCATAAAGAGCTTCATATGGTGCCATTTGGATGCTAGCATGGTAACCGTTGTTGTACAAAAATTCTGCCAAGGGTAGATGATCATTCCAATTCCTACCATGGTGGATGGCACAAGCACGAAGCATATCCTCAAGCACTTGGTTTACCCGTTCGGTTTGTCCATCAGTTTGAGGATGATAAGCCGAGCATCGAATCGGTTTGGTACCCAATGCATCGTGGAGATGCTCCCAAAAGCGAGCAACGAAAATAGATCCACGATCTGAACTGATAGTGCGGGGTACTCCATGTAGGCACAAAATTCTGGAGATATAAAGTTCTGCATACCGATTTGCATCATAATCCACACTGACTGGTATCAAATGAGCTGATTTGGTCAATCGGTCAACGATCACCCAAATTGAGTCGTGCTTATGGAGAGTGGGAGGCAACCCAACAATGAAATCCATGCTGATATCCTCCCATTTCCAAGTCGGTATGCTTAAAGGTTGAAGCTGTCCAGCTGCCTTCATATGGTCAGCCTTAACTCGTCGACACGTATCACATTCGGATACGTATTTTGCTACTTCTCTCTTCACCCGAGTCCACCAGAACTTCTTTCTCAAGTCTTGATACATTTTGTTACTTTCCAGATGAATGGAATACTTGGATAAATGAGCTTCATCAAGTATCTTCTTCTGAAGTTCCATGTTTCGGGGTACCACTATTCCATTTTTAAACCAGAGGGTACCTTCATCGTAACATCGGAAACATTTCATCTCCCCCTTCTCCATTCTTTGTCGAATGTGCGACATCCCTTTGTCCTCCTTATGAGCTGCCATAATATCCTCCCTGATAGTGGGAATGAGAGCTAGGTTGTAGAGTGCCCCATATGGAACCAAGTAGAGACTCGGTTCTTCTTCTCCCATTGATGTAATGGAAAGATTGTTGACATGGGACTTGCGGCTCAAAGCATCTGCGACTACATTCGCCTTGCTGGGATGGTAGTGGATTTCAATCTCATAATCCTTGATTAATTCCAACCATCTACACTGTCGCATATTTAGGTCCTTTTGGGTGAAGATGTACTTCAAACTCTTGTGATCGGTGTAAAGATGTACTAGATTACCTAGTAGATAATGTCTCCACATCTTCAATGCTAGTACCACAGCAGCGAGCTCTAGATCATGAGTCGGATAGTGCTGCTCATGATTCTGAAGCTGCCGTGATCCATAAGCGATCACTCGTCTGTCTTGCATCAACACACAACCCAAACCAATTCCTGATGCATCACAATATATGTCAAAAGATTTGGTTGTGTCCGGTTGAGCTAATACTGGTGCCGTTGTGAGGTGTTTTACCAATGCCTGGAAAACTCCCTCACATGCCTCAATCCATACATACTTCATCCCTTTCTTCAGAAGTTCTGTCATTGGTTTAGCTATCTTGGAGAAACTGGGGATGAACCTCCGGTAATACCTAGCCAAACCTAGGAAACCTCGAACTTCATGTATCCCATTTGAGTACTTGCTTTATCTTGCTTGGATCAACTACAATCCCTTCTGCTGATATGATGTGCCCTAAAAATGGCACTTGGCTGATCTAGAATTCACACTTGCTGAACTTAGCATATAGCTGGTGGTCCCTTAATCGTTGAAGCACGATACGCAAGTGTTGAGCATGTTCTTCTTCGGATTTTGAATACACAAGGATGTCATCAATGAAGACCACGACAAACTTTTCCAATTCCGGCATGAACACCGAGTTCATGAGATACATGAAATGAGCTGGTGCGTTGGTCAGTCCGAAGGACATAACAAGGTATTCGTACAGTCCATACCTCGTCGAGAATGCTGTCTTTGGTATGTCTTCTGGTCGGATTCTAATCTGATGATAACCAGAACGAAGATCCATCTTCGCAAATACTTTAGCACCCACTAGTTGATCGAAAAGAATATAAATGCATGGTAGTGGATATTTGTTCTTGATAGTGACAGCATTGAGTGGACGATAGTCCACACATAGTCTCAAGGTCTTATCTTTCTTCTCTATGAACAACGCAGAACAACCCCATGGTGATGAACTTGGACGAATGAAACCCTTGTTCTCAAGTTCTATTAACTGCTCCTTAAGTTCTGCAAGTTCCTTGGGTGCCATCTTGTAGGGTTGTCTTGACATTGGCACTGTTCCTGGTACAAGTTCAATCTTGAACTCTATATCTCTTTCTGGGGGCATACCGGTAAGATCTTCAGGAAACACGTCTGGGTATTCACGTACTACCGGAATATCCTTAAGTTCCATAACCTCTGTATTGTGAGTAGATAAATTCACTAGAATGGCTCTCTTAAGATTGAGGACTTGAGAAGGATGAAGTGGAGAATTTAGATATATTTTTCGAGGAACGAGATCTAGAATAGCACCATGGTATTGTAACCATGCCATTCCCAAGATGACATCTAACTTCTGATTCTCTAATATCAGAAGTGAAGTAAGATATATGGTTCCATCTAGGTTAAGTGGTATCCCAAAAACGAACTCATTTATTATTGTTTTCCCTGCCGGAGTGCTAATCACATACGGAGTTTTTGTGGAGATTATAGGCAATTGACTTTTAATGACAAAAGACTTGCTAATGACATTGGGTGAAGCTCCGGAGTCAAAGAATATGACTACGAGATGATCAAAGATAGAGAACGTACCCGTGAGTACGGGTGCACCTTCCGGAACGTCCTCAATGGCGAGGTGGTGGACGTTGCCGAGTCTGGGAACTGGCTTCTTGGGTTGGTTGCGGGGTTGGTTGGCGCCCTGGTATGATGACTGTCCTCCGCCCTGCCTACTCTGCGGGCATTCCTTGGCGAAGTGCCCCATGCGTCCACACGTGAAACACGTGTACGGGGTTTGGCCGGTACGAATGGGAGGACGGAATCCCGGTGCACGTGGTGGAGGTGGAAGTGCACGTGGGACCATCCCCTGCTGTTGTTGTGGTCGGAAACTG
Source organism: Tuctoria greenei (assembly GCA_036927565.1). Lineage (NCBI taxonomy): Eukaryota > Viridiplantae > Streptophyta > Magnoliopsida > Poales > Poaceae > Tuctoria > Tuctoria greenei. Next base: position 199,977,544 of record JAYESD010000003.1, on the reverse strand, counting down.
GAGTTGCTGAACTGGCGACCACTAAACATTAGTGGTCGTGATGGCGGTTGCCACCTCTGGCCGGATGGTGATCGATACACCATTCGATACTTCTAAGGAGCACCACCTCCGCTGCCCTGCAGGGCACTCCTCTTCTTCTTGTCTGAGGACAGTTCTCGAGTAGTGTCCTCTTGCATGATCGCGGTGTTGACAAGGTCGTTGAAACTGCCGCGGTTGAACAAGACAAGCTTGTCCTTCATCTTGGTGTTCAGCCCCCGGTAGAAGCACTCTTGCTTCCTCTCTTCTGTGTTCACTTCGTCCTGTGCATACTAGGCCAAGTGGTTGAAGGTCCTGGAGTACTCGTAAGTGCTCCTTCCTCCCTACTTCAGCTCCAAGAACTCTTGAAGCTTCCTCCTCATAATCCCGGGAGGGATATGGTAGGCGCGGAATGCCTCCCAGAATTCTGCCCAGCTCACAACATAGCCTGCGGGGCGTGTGGCGAGGTAGTTTGCCCACCACGCACCAGCAGAACCCTGTAGTTGTTGAGCTGCAAATAGAGCCTTCTGTTGTTCGGTTATCTCGAGTAAACCGAACTTCCCTTCAATGGTGCGGAGGCAGTTGTCCGCCTCCAATGGTTCGTCAGCCTCTCTGAAGACCGGCGGATGCGTCGATGTGAAATCTGAGTAGGAACTCAGATATTACTGACGTGGCCCATCAGCTTGTCGCCCCCCTTGATGGGACGAGTGCTGTACAAGGGTCCGCAACAACTCAGTTTGCTCGTCGTGCAAGCCAAGTACTGCTGCGAGAACCTCCGCGAGACTTCTAGGAAGTGTAGGTGGAGGTGGTGGAGGTGGCTGCGTCTGGGGCGTATTCTGCCCCGGGGGTGGTGTGTCATCCCCCTGTCCCCCACTTGAGCCTCCCACTTCCGGGGCTGTATGTGTACGCACCATGCTGCAATACAACGATTTACACCATAAGTCTCATTTCCTCAAGTTCATCCTTCCATATAAATAGTAATGCGGTAGACCACGATAGATAATATACAACATCAACATATATTGATAAAGTACAAGCTTTATACAAGATATATTATCTCGTGACCAAGTTTACAGTAGTAAACTCCAAAAGGATGGACTCCCACTATGGAAATACATCTCTACCATACTTGGTCCTCATGAGATGTCGTACACATCTTGTCATCTTAACATGACACAAACATGGTCACAAAAGAAAAACACGAGCAACCATTTAAACTATATGTTGCCCCATGTCGGCAGAAGTGCTGCCACATCCCACTTCAATACGTCCTACTCGACGTATTCAAGTTCCTCGGGATCTTCTTCTTCTTCTTCGTCATCCTTAGGATTAGGCACCACAGGTATGGGTGCTGAAGTAGAAGCTACTACCTCACCCATTATCGATGCTTTTGTGGCAGCCAATGCTTGTACATCAGCTTGCACCATAAACATCCTCAAGCCGTCAAGTTCCTGTTGGGCCTGCTCACAGCTGGCTTTCCAGTCCTGAGCCTCCGCTCTGGACCGATTTCGATCTTTAGTCATCGTGCTCAACTGAGTACCCAGCTGGTGCACATCAACTAAGCTTGCTTCTAACTCAATTTCCATCTCTTGAGTTGCTCCACGAGCCTCTGACAGGTCTTGAGCAATTAACTCATACTGCTCTTCTTTGAAACGGAGACGTTGGTTGAGAGGAGCGATCGAGGTTCTAAGTGATTTATTTTAACGCTCAAAATGATCCCCTCGAATCATGGTTTCCCTCAGATTATCCACCAACTCCCTATGCATGCCTTCTGGGTGCCATTTTCATGACGTGATGCCGATGCATACACTGCTAAGGCTGTCACCGATGTTCTCCCGCGGAGGTCATAATCGGCGATCAATCGGTTAGCCCACCCTTCAGCAGCCCTACCGCTGACCGGAAAGAACTCATATGGAGTACCCACTAGCTGATGATGGTGAAGTTTGCAAAACCTCCCCATAGCAACACTTGTGGCGAAGCTCCAAGTTTCTTCCAACAGAACACCCCTTGTTTTGATAGAAAAGGGGGCCCATCCGTTGCTTGGTGGACCAGCAGGCACGTCGACATAGATGGCACACCTCTTCACCCTGTTGTCATGGAATTCCTTTCCCCAATAGCTAGGCGCCTCATCGTATCCGCACTGGCTTATCAGCATGACAAACAAATCCGGAAACCCGCCTTGACCAGTGCATGTCGCGTGCACCCAACCGTTAGGTAATTGGATCATCTCTGCTGCCATCTTCCTGTAGAAACACCACAGTTTCATACAGGATTTTTCAGAATCAAAGGTGGAATTGAATACCAAAGTTGTAGTATACTTTCCAAGCTTTCCAGATTGTACTCATACAGCTACAAGTGAGCTAGGAAATAGAATCTATACAGGTTTTAAGTTGACCCATATTTTCTGGAAATTTTTGACAGAACCTCCCCTGCATATGTAGTGATGTCCACAATTTATACAGGGATATCTTGACAATATTTTGAGGTAATGTCAAAATAAAATTTGTATAACATCAAGTTAACAATCCAGAAGTAAAGGAGTTACCCCCTGAAAAGTTTGTTATACCGGTATTGCGCGCGAATTCACAAATAGGTGCAAACTGTTCCAAGTTCTGGACTGCCAGAACCAAGTTTGCGACAAATGGAATTAGACACCACTATACCCAGATTCAGATCATGAATGCAAAATAAAGTTGATAGAGGACTTCCTAATATTTCCAGAAATGTATATATGTGACTATGTCACTATTCTGGATTAAAAGTTATAACTATCCAAACCAAAGAGTTGAACTGACTGGTTTGCACCAGCAGTCCTGCAGTCTACTGTTTTGACTTCCGAATTTGATTTGACTAAAATTCGGAATTGGAAAAATTCTAAACATCAAACCTGTATATATGCCTCTGCCCTTTCCAGACATGTGTCACAATAAGGCAGAAGATGCTTCTACAGTGAGTTAGGGCAATATTTCTGGAACTGGTACAATGGTTGGGTCATCTGGAGCAGTTTCTGTATACTCCAAATTTCAACGGGTTATCAAACTTTTCTGCCCTGACGGTCAACAGAAAAGTTGTAGAGGTCTTCACGAGCTTTCCATCCATATATGATACTCTCATGTTATCTATATTATAACTAGTATTACAACCCGGTGAAGTCGAGCCAACTTCTGCCAGAAATCAAGAATCTCGATTCTATCTACCCTATCGAGTCGGAGTCCCTTTTTACGGAGTCCAAACCTACCAGCATCTGATATTTAGACTTTACAAAAAATTATGCATCCATTCTGTCGTTGGGGATGGTCTAGTATCATGTTTGATACTGACGGTACTACGTACCTCACCAAAGAAAATTCTATCCGGTATATCCGGTTACGTCTATAGGTGGTTCCTATATCGTTCTCTCGCAAACAGCTTCTACACGGTCTTCTACCGTAGTTAATGCTGCAAAAGACAAACAATCCCCTTTCTCACTTTCACACCTCAAAGGTGGTACGGGAGAGCACGACAGGCAGTCACAATAATACATATGAAAATAAATGCATACGACTCCGGTGTGAGTCGCCCTCGAGCGAGGTCATGTCTCGAGGTACATGGCTGTAAATACGTCTGTACAGCAAAGACTCCCGTACAATCCGGCTTATACACGCTCGGGCATACGTGTTTCGCATGCTCCCATAGAACATGAATGGTTCTAGAGAGGCATACTATCAGGTTATACACCACCCGACGGGGGCTCCCACTAACTTTGAAGCATGCTGGGGTACCGCGTGTCATAGGTTCTCAGAAACATTGAAAGCTTCAGAGACTCCTATTAACTTCCCGTGCCAAGCCACGGAAATTTCACATACCACTTCTCGTATGCTGAGTTTACCGAGATTGATCCGCTCTCAGTGGCGTACCTTACCTCTTACCTGATGTCGGAGCGTCGTTACAGAATATAATAACACATAGTCAGTTTACCACCTTTATATCTTATACTAATAATACTCCTTATAAGGGCATATAGCTAATTCCTCACTCAAATCCTATTTTTTTTCTGAAAATATGTTCTTTTCAAGTACACTGTTCCCAATGATGCTCTGATACCATGTCTGTGGGGACCGGAATCCCGACATCCGAGGATCTCATTGGGTGGTGTCGTGCGATGCGACACCCAACAGTATACAAGAACATAACGAGAATAAAACACAAGACGAAGTCTTTTATTTATCTTACAGCGGAAGTTTTACAATACTAGCGGAAGGAAAGAAATATATATATCATAGCTACGCTCTCAGCACTAGCTATGCAAAAATCCATGCCCTGGATACATCGCACTAGCAACACGCAAATCACAACGGCGTGCAGGGTCCCCACTCGGCTGTACACCCTGGAGGGGGTGCAGCCTCATCATCAAACCCTTCATCAATTGTATAATCTGCAAAAACTAGTTAACTGCAAACGTGAGCATAAGGCTCAGCAAGACTAAACCGTCTCACTAGACATATGCAAGGGGGACACTAAGCATAGGTAAGGTGAAGCATAAACGACTCGCCTACAATTGGATTTTTATAATTAGGTTTTAAGTAGCAAATGACATTCTCCAAGCACAACACATCATGGGTTCCACAATCAAACAAGAAACGCTTTGCCGATGATATGACATGCCCAGAGCACATAATGCTATTACAGTTAAAGTATGGGGAAACTATAAACTTGAATGTGACTATCTCTAAATCATACACGGTTACAAAGCAAGTAATATTTCAATACAATATAGTTTTCTGGCTTCTTTAGTATTTACTACGTCACAGCTCAGTGAACAAGTGGTACTCTATTACCGTGAGGGACGGTGATTGCAATCAGGACACACCCAGACAACATGACACATACGTCGTTCAGAAGTGTCAGCGAGTACACCTGTACCTACGTAACACCTCAGTACTAGGAGTATATGGCCACCTATCACAAGAAACCCAAACGCCGAGCCCGTCTCACCTCCGCAAACAGAAGGTCTCCGCATGGAACACCTCATGTGTCCGCCGACCGATTTACACCTTACTGTCCTCAACCCACCCCTATCGATGGTGAGTTAATGGGCCTCGACACCCCAGTTATCAAGTTATGTCAGTTTATTGGATTCCATATGTCCATTATGTCGCTGGTACAATTCAAGCTTGCTCGAAGGGGCCGCATACAGACGGGCCTTAACTGACCGTCAGAGCTATGCGACCAAGACCACGTCTTGTCGCTTCCTATCCATCTCTGACCATTCTCGATTTTTAGATTTAACAGTTATTTTCTATAAATATTATCCCAGTGAAGATGAGTGAAAATTTCTATCTCGCGAGTGATTAACCTACCCAATTAACCAATGGGATTGTGGTTCATGCATCTGGAGTTTTCAATCATCCTAAATGTAATGCACAATTCATATACTAATCATCATAGTGATAAAGTAAAATTTTATAAACGACTTAAATGCAAACCGGGGCTTGCCTGGTTGCAGGTTAGAGTCGGGGTTAATATCTGGAAGGTGCTCTTCCAAGGCTTCTGGTTTCTCCTCGACTTCGGTCACTATACGATATGCATATAACATGTATATGAATGACTTTGAAAAATAATTACTACCAAGACCATAATTTAATCTACGGTGATCATTATATGATAAGGACCTTAATTGGCTTTGGAACTTTGATGGTAGATACTAGGGAATATGATAGAAGATCTTGCAAAGAACAGGAGATGATCAAAGTATTTTGTGTTCTCAAAAATTATGGCAAGTAATAAACTTCCAAGAATTTTAAAGAAGAAACTGTAGCTTGAACATAGCTGCCAGTTGATAATCATGATAGAGGAAGTTGTCCTGGTTCTAGCAAAATTTGTTTCATAAATTTCTAAGCTTTGGTGAAGGATTTATTGAATTTCCAAGTTGGCAAGAATTTTTGGATTTATCTTATAGTTGAATTTTTAGCTTTTCAATTAATATTCAGTTTGTAACTGAATTAGGACTATGGTATTAGGTCAATTAAATCCAAGATTTTTACAGGAACTAGTGAATGACAAAAGGAAGGTTCAGTCCAAATTTGGGACATAATAAAGAAACTGAACATCTGTAAAAATTCAATAACTGAAAAAGCGTAATTGAACTATACAGAGGGTTAAACAGGTGGAATGACCCCCAAACATTTTCTGGTTATAAAGAATAGGATAGTGCATTTTATGTGAATTTTGGGTATTTTTCCAGTGGCTATTTCATCTGGAAAAATTGTATCTGCATTTGGAAAGATTGTTTTCTACAGAATTTATAGGTGAGTCTCACAAAACTTAACTGGTACTGACAGAAACTAGAGCTCAAGGGCTTTCAAACAAAATTTGTTTGAATATTTTTGGAGCAGTCTACAGAGATATATTGAATTTTAAACTTTGGAAATGGCTCTGTACAAAAGGGGAAATTTCATCTTTTAAATTTGGCGCCAGGGCCCACTGGATTTAAATTCATCCAATCAGGGGTTAGCCACACCGGGGGCCATAAATATTCCCACGTGGCCGCATTAGATCCCTGGCCACAGATTGATCCGGCGCCCTTTTCACTCCCTGGCAAGTGGGACCCGCGTCCCGGTCTTCTTGCACCTTGAGTCAAAGCTCGGACGGCGGCGTTCTCACCGGCGCGCGGCGGTGCTTTCGCCGGCGATAGCTTCCGGCCCACGGGAGGCCTCGGGAGTTGCCGCCCCACCCTAATTTCGCGCGGGGAACACGATGGACTAACTCCCGACGGCGGGGGGTGACCGAAAAACCATTCCCGACGGCGGCGACGGGTGTTAGGGTTTCGATGAAGTGGAGACCCTCGATTCACTAGCTAAATCTCCCGTTTGAAAGCTCGCGAAGCATCGTGGATGCATGGGAAAGGTCTTAGGAGGGTCTAGAGCTCCTGCCATAGCCGGCAATACTGAAGTTGATGGTGAACCGAGCTCTAACAATGGCGGAAGGGGAAAACTCGAAGAACTTGCTAATTAGTCGATGGTTCTTTCTGATTTTTGGAGGGAAGGTGCGCTAGGCTACATAGATCATGTCATCTAACTAGATCAAAGAGATTTTGTGCATACAATCGGAATTAAACCGACGACCTAGCCTCAACGTTATAAAAGTGCTTCGGGATTTTAAGGAATACCAGAGCTAGGATGCACGATAGGAATTCAAGCTTAACCAGAAGCTGCACGAGGTCGTTGCGCACCTTTTTGCTATAGACCGTAGAGGATGATGATGCTTGTATCGATGGCGAGGCTGCGCGGCGTCGAGCGGCTCGGGGATGATCGCAGCGGCGATGAAACGGAGCGGCGCGGTGAAAAGTGTATGGGTGATGGACTTCGGCCGACGGGGGAGGGGGGGGGGTGGTTTTATAGCCTCCACCGCGGTAGATAAGGACACATGGGGGGGGGCAGCTGGAGGCGACCGACGACCGACGGCGTGCTGGCGGCATGCAGCATCACGGTGTCGCCCGGGGAAAGAAAACAGGGGCGGTGAATCAGTTTTACCGACTGACTTGTGGGCCCCACCTCTCTCCCTTATCCCCTCCTCTAAATTCCAACTAAAACATTGTCCAAAAATTCCCAAAATTTACAGGTAGGCTAAGAAAAATATGGGGAATCCAATTCTGCAATGAGATTTCAATTTGGATATAGTCTGCAGCAAATTCAAATTCAAATTTTAATTCAAATATTGTTATAAACCTTATTGAAATAAATAGTATCCGAGGTCCATAAATCTCCAAACTTTGAACAAAGTTCCCTGAACCATAAAAGGTCTTAGGAAAAATTAGGGGTTGATTTGGGCAAAGTTTAGTGCAAAGCTAAATTTGTTGTCGACGCGAAATGAATCCCTTGTACGTGTCCAAACAAGTGGAAGATGTATTTCAAAAATCTTGAAAATTTTCTGAGAAGCTATTTAGCTATTTAAGAGTCCGGGGAAAAATTTGGAGCCCTGGGATTTGAATCTTTTTGGTAGGGCCAGATATGCATAGCAATATAATCAAATTACAATTGTTTGGATTTTATATTGCTGCAATATAATTTGCCCTAGCCACTTTAATCAATTAACTTCCCAACTTTGCAGAAAGGTTTATTTAAAATGTTCTAGGCTTAGGGTGAAGTCCAGTCCTCATGTTGATAAGATTTAAACATGAGTAGAAAGAAAACTTTTTAGTGAGGTCAAATTTATGTGCACAATTATATTGACCTCCAGTATGTTTGATAAACCACTTGTAGTTGAACTTCACATAAAAGGAAAAAGTGGGATTTTACATACTCACACTCTTTCTAATGTGTTGCATGTTGACTCCCTTGATTATAACCTATTGTCCATATCAAAATTATGTGACAAAGGTTATAATTGTTTATTCACTAATGAGGGTGTGACCGTCACAAGGAGAAATAATGACTCAATTGCTTTTAAGGGTGTACTCAAGGGAAAGATCTATCTTGTGGATTTCTTCATGGATAAAGCCCAAATTGGTACATGCTTAATTGCAAAAACTAAGATGGGCTGGCTTTGACTTAGAATGCTAGCCCATGTTGGGATGAGGAATTTGCAAAAACTCCTTAAGGGCGAGCACATATGAGGTTTGAAGAATGTTGTGTTTGAAAAGAATAGGCCATGTAGAGCATGCCAAGCCGAAAAGCAAGTTGGAGCTCTACATCCATCCAAGAACATTATGTCAACAACAAGACCATTGGAGCTTCTACACATGGATCTCTTTGGTCCAATCACCTACATAAGTATTGGCGGTAACAAATACGGTCTTGTTATTGTTGATGATTTTTCACGTTTCACTTGGGTATTCTTTTTGCATGACAAGAGTGAGACTCAAGATGTCCTCAAGAAATACTTAATGAGAGCTCAAAATGAGTTCTCCTTAAGTATCAAGACCATAAGGAGTGACAATGGCACCAAATTCAAGAATACTCAAGTTGAAGTGTTTTTGGATGAAGAAGGCATCATGCATGAGTTCTCGGCCCCCCACTCCCCTCAACAAAATGGGTTGGCCGAGAGGAAGAATAGAACTCTAATTGAGATGTCAAGAACCATGCTTGATGAGTACATGACGTCGGACTAGTTTTGGGCAGAAGCAGTTAACACCGCTTGCCATGCCATAAACCGGTTGTATCTTCACCACATACTTAATAAGACATCTTATGAGCTCCTAAACGGTAACAAGCCCAATATTTCCTACTTTCGTGTTTTTGGGAGCAAATGTTACATTCTCAACAAGAAGCCTAGGACTTCAAAGTTCGCTTCTAAGTCTGATGAGGGTTTCTTGCTTGGTTATGACTCAAACACTTACGCCTATCGTGTCTTCAACAAATCCTCCGAAATTGTTGAAGTAGCAGGAGACGTAGTGTTTGATGAGACTAATGGCTCCCAAGTGGAGCAAGTTGATCATCATGTGCTAGATCAAGAAGAAGCTCCTCAAGTGGTGATAGGGAGGATGGCACTTTGAGACATTTGACTGCAACAAAAACCTCAAGACTCAAGTGATCAACCTATGCCTCAAGCAAATTGTTCCTCAAATGATCAAATTCAATTCCCCCAAGATGCGCTCCAAGAAGATGAAAATGGAGGCATCAATCAAGGGGGAGACAATGAAATTGAGGAAGACGAAGATGAAGATTCAAGACCTCAAGCACCTCACCCAAGAGTACATCAAAGCGTTCAACAGGACCATCCCGTTGACAATATTCTTGAAGACATCTCCAAGGGGGTAACTACTCGATCTTGTGTTGCAAATCTTTGTGAACATTACTCTTTTGTTTCTTCCTTGGATCCTCACAAGGTTGAAGAAGCACTACGAGATCCGGATTGGGCGATGGCCATGCAAGAAGAGATCAACAACTTTGAAAGAAATCAAGTATGAGAGCTCATGAAGAGGCCTAATGCGAATGTTGCAGGCACCAAGTGGGTGTTCCGCAAAAAAACAAGATGAGCACGGGGTGGTTACAAGGAACAAGGCACGACTTGTGGCCAAAGGGTATTCACAAGTCAAAGGTTTCGATTCGAAGAAATCTTTGCTCCCGTAACTAGGCTAGAATCAATTCGTATATTACTTGCCTTTGCTACTCACCATGATTTTAAGCTATATCAAATGAACGTCAAGAGTGCATTCCTCAATTCCTCAATGGTCCAATCAAGGAAGGGTGTATGTGGAGCAACCCCCCAGTTTTGAAGATGAAGAATTCCCAAGCGATGTGTACAAATTGCGTAAGGCTCTCTATGGCCTCAAACAAGCTCATGGAGCTTGGTATGAGTGTCTTAGAGACTTTCTAACTCAAAATGGTTTCAAAATTGGGAAGGCGGATTACACTCTATTCACTAAGCATTTTAATGATGATTTGTTTGTTGCCAAATATATGTCGATAATATTATATTTGGTTCTACTAACAAATCTTTTTGTGATGAGTTTTCAAAGATAATGACCGAGAGATTTGAGATGTTCATGATGAGGGAGTTTAAGTTCTTCCTTGGTTTTTAAGTGAAGCAACTCAAGGAAGGCACATTCATTAGTCAAACAAAATACACACAATATATACTCAAGAAGTTTGACATGGACAAGGCCAAACCCATCAAGGCTCTTATGACAATCAATGGGCATCTTGATCTCATGAAGATGGTCCAAGTGTGGACCAAAAGGTATATCACTCCATGATAGGATCATTGCTTTACTTATGTGCATCTAGGCCCGATATCATGCTTAGTGTGTGTATGTGTGCTAGATTTCAAGCTACTCCTAAGGTGTGTCATTTGATCTCCGTAAAGAGAATTCTTAGATTATTAGTTCACACACCAAGCTTAGGACTTTGGTACCCCAAGGGCTCTAAGTTTAACCTCATTCGATATTCCGATGCAGACTATGCATGGTGCAAAGTTGATAGGAAGAGTACCTCCGAAACTTGCCAATTCCTTGGTAGATCTTTAGTTTCTTGGTCGTCAAAGAACAAAACTCCGTTGCTCTCTCCACAGGCGAAGCGGAGTTTGTCGCCACCGGAAGTTGTTGTGCACAACTTCTTTGGATGCAACAAACTCTTAGGGACTATGGCATAAACTTGCGCCATATTCTCGTCCTATGTGACAATGAGAGTGCCATCAAAATAGCCAAAAATCCAATTGAGCATTCGAGGACCAAACACATCGACATCTATCACCACTTCTTGAGAGATCACTCCATCAAAGGAGACATTGTAATTTCCCATGTGAGAACTGAAAAACAATCGGCCGATATTTTTACCAAGCCCTTAGATGAGAAGATTTTGTGAACTTAGTAGTGATCTCAATATCCTAGATTCTCGAGATGTGGCTTGAATCTTATACACCTGATTGTTACTTCAAAATTCACACATGATTGAGAAAACTCTCCTCCCTCAATTTTCTAAAAATTATTTTGAAATAATTGAATCTTTGTGAATTATGATCATAGTTTGATTGTTGATTGCTTACTGACCATGTTTACAAAGATCTTTTGTGAAAATCAAGTCCAGAAGGATCAAATCTCCACTAAAAACTCAATATATATGAGTTTTTAGCCTTTGAACTGGACTAGTCCGCCGTTCTGACCGTACTAGTCCGGCTGTCCAGAGAAGTCCAGACCCAGTCCGCCGGTCGGACAAGTCTGGGTCCCAACCAGACTAGTCCGACCTCTGGGGACTTAATCTCCCTAGGGAGCCCTCGAACGGTCACTTCCACTCAAACCCTCTCTCTCCTCAAAACGCACGAAAACCGCCCCCAACTCGGCGATTTTCGATTCCAACCACCAAAACTCGATTCCAATCTGTGGATTGAAGCCCTAAGGTGCATGAGAACTCTTCCCCAAACATCGGAGGCCGATTCCTCATCCACATTGTGTCAATTCGAAGATTTGAAGAGGTATTCTTGACCTAGCTCCAAAGCCTTCAAAATTCAATCCTTTAGGTCTTTTGATAGAAACCTCATCACAAAAGTTATTCCCTATATCATTGTGATCATGTAACTCAAATTTTATGGTCAGATCCATAGTTTTTGCAAAATTTCTTAAGATTAGGGTTCTTACTGTGTGCACTAGACTAGTCTGGCCAAAAGGACGGACAAGTCCGGTCTTGGGCTGACAAGTCTGGGTTACACAGTGGCAACCGTAACCTTGATCGATTTTCTATTTGTAATACAATGTATATACTTCTTTGGACTCATACACACTCCTCTGCATCTCTTATCGGTGACAATCTCGGATTCCGACTATGTTCCTCTTTTCGACTCCAAGGCCGAGGCGGGAAGACAAGCACTTTACTGTTGAAATCGTGAGGAACAAGAGCTTGCCATAGCATATCTCGAGTCTCAGTCAGAGGCTATAAGGGCGAAGAAGATGCAAAGGGAAGCTCATAACTCAGCAGCAGCCGAGGCAGTTTCCAAGAAGAAAAGACTTGTGACTATGGGCGAGAAGACTAGAACTCAGGAGGCTAGGGCATCAAAGGACAAGGTCAAGGCACCAGTGGATGCTGCACCCAAGAAAAGAGTTCTAGTTGCTAAAAAGCCTGCAAGCAAGGCTATAAAGGGAGCCTCATAACCCATTGGTCCCTTAAGGATGACCTCACCTGCAAGGAACCACAACTCTTCAGCTGCCTTTGATGCCAACATCTTCAATGGAAAAGGGACTGAGAAGGCGAGGAAGCTGAGGAAAATCAATGTATATCAAAGGGAGAGGAGAACAGTGGATCCCTGTTTCTGGTGGAACTTCCACTGTGACTATTATCGGACAGTCTACATGTCCAAGCAAACACCCGTGACGGATGCTCAGTGGATAGACTGGCATTACATGGCCCATAAGGATCACTTGGCCTTCAATGTTGTGATTGAGGCCATAGAGCGCCATGGCTTGAGGAAGCTCATGTCATTTCAGTATGATTGGAATGTGGAGATAATTGCCCAGTTCTACTCCACAATCTATTTTCACACCGATGGGGATAGGAGGATCTCTTGAATGACCCACGGTGAGCAATACTCCACCACCTACTGGGAGTTCACTCAGTTACTCGACTTGGAAGATCAACTGGAGAATGAGATCATCATCTCCAACCTAAGGCCAGTTGATCTAAACACTTTGGGTACATGTATCCAAGTCATGTACCATTTGAGGCGGGGCATATAAGGAACATCAAGCCCTTCTATAGTGTCCTCAACTGTGTGCTTCGGAAGACCATTGCCCCCAAAGATGGTGATGCGGGGATTATTCAAGGAAATTTGAGGCACTTGATGGTGCTCATTGATGGAGATGTTCGCTTCAATGTGGTTGACTACATCTTTGATGACATCTTCAACATTTCACACACTCCGAACAATCATATGGCTATGCTTCGTATATCATGTTCACGATCAAGAAGGTGATTGGGATTACCTTCACGAAGGACATCACTCACCGAAGGCTTCGTCCTTAAATCCCGCCTCCGGAGCTTGCTGCTTCTCACAGGAAGAATGTGGATCCCCCCGCTTATTCTTCTCACTTCGTGCCATCACCTCCTCCACCTCCTCCTTCATCACAATTCGGCAGTGGCTTCTTCAAGTGCTTTATAGCCATCTTCGCCTCTTGCTGGAAAGCAGAAGTTCGACAACATCGCATGGAGCGTCGCCAAGAGAAGTACCTCAAGGTGATATGCGACAAGCTGGAAGTTCCTATGTCTCCCACCGCGGAGAGTGATGAGGAAGTGACTCCATTCCTGGAGTTCACTATCGAGGAGCTTGCTCAATTCGGTGAAGTTGGCACCTCCACGGCGGCTCCATCCGAATATGATGATAATGATGATCAGGAGGCCATGGAGAGCGATAGTGGGCACCAAGGTGGAGACGACGACGACGACGATAATGAAGAGTAGATCTTAGGACTCCCCTTTCTCTCTTTTCCTTTTTGGTGTCTTGATGCCAAAGGTGAAGAGATTGGAAGGGGGTACTTAGATAGTTCGATGTCGTTGTCTCTCTTTTGATCCACTATGGACTATGTTTTAAAACTCTCATTTCAGTTGATGTAAGACTTAATCGATGTTTCTCATGTATTATGTATCAATTGTAATGTGTTTCTTCAATTACATGTTTATCTTGCATACTTGTTTCCTTATAACAATTTATGAGCACCTCACTTAGGCAGCCCACCATAACATGTATGTCGAAGTGTTAATGCGACACTTCCCCCGGATCTGCTAAGGAGGAACCCATGGAGGTTCTTTGTTCGGCGGGGCTTGTGACACCCGGTTCCGAAAATGAACCAATTGAACGCATATGTGTGCCCAGGATGTTCAACACACATACACGAGTGCATTCACAAAAGAGTATATAGAAAATTACCACAGAACAAGATTAATTAACCAAATTTTATTACACAAAGCATATCATTCTCTAATACAAGTTCTAATGAGTACTAATGATAAGTTCAACTAATGCAGCAAAAATAAACTAAATAAGCAAACTAAACAGCTAGGCAGCATAAGCAATAGGGTATAGCGCAGCTCCACGCAACACCACAGGCAAAGCTGACGGTAGACATGGCCTAGAACTCCGCATTATCTCTATTAAACTCCCAATCCTGACTTGCAACTATTGGGGGGGGGGGGTATTGCAAGAGTGAGCACATGTCGTACTCAACAAGTGTAGAAAGTATGACATGTGGCTGATTCAAATGACGAATATAATAATGGCTAAGTGCTGAAAAGTACAGTAAAACAATTGAAAAGCAATATATTACGTGTATATGAAATAAACCCATCATAAGCCATGTAGTTATCATAATACCAATCCATATTCCATATCCATCATCATATACCAATATCCATATTCAATACCAGATTTCAATTCATAACCATCCATAACCATAATACCAACCATAACCATAATTAAATCCAATTTTCCTCTAATCATGTGAGGGTCCAGGTTGCTCATAACCGGGAGCATGACTATCATGATAGTTTTAGACACACTCTGCAGAGGTTGTACCGCTTTACCCACGTGTTTGTGATTTTATCACCTTTCGATGACTATAGAATCTCAATTATGCCGTCTCACACTTGCTTAGGTGTGTGGCCAAGAGATCACAAAATAGCCTTTACAAAGGGATTACTACCCTATTTAGACCCCACTGAGGTTTCACCGGTGGCGATGTCTCCAACTGAGCACATCTTCAACCAAGGGCCCCCTCTTGAGCCATTCAGATCCCAGGGTAGTCCCACCAATCATCAACAAACCCAATCCGACTACCCCTCCCCCAAGCATCCTTAATGGTCCAAATAGAACTAGCAAAGCCCTAATTAATCAGCTACGCCGCACCTATACTTGGCCTCGTGGTGGCACTGTAAATCCTGGATGGTCGCTCCACGAACTGGTTCTTAGATCTAAAGCAAGTAATCCACCATACATCCAACCCATCCACATACCAGGCTTGCTTAGATCACCCATTACCATATCAAATTTAACCAGTTCATGTCAACCACAATCTCATTAATGCATAATTAAATTAAGTAGTGTAGTTGTTCTTCCATCCCAATTAATTAAGCGAAGCAAAAAGGTAAAAATCCCATCCTGACTCTCTACCATATATCCTAGTTGACAAGGGTGGTTAAACAAAGCTAGTAAACTTCCTATCATAGGATTCCCATCAAATTGACACAAGCATGCAATTTTGCAAACAAAGCATTTATTTCAAAACAGGATCAATATGCTTCAAGGACACTTGCCTTGCTCTTGGGATTGAATCGAGTCAAATCCTTCAAACTCTTGGTGCTGGAGATCTTCCGCGGCACTTTCTAGCGCAAATCCGTCTAATCCGCACAATAAACATACAAACAAGAAACACAATCAAAGAGTGCACAAATATTACACAATATGACGTGATATGCATGATTGATGCAAATGCAAGGTAGAACTTATTAATATATTGCTTTTAAGTGATCACTAACTAGTTCTATTATATTTTAACAAGTTTATACAAGTTTGGATGTGATTAGATCTACTTTTAGAATTAATTCAACACAATTTAGTCAGCAAAATCGGACTAGTCTACAGAAGGCCGGACTAGTCCGCACTTCGCAGAACTAGCGAACTAGGGGTTTCTAGATCGACGTGAATTTGGAGATTAGGGGTCGAATTCACGCAAGGAAAAGAGAATAGAAGGTATACCAAGTGTTTAGGACTCCAATGAATCAAGAAACTTGGAGGCAACACTTGGATCTTGGTGATCTAGGGTTAATGATGAACTTGGAGATGAATTGGTGATGAAGAACAAAAGCTTGGTGGAGATCTTGATCCTCTTTCATTTCCTCCTCTTCTTCTTGCTTGTGATCTCCTTTTACCTCCTTGATGGCGTCTCTCCATGAACTAGGGTTTGGGTGGGGTGGAAATTTGGCAAATAGATGTCAAGCCAAGGGGTGGGGTTGTTTATATAGAGGTGGAGGCTAGGGTTAGATGGATTTCGAGTTTGAGAGGAGTAGAGGCCGGTTTAGAGTCCCACGTGGGCTCTAAAAGAGTTAGGCACAACGTCCCTAGGCCCACTTAACGTGAAACCCAAGAAACAAGTCGTAAAACAAAATATCAGACAAGTTCGAAAAGGACCGGACTAATCTGAAGTTAGTCAGAAAGAAAATCGGACATGTCTGGCCAAAAATCGGACAAGTCCGACTTTAGTCAGAGAGGAAAACGGACAAGTCCGCTGGAACACCGAACTAGTCCGGAAAAGTCCAGTGACTTAGCAAATTTTCAAGGATCCTTGGAATATCGGACTAGTCCGCACAAAATCAGACAAGTCCGAAAATGCCCAGAGGCAAAATCGGACTAGTCCGCAGCAAAAACGGACATGTCTAATTTTAGTCAGAGAGAAATCGGACTAGTCCTCACCAAAATCGGACTAGTCCGCACTTTTTAGCATTTTAAGTGCGGTTTTGTTCCAAATCAATTTTAAACTGACTCCTCTTGATGTGGATTAATGTTAAACATGTATATGAATGTAAGTAGGGCATGATGCATGAAAATTAGGGTGTTACAAACCTACCCCCCTTAAAATGAATCTCGCCCTCGAGATTCAACGCGAAAGAGAAGAGATAGGGAAATTCCTTCTTGAGATCATTCTCCAATTCCCACGATGCTTCTCTTTCTGTGTGGTGCTTCCATTGAACTTTACACCATCTAATAACCTTGTTCCTTGTGACCCTCTCCTTAGTTTCCAAGATTTTGAATGCTTGTTCAGCATAAGTCAAATCCGCCTCTAATTCCAATTCTTCCACTAGCACTTGTTCTTCTGGTACTCTCAGGCACTTCTTGAGCTGGGAAACATGAAAGACATCATGGACATCCAAAAGATGAGCTGGCATCTCCAACTTATACGCTACTTCTCCTTTTTTGTCCAAAATCTTAAATGGTCCAATGTAGTGAGGTGCTAGCTTGCCTCTTATGTTAAACCTCTTATGACCTCTCATTCGTGACACCTTAAGGTAAACATAGTCTCCTTTTTCAAAGGCTAATTTCCTTCTCCTATTGTCCGCATAGCCTTTTTGTCTTGATTGGGCAGCCCTCAAGTTCTCACGAATTATTTGGACTTGCTTTTCGGCTTCTTGCAACACATCCGGACCAAATACTTGAGTTTCTCCTGCCTCATTCCAAAATAAAGGTGTCCTACACTTCCTTCCATATAGTGCCTCATATGGTGACATCTTCAAGCCTGCTTGGTAAATATTGTTGTATGAAAATTCTGCATATGGCAAGCTTTTGTCCCAACTTTTCCCATGTTTTAAATCACAAGCTCTTAGCATGTCCTCTAAAATCTGATTGGTCCTCTCAGTTTGTCCATCCATTTGAGGGTGATATGCTGAACTAAAATTCAACCTCGCTCCCAAAGCTTCATGCAGTTTTTGCCAAAACCTTGAAGTGAATTGTAAACCTCTATCCGAGACTATCTTCTTCAGAACTCCATGCAAACATACTATTCTTCCCATATACAATTCCCCCAATTTCTCTCCATTATAGGTGGTCTTGACGGGAATAAAGTGGACTGACTTAGTTAACCGATCCACAATTACCCAAATTGAGTCATAACCGGACTGAATACGTGGTAAACCAACTATGAAGTCCATACCGATTTCTTCTCACTTCCATTCCGGAATCTTTAATTGTTGTAATAGTCCAGGTGGCCTTTGATGTTCTGCCTTGACTAGTTGGCACACATCACACAATGCTACGTATTCAGCTATGTCCTTCTTCATGCTAGCCCACCAATAACACATCTTGAAGTCTTTGTACATCTTTGTACAATGAGGATGAATTGAGTATGGTGAGTCATGTGCCTCTTTTATTATTGTCTCCCAAATATGCTTCACATTAGGCACAACAATCCTCTTACCAATCCATTGGGTACCATGTTCATCCTTATCAAATCTGAATTCTCTCCCCTCTTGGGTCATTTCCTTGATTTCCTGAATTTACTCATCCTTAGTTTGGCCTTTCCGAATTTCTTGCTCTAGTGTTGGGTTTAACTCCATCATCTCCATCTCATTTATGAATCCAAGGTTCAACCATTCGAACTCCTTACATAACTAAGATGGCAACTCTCGAACCGTGAGCTGATTACTTACTCCTTTTCTACTCAAAGCATCAGCCACTACATTGGCTTTCCCCGGATGATAGTTGATCCCCAAATCATAATCTTTGATGAGCTCGAACCATCTCTGTTGCCTCAAATTCAGATCCGTTTGTGTGAAAATATACTTAAGACTCTCGTGATCCGTATAAATTTCACACCTATGTCCAAGGATGTAGTGTCTCCAAATTTTAAATGCATGTACCACGACTGCTAGTTCTAAATCATGGTTGGGGTAATTCTGCATATGTTTTTTCAATTGTCTTGACGCATAGGCGACCACTTGTCCCTCTTGCATAAGCACACATCCAAGTCCTTGTCTTGATGCGTCACAATAAATATCTAAACTCTTGCTTACATCCGGCAATATCAAAACTGGGGTTGTAGTTAACCTCTTCTTCAACTCCTCAAAACTTTCTTGACAAGCTTGAGTCCAATGGAAAGCTTTTCCCTTCGTTAGCAATTTTGTCATTGGCTTGGCTATCTTGGAGAAGTCCTTGATGAACCGACGGTAATATCTAGCCATCCCAAGAAAACTCCTTATTTCCTTTACATCTTGCGGTGGTTCCCACTTCAACACGTCTCTCACTTTTCCAGGGTCAACCGATACTCCTCCTCCTGAGATTATATGACCCAAAAACGACACCTCTTTCAACCAAAACTGACACTTGTTGAACTTGGCATACAATTGATGCTCCCTCGATTTCTGCAACGTAAGCCTCAAGTGTTCCTCATGTTCCTTCTCATCCTTCGAGTAGATCATAATGTCATCAATAAACACCACAACGAACCTATCCAAGTACTCCATGAAGACCTTATTCATGAGGTACATAAAGTACGCAGGTGCATTGGTCAATCCAAAGGACATCACGGTGTACTCATAAGATCCATACCGCGTCCTAAAAGACGTCTTGGGTATGTCCGATGGTCTAATCTTCATTTGAAAGTATCCCGACCTCAAATCAATCTTAGAGAAGACACAAGCACCCTTCATCTGATCAAACAAGTCTTCTATGCGTGGCAAAGTGTACTTGTTCTTGATTGTTACCTCGTTGAGAGCTCGGTAATCCACACACATCCTTTGGGTTCCATCCTTCTTGTCCAAAAACAGCATGGGCACTCCCCAAGGTGAAGAACTAGGGCGAATAAATCCTTTCTCTAGTTGCTCTTGAATTTGTTTCTTGAGCTCCGCTAATTCCATAGGAGGCATCCTATACGGCCTCTTAGCTATAGGTGCAGTTCCAGGTATTAAATCAATAACAAACTCAATGTCTCGATCAAGTGGCATACATGGCAACTCGTCCAGGAAAACATCCAAAAATTCACACACCACCGGAATCTCCTCAATTGCGGCACCGTCCATATGATTCGGCTCGAATTGCTTTGGTGTGGTTTGAGATGCTTCAAATTTTACGGTGATCCCTTCTTCATTGTTCAACTTCACGATCTTCGTGGCACACTCAATAACTCCATTGTGTTTCCTCAACCAGTCCATACCAAGTATAATGTCCAATCCTTGAGAGTCCAAAACAATGAGGTCGGTAGAGAAATCTACCCCCCTTATTCCAAGGCTTACCTTTGGACATACTATATTTGTCCTCATCTCTCCTCCAGGAGACTTAACCAATAGGGTAAAATTCATATGAGAGATAGGCAAACTATTCTTGGCAACATGCTTCGATGCAATGAATGAATGCGATGCTACAGAATCAAACAACATAGTCGCGGGGTTGGAGTTGGCGAGAAACATACCAATGACCACATCATCCGCTTGTTGAGCATCCTCCGTAGAGACATGGTTCACGTTGCCACGAGCAAAATTCTGCTGTCCACAGTTCCCTTGTGGTTGTCCTCCATTTTGTCTTGGGTTTTGCCTCAGTGCATTGCTTCCTTGACCAAGACCTAACTTAGGACATTTATGTGCAAAGTGTCCAGCTTCTCCGCAAGTATAGTACTCCTTAACTCCACCAGAATTATTGGGGCGGGCTTGGTTTTGAGCATTGGCACCAGGAAAGTTAGCGCGAGGTGCATAAGACATTGGAGGCCTAGGTGCTTGCATGACAGGGCGCTGCTGCACAAACTGAGTTGGATGCGGTGCTTAACCAGGGCACTGTATAGGAGTAGAGGAGCTGTAGTATGGCGCATTAGGTGGCGCAAAGCGGGCGCACATTGCTTCCTTGTTGCTGTCCTTGATATGGTGCCTTCCTCTTGTTATTCTGTTCCATCTCACGAATCTTGTTCTCAACCACAATTGCTTTTTCCACAAGCTTCTAAAAGTTGGCATAATCACAATTGAGCAATTGCACTTGGATCTCATTGTTAAAGACCCTAATGAACAAGTATTGTTTTCGGCTGTCCCGACTCACATCCTTAGGCGCATACCTTGAGAGTTGAGTGAATTTGTTGAGATATTCACCCACACTCGATCTTCCTTGCCTCAAGTTCTCAAATTCTTGCCTCTTCAAGATCATAACTCCCTCCGACACATAATGAGAACGAAAGCTCTCTTTGAATTCGGCCCAAGTGATCCTCGCCTGATTCTCACGAGCATTGCAATATGAATCCCACCAATCCGCAGCTGCTCCAACTAGTTGATGAGAAGCAAATAATACATTCTCCCGGTCACTACATTGGACAATAGCAAGCTTCTTCTCCACAGACTTGAACCAATCATCAGCATCCATAGGGTCAGCAGCTTGAGCAAAGGTCGGTGGCCTAGTCCTCATAAACTCTCCCAACCGGTTATGAGGAGGTGGGGGTGGCGGGGCTGATTGTTGATGTTGCCAGCCTGCAGTTGTCCCATAGTTTGTATCATGGTCTGCATGAGCTAGTTTTGCATAGCCAAAAGCTGCTCGATACTCATAGCTCCATGAGTAGGTCCTTGTCCATTGTTGTTCTGAGGCACTCCATGTTTCTCCTCCTCCTCATTGACATCCCTCTGGTTGCGAGTACTCACCATCTGAAGGAAAGCAATAGGTAAGAATTTAGAAACGTCCCCAACTAAATGCATCAAGAGATATGAAACTAAACAACTACCTATACTAGCCTAGGTGGACATGGCAATGCTAAAGCATCCCAAAATCCTCTATTAAGCACTCAAGCAAACAATATATATAGCAAACAACACTCCAAGCAAAAACACATCGATCCCGAAGTGCTCCTACGTTCTCTAAAGTGTCCATTCTATCTAGGCTACATCCTACGGTCAACCTGTGGCTCTGATACCAATCTGTGACACCTGGTTCTGAAAATGAACCAAGTGAAGGAATATGTGTGCCCAGGATGTTCAACACACATACACGAGTGCATTCTCAAAAGAGTATACAGAAAATTACAACAATTGAAAAGCAATATATTACATGTATATGAAATAAAGCCATCATAAGCCATGTAGTTATCATAATACCAGTCCATATTCCATATCCATCATCATATACCAATATCCATATTCAATACCAGATTTCAATTCATAACCATCCATAACCATAATACCAACCATAACCATAATTAAATCCAATTTTCCTCTAATCATGTGAGGGTCCAGGTTGCTCATAACCGGGAGCACGAATATCATGATAGATTTAACACACTCTGCAGAGGTTGTACCGCTTTACCCACGTGTTTGTGATTTTATCACCTTTCGATGACTATAGAATCTCAATTATGTCGTCTCACACTTGCTTAGGTGTGTGACCAAGAAATCACAAAATAGCCTTTACAAAGGGATTACTAGCCTATTTAGACCCCACTGAGGTTTCACCGGTGGCGATGTCTCTAACTGAGCACATCTTCAACCAAGGGCCCCCTCTTGAGCCATTCGGATCCCAGGGTAGTCCGACCAATCATCAACAAACACAATCTGACTAAACCTCCCCCAAGCATCTTTAATGGTCCAAATAGCACTGGCAAAGCCCTAATTAATTAGCTACGCCGCACCCATACTTGGCCTCGCGGTGGCACTGTAAATCTTGGATGGTCGCTCCACGAACCGGTCCTTAGATCTAAAGCAAGTAATCCACCATACATCCAACCCATCCACATACCAGGCTTGCTTAGATCACCCATTACCATATCAGATTTACCAGTTCATGTCAACCACAATCTCATTAATGCATAATTAAATTAAGTAGTGTAGTTGTTCTTCCATCCCAATTAATTAAGCGAAGCAAAAAGGTAAAAATCCCATCCCGACTCTCTACCATATATCCCAGGTGACAAGGGTGGTTAAACAAAGCTAGTAAACTTCCTATCATAGGATTCCCATCAAATTGACACAAGCATGCAGTTTTGCAAACAAAACATTTATTTCAAAACAGGATCAATATGCTTCAAGGACACTTGCCTTGCTGTTGGGATTGATTCGAGTCAAAGCCTTCAAACTCTTGGTGCTGGAGATCCTTCGCGGCACTTTCTAGCGCAAATCCGTCTAATCCGCACAATAAACATACAAATAAGAAACACAATCAAAGAGTGCACAAATATTACTCAATATGACATGATATGCATAATTGATGCAAATGCAAGGTAGAACTTTTTAATAGATTGCTTTTAAGTGATCACTAACTAGTTCTATTAGATTTTAACAAGTTTATACAGGTTTGGATTTGATTAGACCTACTTTTAGAATCAATTCAATACAATTTAGTCAGCAAAATCGGACTAGTCTGCAGAAGGCCGGACTAGTCCGCACTTCACATAACTAGTGAACTAGGGTTTTCTAGATCGACGTAAATTTGGAGATTAGGGGTCGAATTCACGTAAGGAAAAGATAATAGAAAGTATATCAGGTGTTTAGGACTCCAATGAATAAAGAAACTTGGAGGCAACACTTGGATCTTGGCGATCTAGGGTCAATGATGAACTTGGAGATGAATTGGTGATGAAGAATGAAAGCTTGGTGGAGATCTTGATCCTCTTTCATTTCCTCCTCTTCTTCTTGCTTGGGATCTCCTTCTCCCCCTTGATGGCGTCTCTCCATGAACTAGGGTTTGGGTGGGGTGGAAATTTGGCAAATAGATGTCAAGCCAAGGGGTGCGGTTATTTATATAGCGGTGGAGGCTAGGGTTAGATGGATTTCGAGTTTGAGAGGAGTAGAGGCCAGTTTAGAGTCCCACGTGGGCTCTAAAAGAGTTAGGCACAATGTCGCTAGGCCCACTTAACATGAAACCCAAGAAACAAGTCGTAAAACAAAAGATCATTTCGGAGTCGTGAAATATCGGACAAGTCCAAAAAGGACCGGACTAGTCTGAAGTTAGTCAGAAAGAAAATTGGACAAGTCTGGCGAAAAATCGAACAAGTCTGACTTTAGTCAGAGAGGAAAACGGACAAGTCCGCTGGAACACCGTACTAGTCCAGAAAAGTCAAGGGACTTAGCAGATTTTCAAGGATCCTTGGAATATCGGACTAGTCCGCACAAAATCAGACAAGTCCGAAAATGTCTAGAGGCAAAATCGGACTAGTCCGCAGCAAAAACAGACAAGTCTGATTTTAGTCAGAGAGAAATCGGACTAGTCCTCACCAAAATCGGACTAGTCCGCACTTTTCAGCATTTTAAGTGTGGTTTTGTTCCAAATCAATTTTAAACTCATTCCTCTTGATGTGGATTAATGTTAAACATGTATATGAATGTAAGTAGGGCATGATGCATGAAAATGAGGGTGTTATAGGCTTAGGCCTCAATCAAGTGTACTAGCGGATGGAGTTAGAGACAGTGGTTTTTGCATGGTTCGGGCCGCAAGGAGCGTAACACCCTACTCCACGGTGGATTGTATTGCTGGTGAGTGTGTATGGTGTGTGTTATCGGGGATTCTGAGTCTGGTCCTTGTAGCGATGGCGGTCCGAGCCTTTTATAGACAAGGCCGAATGCCTTACAAGTGGGGTCCTAGGGCCCAACAGGTGGTTCTGGGGCGATCTTATCCTAAAGAACTAAGGCTTCTTGCATAAGCTTCCCCAGGCCATAGCTTTGATGACTTGCCATCTTGCGGCCTGAGTCATCGGTCGCCCATGCGTCGCTGCTGACATTGGCAGGGGATGTCCCATCCAACTGTCTCTGGCGCCGTAAGCTACCCACTTGGCGGAGTAGGATAAGCCTGCGGCGCCTTCACTATGATGCGATTGGTCATAGTGGTACCTGACATTAGGCGTGCACCGCGCCATGCGTCTGGGGAAGCCGCATATCTTCAAGGCTTGATGGAGACAAGGGGCACTGCCCTCTTTACTTCCTTACTACGCATTCACGGCAAGTGGACTGACCACACAGCAGCTGGGGAGCTAACCGCCGTGGTGGAGGCCAGGTCCGTCCCGTGAGTCACGTGGCAGCTCGGGAGATCACCTCCGCGGGGGAGGCCTGGTCTCATTCTGCGGGCCACGTGGCAGGTCGGGCGCTCACCTTCGCGGGTGGGAGATTGGGTCTTGATCTTTGCGAGCCACATGGCAGCCTGGGAGCCCACCTCCATGGAGGAGGTCGGGTCCCGCCCTGCTAGACACATGGCTACCTGGGAGCTCGTCGCCGAGGTGGGGCTGAGCTCCTTCTTCGGGATGTCTTGTGGGTGCCCTAGACCACCCATCCAAGACTGGTAGGTCCAGGTTTCTTGAACACGTTGCACCCTCGGACCATGTCTCTGTTGGGAGGTAGGGTACCTAGGCGGCTCTAGCTTGTGTGCGAGGGTACCCGATATGCCAGGTACCGATAGTGGCCCCTAGGTCCACCTTGGGGGGAGGCGACGAGCCCGAGGGTTGAGCCTTATCCTGCATTCCCGTGCGATATTTTAATTTTTGTCTTGAACAGTCGAAATGGTGCACTCTTCTACTGTTGTTACCACACGTCCCTCTCTGGTTGAGGGGTCGTGGCGACGGAATCTTTGCTTGCTGCAACATTATCGCGACGGTTACCAAGGAGCCTACTGCACTACTGCTGCTTTCACTTCCGTCTTTATGGGAACCACCGGGTTGCCTTCTCTGGCGAGGAACTGCTCGAGCTGGCTTTTCTGACGGGGGACCTGGGATCGTTCGTCATGCACGCCGTGGTACAAGTCGTAGATTTGGAGCCGGCTCAAATTTGCATGGTGCGCCTAAATGCCACTAAGGTACTTTAAAAAGGTACCTTTGTGGGCAATTCAGGTTCCTTCCTTCCGCACGCCCCAAGCATTCGAGCCTTTGATTCCCTCCTTGAGTGTCTGCCCATCCTTGAGGTTCTCGACCCCTGCTCCAATGGACCTAGCTCTGCTTCCTTCCCGGATGGAGGATGTCTCACACGTGAGGTGACTTTTCAGCTGGGAGGACAAGGAACGATGGGATCTGATCCGTCACGGCTCCTTACCACTGGAGTTGGGGGAGAAAGTGATCGTCTTCTTCCAGGCATACGCATACTACGAGTTCATCCCCCCTGTTTCCTCCTCCCCGCTGACACTCCTGGAAGTCCTTGGGCTCCAGCTTC
Source organism: Tuctoria greenei (assembly GCA_036927565.1). Classification (NCBI taxonomy): domain Eukaryota; kingdom Viridiplantae; phylum Streptophyta; class Magnoliopsida; order Poales; family Poaceae; genus Tuctoria; species Tuctoria greenei. Next base: position 199,951,490 of record JAYESD010000003.1, on the reverse strand, counting down.
ATCACCTATTGCCGAACTCTCAGGTGGTGGCGGCGGTGTTCTCGCATTTCTGCAAGATGTTCGTCGCAGTCTACCCATGCGTGCCGGTGTTTTGGCAGTTGTTCATGCTGAGGCGGACCGAGAAGAAGAACAAAGCCAACTTCCTCGGCAGCTTCCGCTTCCAGCATCGGGCCAACAACCCCTTACGTACATTACTCCGCTTTCCTTGGTGAAGTGGCCCGGCTGGAGGAGCGACTAGGTGGTCGTACATACCGATGCCCACGATCGCATGGTCTTGCCTACAGGTTGGCCGGCCATTAGTAAGGTGTCCTGGGAGGAACGCCTGGAGCTTGAGGCGGCATACACGCTGGTGATGAAGAGGATCCGATTCCTGGCGGACCACGGCCTGTTGGAGCTGTCGGTGATGACCGACTTCGTTCATCGCCGTCTGGCCCCTCTCCAGCATCGTTGCCACCCTGCATGGCTCTACTTTAGGCTCCAAGGTGGTACTAGGTTGCTGAGGGGTCGAGACATGGAGACGGCCCCACAAGAGATGTTTGAATCAATGTGCAAGGTGTGCGACGACTTGCTGTCAGACGATGTCTTCAACCTTCCGCAGGCTTGCCCACTGCTTTGCATGGATCGGGACCTTCGGACAAAGGTTCTGAAGGAGATGCCCAACTTGGACGCGATTGGTCTTGTGCCGCGATAGGTTGGTGATGAGAGTCGGGGCGTGGCCATCATCGACTCTTCGAAGGAGTCCGCACCTTCTCCAGGCTCTAAAGGCTCCAGGACGGAGGAGGCGGCCACTGTTGAGGGGAAGGGCAAGGCACCGGACCCCAATGTAGGTGTGGGAAAGACACCGATCCTCAATGTAGGGAAGGGAAAGGCCCTGGTGGTCGAGGTCATGAAGGAGAAATGCCCACGGTCGCCACCAAGGGCGCTGCCGTAGGTGTCCTTCGCTGCAAGTCAGCATCCACCAGCGCGCCCCTCTTTAGTACTGGCGTCGGCGGTTCTTCGTGGGGAGGTTCAGTCTGTCAAGCGGCGGTTCCACCGACGTCGGCTATCAGCACGTCATCCAGCATCCCCGTCACCTGCGTGGTACAGGGTGCCACAGGGGTCTCCGGCAACATCACACCTACGGAGCCTCAATCAAAAAGGCCTCAAGCCAACGTCGTCGGCATCTTGGGAGGTGGCTCTGTCGGGGTTGGTGGAAGCACACCGACGCAGGGCGGCGAAACTGCTGGTGGTTCTGGTGGAGGCCCTGCCGGGATGGCCTCGCCTGTTATGCCAACGCCAGGGCCTGCGGCTTCAGTGTTGCCGAGAGTGGAGGCTCGCTGGAGCTTCCGGGGACGTCGGTAAGGCATTTTTGCCAACGCTTGCTCTATTATCTCGCTCGCCATTGTTGATTGGTCAGGGCTTGATATTGATTTGCAGGGCTATGTTAACTGTTATGAATCCCTTACCGCCAGGGGTAGTGCACGGAAGCGCTTTGAAGGCGGCCGAGGATGCTACAGGTGTGCTGGCTGGGCAGCCTACCAAGCTTGTTCGTGGGAGCGCTGCTCCGGCGTCCGTGCCCGGTGTGGGTAGTATAGCATCTTCAGCTGCATCTCTAGCTTTCATGCCAGAGGCACCTCCAGCTGTCATGCCAGAGACACTTCTAGCTGTCGCACCAAAGGCACCTCCGCCCGTCATGGCAGAGGCACCTCCGGCTGTCGTGGCCGAGGCCATGTCAGAGCCGACTCAGGGGGCTGAAGGTCTGACCTCCACTGCTTCTAATTCGGCGGGCAGGTCTCTGAGCGATGGTGGCGCTGCTGCTTCAGGTGGCACTGCAACTCCTGATCAGTCTCCGAGGGCAAGATCCCCAGTGCTGGTGGCCTCACCTTCAGCGCTACGGGAGGAAGAGGTCCCCGAGATGATCACAGGATGTCCTTCCCTGACTTCGGCGCAGCCGAAGTGCCTCTCCGACATCACGGACTTGAGGCCATCATCCTTCAGGTGCAATCCAACCTCCACCGGTCGCAGGAGGCTCTTGCAGTCCTGAGCTCGAGGATCGCCGAGGCGAAGGCAAAGTACTAGAAGGAGAGAAAGGAACTGGAGGTGAGGCACCACTTGGTGAGGGCCTCAGACGCCTTGACCCAAAAGATTCTGCCCAATGCCAAGGCAGCCAATGATGCTTCTGACACCCTCTTGCGCGCTCTGGTAGCCGGTCGAGAGGCCCTGAGTCACCAAGAAGCCGCTGTTGCCGAGAAGGAGGCTTCTGTCGCTGATCAAGAGGTGGTGGTGTAGGCAATGATAGCCCGGGCTAAGGACGATCAAGACAAGCTACAATCCCGCCTCAAAGACCTTGAGCACCGAGAGAGCAATTTGGCGCGGGATCGGGCGCATCACCTAGCTAAGCGTCAGAAACTCATCCTACACAATCTTGACATCCAAGCCCGGGAGCACACAGAGAACGCCTCGCCTGGGAGCTCGACCTATGATAGCGTCAGCTGGCTCAGCGTCTGGAAGCCAAGGGTAGGGCAGCGGCGGAGATGGTGGCATCCCATGTCTTGGTGTGTTACTGGAGCCGATACCTTGATCTGCCACTGGAGCCAGTTTTTGAAGGCTCTGTTAAGGAACGCGAGGCGACAACAGCGGTGGAGGTTAAGGAAGCCGCCAAACATGTCATAGCACAGTTCAGTCGGGGTTGAGGCTGGTAGCTTGTTTTTGTATCCGGGGTTCACCCCCCTTGTAAAGAATTCCTTAATGAATCCAAATTTGTGTTTGTCTTCTTGCATTGTCTCTATGCTTCTCAACTTTTGCTTTGAGTCCTTAGCTGCGTAAATGTTTGCAAAACCTTTGTTGAGTTTGTTGGCTTCTCAGGACCAATGGTTTGCACAATTGATATGGCCGAAGTGTCGTCCGTTGATTTTCTTCATGTGAAACCCCTTAGAGGCCCCTTGGTAGATGTGGTTAGTTGGCTAAGCACATATACCACTTGATCGCAGAATGTCTTGAACTGGCCCCTAGTGGAGCAGAGGAGTTGGAGTGTTGTAGCGCTACCATTTGACGGAGCTGCATGCTCTGGCGTCGTCCACCATCGTCGCAGAGTTGTCGATGGCATGCCCCTTGATAGGTGCCAGAGCTGGGCGCTCTGGCATCGCCCCCCATCATTGTTGAGTCATCGACGGAAGGCCCCTGGTATATAGGTTATCCGCGCTTGGTGCTATCGTTGGCGTTCTGGGACGTCGATGACAGGACCCTTGGGAAGTGCCAGAGCTGGATGCTCTGGCGTCATCCACCATCTTCGTGTAGATGTCGACGGCAGGCCCCTTAGGAGGTGCCGGAGCTGGATGCTCCGACATCGCCTCACCATTTTCGTGTAGACATCGACGGCAGGCCCCTTGGGGGGTGCCGGAGCCGGATGCTCCTGCGTCGTCCACCATCATTGTTGAGACATCGACGGCAGGCCCCTTGGTAGGTGTCGGAGCTGGATGCTCCAGCATCGTCCACCATATCACAAAGTCGTTGACGACATGCCCCTTGGATGGTGCCGGAGCTGGATGCTCCGGCGTCGTCCACCATCATCGTGGAGACATAAACGGCAGGCCCCTTGGGGGGTACCAGAGCTGGATACTCCGGCATCACCCACCATCGTGTTGTAGACGTTGATGGCAGGCCCCTTGGGAAGTGCCAGAGCTGGATGCTCCGGCGTCGTCCACCATCTTTGTGTAGACGTCGACGGCAGACCCCTTGGGGGATGCCGGAGCTGCATGCTCCGGCGTCGTCCACCATCTGCTTAGATTCGTTGACAACAGTCCCCTTGGGAGGTGCTGGAGGTGGGTACTCCGGCATCACCCACCGTCATCGCAAAGTCGTTGACGGCAGGCCCCTGGTATACAGGCTATCGCTATGGAACCTTGTTAGCGACAAGTGCGAGGCAGGAGAGTTTACTCACTTATCTGCGCTTGGTAATGTCATTGGCGTTATGGGACGTCGACGACAGTCCCCTCGGAAAGTTCCTGAGCTGGATGCTCCGACGTCGTCCACCATCTTCGTGTAGATGTTGATGGAAGGACCCTTGGGAGGTGCCGGAGCTGGATGCTCTGACATCGCCTCACCATCATTGTGTTGACATTGACGGCAGACCCCTTGGGAGGTGTCAGAGCTGGATGCTCCGGCGTCGTCCACCATCATCGCAAAGTCATCGACGGCAGGCCCCTTGGGTGGTGCCGGAGCTGGATGCTCCGATGTAGTCGACCATCATTGTGGAGATGTCGACGGTAGGCCCCTTGCGGGGCGCCGGAGCTGGATACTTCGGCGTCGTCCACCATCTTCGTGTAGACGTCGACAGCAGGCCCCTTGGGAGGTGCCGGAGCTGGATGCTACGGCATCGCCTCACCATTGTCGTGTAGACGTCGGCGGTAGCCCCTTGGGAGGTGCTAGAGCTGGATACTCTAGCATCGCCAAAGATTGTCCTGTAGACGTCGACGGCGGACCCCTTGGGGTGTACCGGAGCTGGATGCTCCGGCATCGTCCACCATCATCGCAAAGTCGTCAACGGCAGGCCCCTGGTATACAGGCTATCACAAGGGAACCTTATTAGCGACAAGTGCGAGGCAGGATAGTTTACTCACTTATCCGCACCTGGTGCTATTGTTGATGTTCTGGGACGTTGAAGGCAGGCCCCTTGGGAAGTTCCAGAGTTGGATTCTCTGGCGTCGTCCACCATCTTCGTGTAGACGTCGATGGCAGGCCCCTTCGGAGGTGCTGGAGCTGGATGCTCCGGCATCACCTCACCATCATCGTGTAGACGTTGACGGCAGGCCCCTTCGGGGTGCCGGAGCTTGATGCTCTGGCGTCATCCACCATCGTTGCAAAGTCATCGACGGCAGGCCCCTTGGGTGGTGCCGGAGCTGGATGCTCTATCGTCGTCCACCATCATTGTGGAGACGTTGATAGCAGACTCCTTGGGTGGTGCCGGAGCTGGATGCTCCGGCGTCGTCCACCATCGTCGTGGAGACGTCGACGGCAAGCCCCTTGGGGGGTGCCAGAGCAGGATACTCTGGCATCATCCACCATCGTCGTGTAGACGTCGATGGCAGGCCCCTTGGGAGGTGTCGAAGCTGTCTGCTCTGGCGTTATCCACCATCTTTGTGTCGACGTCGACAACAAGCCTCTTGGGAGGTGCTGGAGCTGGATGCTCTGGCATCGCCTCACCATTGTCGTGTAGACGTGGGTGGCAGGCGCCTTAGAAGGTGCTGAAGCTGGATACTTCTGCATTGCCCAACATTGTCATGTAGACGTCGACGGCGGGCCCCTTGGGGGGTGCCGGAGCTGGATGCTCCGGTGTCGTCCACCGTCGTCACAAAGTCATCGACGGCAGGCCTCTGGTATACAGGCTATCGCAAGGGAACCCTGTTAGTAACATGTGCGAGGAAGGAGAGTTTTCTCACTTATCCACACTTGGTGCTGTCGTTGACGTTCTGGGACATCGATGTTTCTGGGATGTCGACGGCAGACCCCTTGGGAAGTGCTGGACCTGGATGCTCCGGCGTCTTCCACCATCTTCGTGTAGACATTGACGGCAGGCCCCTTGGGCTGTGCCAGAGCTGGATGCTCCAGCGTCGTCCACCATCGTTGTAGAGTCGTTGACGGTAGGCCCCTTAGGAGGTGCCAGAGCTGGGCGCTCTGGCATCGCCCACCATCGTCACAAAGTCATCGATGGCAGGCCCCTGGTATACAGGCTATCGCAAGGGAACCTTGTTAGCGACAAGTGCGAGGAAGGAGAGTTTACTCACTTATCCGTTTTTGGTGCATTCATTGGTGTTCTGGGACATCGATGGCATGCCCCTTGGGAAGTGCTGGAGCTAGATGCTCCGGCGTTATCCACCATCTTCTTGTAGACGTCAATGGCAAGCCCCTTGGGAGGTGCCGAAGCTGGATGCTCCGGCATCACCTCTCCATCATCATGTAGACGTCAACAGCAGGCCCCTTGGGAGACGCTGGAGCTGGATGCTCTAGCATCGCCTCACCATCGTCGTGTAGACGTCGACGGCAGTCCCCTTGGGAGGTGTCGGAGCGGGTTGTTCTGCACATATGATAGAAGCAAGGTGGACTAGTTTGCTCATTGGTTTACTTGTAGCTCTCCCTTAGCTTTGTCATGGGTTACTGTCCTGGGCTAACTCACGGCTTGGGTGATTCGGTGCGTTGGTGCTCCGGGGCCTGGCACCTGCCGTCCTCAGGGTGTGAGCTTTCTGGCTCCAGTACTTCACTGTAGCGCTGGGAGGCAGGGTGTTTACGCTTAGGGTATAGGACCAGGCTAAGCAGTTTACACCCCCTGGACCTCCTGCTCGGCACAGGCCTTTTATGGGGAACCTTCTGGCGTCACAGGGCCCTAATGACGAGAGGGGCCAGAAGAACCCCTTATACACTACAGGTACCTCAAGCAGACCCGCCTGCATTAGGACTGCATGACTCCTTCGTGGGTGAGTTACATAGTGTACAATCACGCATATAAAGATAATATGCAATAAAGGAGTCTAGTATAGTATGTTCATAAACTTAATGCGTAAGTAAATGGACAAAGTTTTTAAGAAGCCTTTAAGTAAAACAATGATTTTCTGATAGGAGTTCATAGGGGGAGATAGTATTTTACAAAAGAGGGCAACAGCTTGCCTCCGGATGATGAGGGAGGCAGGGTGCATAGGTTTAGGGTTAAGAACCAAGCTAAGCTGGCTGCACACTCTAGACCTGACTCTCCCGATGCTCGGTTGTCCTTAGTGCTGCCCCTAAGCCCTGCGAGATCCTTTACATTGTTCTACAAAGCCTAGTATTTACAATAGGGGTGCCTAAAGCTCCATGGGTAGCTGTGATGGTTGGCGGGCAACCTTGTTTTCAACAGCTACTCAGAGGGGCGATGAGTGAGCATCCCTATTTCCTGCCTTGACCTCCCGTCTTGCGAGTGGTCCGGGCAAAGCTAGGGCTGGGCTTGGCAGCTTTGACAGAGGTGTCGATGCTGCCGGAGGGCTGTAGCTGAGGAGCGGCGGGTGCTCTGCGCTGACGAGATCTTGGCGGAGGCCAACTTGATCCAGTGCCGACCGGGACAGGTGTTGGGTCTGCTGTGAGTGCTTGGAGTTGCTCCAAGTCTAACACTACAGCGATGCGATCTCTGCGGATCTTGAGGACGCCGGAGGGGGTTGGCATCTTCGGGATGAGGTAGCCGTAGTGGACTACAACCATGAACTGGTACAGGTCAGGCCTGTTGATGATGGCGTTGAAGGGGAGACTGACATCAGCAACGTTGAATAGGATGCTCTCCGTCCTGTAGTTGTCGGTTGTCACGAAGGTCACCTGCAGGTGGATGTTGCCATATGGGATGATGCTCCCAGGTCCCACCCCCAAGAATGGGCTTGAGGGGCCGAGCTTGGACACCGGGATCTATAGCTGTTCGAAGGCTGCATGGCTGAGGAGGTTGAGGCTGGCCCTGCCATCTATCAAGACATAGTGGAGCTTGACGTTGGCTATTGTGGGGGCGACTAGGAGAGGTAGGACCCCTGCCCCGGCCATGTTCTTGGGGCAGTCAGAGGCGTCAAAGCTGATCGGCGTCTCCTTCTAGTGGTGGTGCTGCACTGGAGTGGGTACAGGGGCTATCGAAGCCACCACACGATGAAGGATCTCGACCGAGTCCCGGGACGCGGGATCCGAAGTCCCTCCAAAGATGACATGGAGGGTCTTGCGATGCTCGTGGTCACTGCTGGTGTCGGAGTCCTCATCTTGGTGGATCACTTTGACGGCTCGCTCTTGCTCCTGGTACTCCAGCTCCTCATCATTGTCGACCTTGGGACCTTCTGCTTGCCCTCCTGTTGGCGGAAGTGGGCGCCGTCCGGGCGCTGCTTCGCCTGCTCTTGGTAGCGTTCGGCACACCTTTTTATCTCTCGGCACTCGCTCGCGATGTGTTCACGTGTCTTGTGCACCAGGCAGGGCTCGACGTCCTTATCAGCGGTAGGTGACTGATGAGGGTGTTTCTCCTGGCGTGGGGGTTTGCCTCCTCCGATTGTGGCTACTGCCGCGACAGGGGATCCATGCAGCGGCTTGTTCTGGCCGCCACCCCGGTTCTTGATCTTCTTTTTTCCACTACCAGGGGTAGCGGCTCCTTCTCCAGTCTGGTAGGCCTTGCCCGTTCCAGGGGCGGGTTGAGTGTTCCAGTTGCGGCCTTTTGCCGCCCTGGCGCATCGATCGGCGATGGAGAAGAACTCGGAGACGTCTTGCACGTTGTGCGTAGCTAACTTCTCGAGTATCTTGCGGTCACACACTCCCTTGCAAAATTCCACTATGACAGAGGCATTTGGGATGTTTGGAATGGTGTTGCGTACCTGGGAGAAACGTTGGATAAATGATCGCAACGTTTCCTTGGGTTGCTGTCGTACGGCGTGGAGGTCGAGCTTGGTGCCGGGGCGCGTGTAGGAGCTGCCGAAGTTCACCGTGAACTGTCAGCACAACTCATCCCAAGAGGTTATAGACCCCTCGGGAAGGTTCATCAGCCACGAGCGGGCTGATCCAGTCAGGGCGACTGGGAAGTAGTTCGCCAGGATGGTCTCATCCGCTCCTGCAACAAGGATCGTCATGGTGTAGATTTGCAGGAACTCCACGGGGTTGATGCTTCTGTCAAATCTCTCTAGGATATGTGGCTGGAACTTACGTGGCCACATCGCGGTGTGGAGGAGCTGAGCCAATGCCGCGCATCCTCCGACGGGCTTTGTCGGAGAGGCAGATGGGACAGCATACCCCAAGGGGGTCAACTGCACGACGTGCGGCACTTTCTGGACCTGCGGTTGTGGCACTGGTTGTGCCATGCGTTGCTGCAACGGTACTGGCTGCGCCAAGTACTGTTGCTGCACGTCCTGCTGCATCGAGTACTGCAGGGGACCTGTCGAGCTAACATACTCCTGGTCAGGTGGCACAGGTGAAAGTGCATCTAGGCATCCCTTATGGCTTTTGGTTGATTTATGACAAACAAATGAGATCCTAACCAAATTGTTGAGATGATTGCAGATTCTAATGAAATTATGAAGAAAGCGCAAAAAGAAAGGAGAATGAGGATCTATATGGAAAAGAGGTCAAGAGCTGAATAGATTAGATCAGTGTGTATGGAGTGTGTTGGAGAAACACACCCCAAGAGCTCAAGCATAAGAAAACTCATTCACCGCACCGGACTAGTCCAATATACCCCGGACTAGTCCGATAATCCCTCTGTTCAAAATCGAACAAGTCCTACCAGTGCGGACTTGTCTGCATAGTCTAGGTTTACACAGACCGGACTAGTCCGATATCACCACAGACTAGTCCGATATCTTTCTAACTAAGATCGGACTAGTCGTCCCCAGTGCGGACTAGTCCTCAACACTTCACAGTTTTGCACGAAAACGGACAAGTCCAATAATATCCGGACTAGTCCCATAACCTCTCTGATTAAAATCAAACAAGTGCTACAAGTGCGGACTTGTCCCCAAATTCACTAAGAGAGTCACCTAGCCGGACTTGTACGATATGTGCTGGACTAGTCTGAAGATCTCAAGAGCCTAAATCGGACTAGTCCGCCCAAGGCCGGACAAGTCCGATATTCCTGAGGACTTAGGGTTTCTTACACGCTGCACACCGGACTAGTCTGGACTCCACCACAGACTAGTCTGGACTCTCAAAACCCTAATGGTAACCTTTGGAAACCTCCATATAAATAGATCTGCACGGCCCTACTTTCAACTCTCTCGACTTCCTGAGCCGTCACACCCTCCAAGAGCCTAGAAAACACATCTCTCCACACAATCCAATGCAAGAAAGATCATATCCTTAAGGATTAACTTTGGATCAAAGGAGGGACACGATTCTCACGTTTTAAGCTCTTGGGTTTGATTATCTAACACACTCCTGTTGTTTTATTGTGGATCTTACAATTGTGTTCTTGGTGGTGTTCGATTTGTAATCTTAGAGAGCCCTCAATTTGTGAGAAGGCCCCTTGAACTTTGTGATTTACACTTTGTGATTAGTGGAAGAGAATTGGCCTCCGTGGTGATTCAACGAGGGTAGAGTTTGAGAAGACCTGGTCCTTTCGTGGGCTCCTCAGCATGGACGTAGGTTTCCTCTGTGGGAACCGAACCACGGTTTAAAATCTTGTGTCAATCTTGTTCTTAGTTTTTCATATCACATTCTAGGGTTTACTTGATCTTGCATATCTAACGTTAAAACTTTGAATCTAAAGATTACCTTGTGATATACTAAGTTAAATTGAAGCAACATAGTCTAGTTACATATTAATCTCCGCTGCATAGAGTACTTAGATTGAGATCATTGATCTAACTTGATCAATCTAGTCCGCACGCGCTGGACTAGTCTGCACACAACCGGAGTAGTCTGATTTTTTGGGATTTGATCAAGTTGCTAAGTGTTGCAGGTTCCGACTAAAATTAAAAAAAGCCTATTCACCCCCCCCCCTCTAGGCCACATTCAATTGGTATCAGAGCGGAACTCTTCAAGAGGAGACTAATCGCTCCAAGAGAAAATGTCAGACATGAAGGATATGCACAAGAGCCTCAACCAAGAGAAGCTTGAAGATGAAAAGGCGCAAAAGTTGGAGAAGCTCCTCGACACCATTCAGGACTTTGAGGATGACGATTAGGAGACGATGTAACTCAAGGCGCTCCTAAGGAAGAAAGCTCTCTCCAAAGGGCAAATAAAGATCGAGGACGAGAAAAAGAAGAAGGGGAGTAGTCACACCGACTACTCCCAATATCCTTTCAACTACGATCGTCTGAATTCTAACAATAGCCATTATTTGTCTATTCCTCTAGGAAAAGCCCCACACTTTGATGGCAATGATTACTCAATGTGGAGGCAAAACATGAAAATGCATTTAATCTCACTTAACCCCAGTTTGTGGCATATAGTGTGCACAGGTATAGATATCCCAGATGACGATGAAGAGCTCACACCAAGCCAAGAGTAAGCAATTCAACGGAATGCTCAAGCTGCAGCGGTCATCACACCATCACTAAGTCGGGACAAGTTCACCAAGGTGGATGTACTCAAGATTGCAAAGGAAATATGGGACACATTGCAAACTGCACATGAAGGCGATCGTCATGTGCGGAGGCAAAGATCAAAATGATCGAAAGCGAATTGGGAAGATTCGCCATAGAAGAAGATGAGTCACCGCAAGACATGTACAACCGGTTGAAGACTCTCATCAACTAGGTTCGAGCATATGGAAGTAAAAAGTGGAACGATCACGAGGTGGTGAAGCTCATCCTTAGAGCTTTCATGCCTCACAATGTTACCCTGTGCTCGATAATTAGAGAGAGTCCAGGTACAAGAAAATGACCCCAGACGAATTGCTTGGAAAGATCATCAACTTCGAAATGATGGAGAAGCAAGCTAAACATGTCAAGGAGATTGCCGAGCTCACCTCGGCAAAGAAGAAATGGGCCGCCTTAAAATCCACTTGCAAGCCCTTGTCAAAAGAAGCTCGAGAGGCTCAAGATGAAGATGGCAGTGATGATGAGAGCAGCGACATAGATGAGTAAGACATGATCCTCTTCATGAAGAAATTCAAGAGAATGATGAAGAGAAGCCAAGGGGGGAAATCAAGTGAAGGAAAACTCAAAGAAAAGTCAAGACCAAAGTTGAGGCGGGCCTGCTGTAACTGTGGTGAATATGACCACTTTATTGTTGATTGCCCATACAAAGAAAACAAGAAGAAGACCAAGGAAACAAAGCCTCAACCTAAGAAGTTCTTCAAGAAGAAAAAGCAAGCTAGACAGGTGCACCTAGGAAAGGAGTGGGACTCAAGCTAGAAAGGCTAATAATGTTGACAAGAACAAACATGTTAATTCATATGAGCAACAACTTTTGTTTAGAACTTTTGATGCATCTTATGTTCTTATGAAAAGCAACTTTGGTAAAGTGTATGCCAAATATGTTGGGCCACGCCATGGGAACACCAAGTCTCATGTGTGGGTGCCCAAATCTCTTGTGGCTAACCTCAAAAGACCCAAGCAAGCTTCGGTACCTGAAACCAAGACATAATTTGTTTTTGCAGGCCTACTCCTCTGGTGGAGCAAAATGGGTGCTAGACAGTGAATGCACCAACCATATGATCGGAGATTGAAGAATGTTTGTAGAATATGAAGATAATGAGGATCCAAGCGAGGGCATCTATTTTGGAGACAATAGTCAAGGAAGGGTGCTCGGTACCGGTAAAATTGCAATCTCATCTCAACACACACTTTCTCATGGTTTGCATGTTGACTCCTTAGATTATAATCTTCTATCCATATCTCAATTATGTGATAAGGGTTATAATTGCTTGTTCACTAATGAGGGTGTGACCGTCTCTAGAAGGAGTGATGACTCGGTTGCATTCAAGGGTGTGTTAAAGGGAAAACTTTATCTTGTTGACTTCAACAAAGATAAAGCTGAACTTGACACATTCTTGATTGCAAAGACCAACATGGGTTGGCTGTGGCATAGACGGCTAGCACATGTTGGTATGAGGAATCTTCGAAAACTCCTAAAGGGTGATCACATCCGAGGTTTGAAGGATGTTGTTTTTGAGAAAGACAGGCCTTGTAGCGCGTGCCAAGCCGGGAAGCAAGTAGGAGCACCCCATCCCGCGAAGAACGTTGTGACAATGACAAGACCGCTCGAGCTACTTCACATGGACCTATTCGGTTTAATCGCTTACATAAGCATCGGCAGTAACAAATATGACTTAGTAATTATTGATGATTTTTCGCGCTTCATATGGGTTTTCTTTTTGCATGATAAGACAGAAACTCAAGGAACTCTCAAGAAATTTCTCAAGCGTTCCCAAAATGAGTTCTCATTGAAGATCAAGAACATACGAAGTGACTACGGCATGGAGTTCAAGAACACTCAAGTTGAGGAGTACCTAGACGAAGAGGGCATCAAACATGAATTTTCAGCACCATACTCACCTCAACAAAATGGAGTGGCCGAAAGGAAGAACCGAACCCTCATAGAGATGGCGAGAACAATGCTTGATGAGTACAAGACATCGGATCGGTTTTGGGACGAAGCAATCAACACCGCTTGTCACACCATTAACCGACTCTATCTTCATCGCCTACTCAAGAAGACGTCATATGAGCTACTCACGGGTAACAAACCTAATATTTCCTATTTTTGTGTTTTCAGTTCTAAATGCTATATCCTGAACAAGAAGCATAGGACTTCAAAGTTCACATCGAAATCTGATGAAGGTTTCTTGCTTGGCTACAATTCGAACTCTTATGCCTATCGTGTCTTCAACAAGGTCTCCGGACATGTTGACGTTGCACTGGATGTAGTGTTCAATGAAACTAACAGATCTCAAGAAGAGCAAGTTGATCAATGTGTGCTAGATAGAGAAGAAGCTCCATTTAAGGTGTTAAGAAGAATGGCGTTGGGCGATGTTCGACCACAAGCGCCACCTCCAAATCAAAATGAAGAAGATGAACCACAAGCGGAGGTAATGGATCAAGGGGGAGCTTCTACACTAGATAAAACTCAAGAGGACGAAGATGATCAACACAAAAATGAGGGCAACCATCTAGGGGGAGTAGAAGATGACCATGAAGACTCAAGACCACAAGTGCCACACCCAAGAGTACAATGCGTCCAAAGAGACCACCCCGTCGACAACATAATCGGGGACATCCAAAAGGGAGTAACTACTTGATCTCGAATTGCTAATTTTTATGAACACTACTCTTTTGTATCCTTTTTGGAACCGTGCAAGATTGAGGATGCATTGAAAGATCCAGATTGGGTGGTGGCAATGCAGGAAGAACTTAGCAACTTCAAATGGAACGAGGTGTGGGAACTCATCGAAAGATCCAAGTTCAACATCGTCGGCACCAAATGGGTCTTCCGCAATAAGCAAGACGAACACGGGGTGGTGACAAGGAACAGGGCACGACTTGTGGCCAAAGGATATTCACAAGTCGAAGGTTTGGATTTCGATGAAACCTTTGCTCCGATAGCTAGGCTTGAATCTATTAGAATATTACTTGCATATGCTACTCACCATGATTTCAAGCTCTGTCAAATGGATGTGAAAAGTTCCTTCCTCAATGGACCAATCAAAGAGGAGGTGTACGTGGAGCAACCCCCTGGACTCGAAGATCAAGAGTTCCCCAACCACGTGTTCAACCTGCGTAAGGCACTCTACAGCCTCAAACAAGCTCCTAGAGACCGGTATGAGTGCCTTAGAGATTTCTTAATTGAAAATGGTTTTAAAATTGGCAAATCTGATTATACATTGTTCACAAAGCATTTTGGCAATGATCTTTTTATCTGTCAAATTTATGTTGATGATATTATTTTTGGTTCAACTAATAAATCTTTCTATGAAGATGTTAGTAAAATTATGACAGATAGGTTTGAAATGTCTATGATGGGAGAGCTAAAATACTTCTTGGGATTCCAAGTGAGGCAACAAAAGGAGGGAACATTCATAAGCCAAACCAAGTATACTCAAGACATACTCAAGAAGTTTGGAATGGACAAGGCGAAGCCCATAAAGACTCCTAGGGAAAAAAATGGAGACTTGGATCTCAATGAAGACGGACCAAGCATGGATCAAAAGGTATATCACTACATGATTTGATCCCTACTTTACTTATGTGCATCTAGGCCTAATATTATGTTGAGTGTGTGCTTGTGTGCAAGATTTCAAGCCAATCCTAAGGAGTGTCATTTGACAACCGTAAAAAGAATCTTGCGGTATTTAGTTCATACACCCAACCTAGGCCTTTGGTATCCTAAAGGTTCCAAATTCAATCTCATTGGATACTCCGATGCAGATTATGCCGGATGCAAAGTAGATAGAAAAAGTACCTCTGGTACATGCCAATTTCTAGGTAGATCCCTAGTTTCTTGGTCCTCCAAGAAACAAAACTCCACCTTATCCATGGCCGAAGCGGAGTATGTTGCAGTTGGGAGTTCTTGTGCACAAAGTTTTTGGATGCGACAAACTCTAAGGGATTACGGTTACAATATGAGTCGTATTCCATTCCTTTGTGATAATGAGAGTGCCATTAAAATTGCCCATAATCCCGTTGACCACTCTAGGACCAAACACATTGACATCCGACATCACTTTTTGAGAGACCACTCAATGAAAGGAGACATGGCCATTTCCCATGTCAACATCGAAAAACAACTAGCCGATATATTTACCAAGACACTTGATGAAAAATGTTTTTGCGAGCTCCGAAATGAACTAAATATCCTTGATGCTCGGAATGTGGCTTGAAAACTTGCATACTTGTATGGCTTCTTCAAAATATGTTGATTGTGTTGCGAAAATCATCTCTCTCAATTTTCTCGAAAAAACTATTTCAATTACTTAACCTTGGTGAATTATGGTCATAGCTTGATTGTTGGATGTTTACTGATCATATTCATCAAGATTTTTTTGTGTGCTTTGCCTCCCCTATTTTCTATCTAAATACCTTTGAATATATACAAATGGGACAACTGATTCTGTTTTGGTGACCACAGACTAGTCTGTGGTTATCCGAACTAGTTTGCACACTTCAGACTAGTCCGCTAAGTGTCCGGTAGTTTGGACTAGTCCGGCCGACCATGGACTAGTCCAATTTCTCGACTCCATAACCCTAGACGCCACCAAAACCTAATCTCCTTCACCCTCACAACTCACCTCACATTCTCTCTCATCACTCGAGAGCCCCCAAGGCGATTTGGCGATTTCTCAGTCAAATCGCTTCATGTTTGGGTGGAAATCGATCTCCATTGCTAGGGGATTGAAGACCACAAACTTGTCCGCACCTCCAACTCCACCTTCGTCAAGAAACGAAGAATTTTGGTAAATTCCCCCCCAAACCCTAGAAACTTTTATTTCTTCCATTTTGGATCAAATAGATTATTTCCTTTCAGCTAATACATGCTTCCTTGATGTATTACATTTTGCTTAAGCTAGCTTTGCATTGAGCAACACCATTTGTCTCATAGTTAGGGTTTAAGGTGTTGAACACCAGACTAGTCCGGTCCCTGTACGGACAAGTCCGGTCCCTCCGGACTAGTCCGTACCTGAACACCGGACAAGTCTGATTTTCAACTGAATTCAACCCTAATATTCAACTACTCAATCCACTTCCTTGCCATCAATTCTCATTCATACATTTTATAATCCCTTCTCAGGACAATGTCGAGCTCCAATGATGAAATCTCCGATTATGAGGCCGAGATGGAACCAAGACTCCTTGTTTTGGTCCTCAACGGGCCAAGGGAAGAAGAGGCAAGAGCGTCCCTCCGAGCCGACACCTTCTCCACCTCAGGTGCGGCCCAAAGTTCTAGCCAAGAAGCCTGCGTCCAGAGCCAAGGATGCAGCTGGCCCTAGCTCAGTGGCTTCTCGCCGAGCTAAGGGCAAGGGAAAGGGAATTGCCTCGGGCCCAATCGGCCCACTGAAGATGGCAGCCCCAAGGCAAGGGAATAGAGATCCCTCCGAGGAGAAGTTTAATGGCAAGGGAAGCGATACGACTTCCAAACTCAGATTTGTGGACTGTTACAACCGGTCAATGAAGGTAGCCGATGCCAAATTTTGGTGTAACTTCCACGCAGATTTCTATAGCTCTGTGTACCTCACCATGAAGACTCCAGTTGTCTGCAGCCAGTGGATTGACTGGAATCATTTTGAAAGGAAGAGTTGTGGTGCCTTTGATCAAGTGGTGGAGGCTACAACTAGGCATGGACTGAAGGACCTGTTTGCCTTCAGATATAACTGGAATGATAAGATTATTGCTCAGTTCTATGCCACATGCTTTTTTGCTAGTGATGAGAAGGAAAGGGTGACTTGGATGACTCATGGATCCAAATACACCGTATCTTATGATGAGTTTGCATGAGTGCTTCACCTAGAAGACACCGGCAACAATGAGCTGACTATGCACAACACTGGTGTCTTGGGAAAAGATAAGATGGACTTTCTTTATGATACTAGCCTGAAGTACAACCCTCCATCGACAAGAACATTAAGCCCTTCTTCATTGTTCTTAATAGGGTGCTAAGGAAGACCATAGCACTAAAAGATGGCGATGAAGGAAGTGTGCAAGGGTACTTGAGGACCCTAATGATGGTGATTAGCAAGAACCAAAAGTTTGATATCTTCCACTACATTTTGAATGACATGGTCAACATCTCCTGCACACCGAACAGGTCCTGTGGCTATGCCCCTTACTTGATGTTTATGATTGAGAAGGTCACTGGAATCGAGTTCATGAAGGATGTGGAGCACACTCCTTTGAGGCCCCAGAAGCCTTCCCAAGCCGCTGTCCAAGCTGCTCCATCGTGCGAGGACTGCTCCCACCACTAGGGCCCCTCCTCACAAAGGGTGCTCAAGTGGTATTTTGAAGCACTTGGCCTCCATTTTTGGCTCATGCAAGAAAGATAAAGTGAAACTTCATAAGATGAACAAGGCAAGAAAGGCAAATATGAGATATGTCAAGCAAAATGTCAAGCATATCTGGCAGAAGATGGAGATCGAGCCCATTGGATCCCCTGTTATCTTCGATGATTCAGCTTCAGATTTCTCGGAGTTGCCACCTCTTTCACCTTTCGAGCTTGCCTATTTTGGCATTGGGGGCACTTCGAGTGGATCCGCTCCTCCTTCTCCTACCCAACCTGAAGATGAAGATGAAGACAAGGAGAGGACCGACAACGAGGAATGAGTCACTAGATCCCTCCTCTCCTTATTTTTGGTGTCTTGATGCCAAAGGGGGAGAGATTGAGGGGGAGTCACTAGGTCCTAGCTGTAGGTTGAGAGATGAGAGCTTCATTTGTATATTTTTTTGTGTCTCTTTTGGGTTGTAAAAATTTAATTCTATTATCTCTACCTTTAATATTGTGGCATGATGGAACGACTATGTTTATGCTTATGTTATGAAACTTGTGATGATGATTTGAGATAATCTGTGATTTTGCTTTGGAATTGACATATATGCTTGATATTGGTATTTTCATGTCAATCATTTCATTCTCATCACGGTTATTGCTCACACTCACATAGTTTTGCTCCCCACCATAAAGAGTGCACATATGTATTATGTTTTATTTGCTCGATTTGTTCCAAGCTCATATGTGCACACTTTATGAAAATTTTGTATTTTTATCATTTTTTGTGAAATCTCAATTGGTTGTCATCAATCACAAAAAAGGGGGAGATTGAAAGTGCATCTAGGCATCCCTTATGGGCTTTGATTGATTTATGACAAACAAATGAGATCCTAACCAAATTGTTGAGATGAGCGCAAGTTTTAATGAAATTATGAAGAAAGCGCAGAAAGAAAGGAGAATGGGCATCTATATGGAAAAGAGCTCAAGAGCTAAATAGATTAGATCAGTGTGTATGGAGTTTGTTGGAGAAACACACCCTAAGAGCTCAAGCACAAGAAAACTCATTCACCGCACCGGTGTAAGGATCGAATTCCCAAGAGGGGGGGGTGAATTGGGCTTCTTTTCAATAATTAAAGCAATACCACTTAATTACTAAAAGCTCAATTCCCTATGCAAACAGCCTATGCATTCAAGTGACTAGTAACTTTGCGGTATATGAAATGCATAAGTGTAAAGTGAGAGTAAGAGAACGCAAACTCCCGAGGAGACACGAAGATTTATCCCGTGGTTCGGCAAGATCGTCAAGATCTTCCTACATCCACGTTGTAGCACCCACCGAAGGGTATAGCCACACCCAAGTCACCGAGACTAGGGATCTTCACTATTCTTCTACGTTTGCCAACCTCGGCAAGGTGGAGCTCAAGCCTTGTACAACTTGGATCCTCCGGGCTTCCACAACCGTCTTGGCAAGCTTCGGAAGGCTATCTCAATTACAATCACCAAGGGACACTCCCTTACAGCTCTCACTACACTAGAGATTCTAATCACCAAGAATGGAAGCACACAAGCACTATCTCTAGCTAGTTCTAGCCTATCTCTTGGTGTGTAAGTGGTGTAGATGATGTAGAAGTGATAGCTCAATGTCTTGAATGCTTGAGAATGTGTAGAGTAGGTCTGGTAGTCAAGACTTGTCGAATAGACTGGTTGAAGGGGTATAAATAGCCAGCCTCCAAGAAATAGCCGTTAGAAAAGTAGGCTGACATCACTGTTCTACGAACACCGGATGATCCGATGCTCCCCCTTCAGTTATCATCGGTCAAATCCAAATTAGCTGATGTCACTGTGTCAGATATGACCGTTGTTAGACCGATGTTACCCTTGCCTTCTCATCGGATGATCCGGTGGCACTTCATCCAGAATTAGTTGTACATCAGATGCTTACTGGAGTGATCGACCGATGTGTTTATAGTTGTACATCAGATGATCCGGTGTTACACTTGGTCCAGGGAGATTGCTTACTGTACTGATGGACCGATGTAACATGCCCTTGATCATTGGATGATCCGGTGAGTACTTAGTTCTGAGGTCTTCTTCTTCTGCTGGACCAACTCGACCGATGTGTTTTTTTCTGGAAACATCGGTTGATCCGGTGAATTGACTTTGTTTGCTTCGAGTTGTTCTAGGTGATTCTTTTGGAATTTGCTCGATTGACCTCTTAGGCATTGGTTGGAAATATTCCTCTGATGATTATAAAGCATTGATTGCTGTCAATTTGGTTGAATAATTTTGACATATGAGCTTTTACTTCTAATCTTCATAACATTGATTGATATCATAAAATGATTGTTTAGGGGTCTCCAATTGTATCCAGTGATCAGTAGATGATATTCATATTCATATAGATTTCATTGTAATGAGTGATATGGGAGACCTTGCATCCACAAATTCATTAGTAAAATCCAATGGTTGTCATTAATCACCGAAACCATACCTCATGGGGGCCTAGACGCTTTCAATCTCCCCCTTTTTGGTGATTGATGACAACACAACAAGTGAAGCATAATAGTAATTAATTTGACAATGCGATACTCAAGAAGATATGCAATGAGTACAATATATGGCACATTAAACTTGAAGTCTCAAAAGAGATTAATAACTTGAAAGCTCAACGATCAATAACATATGAGAGAATTAAGAGTCACAAGAATACTCAATAAATAGCAAAGGAGTAGCAAATCTTCAAATTACAAAAGAACTCCCAAAAAGATAAACTCCCCCTGCAGCTAGGAATCCCCCTGGGACTAAGCTATCCCTCCCCCTAACACCTCTCTAACTCTTCTCCTCCTTTGGCATCAAGACACCAAAAAGGAAGCTGAGTGCCTAAGAATCCTGAGTGCTCGGAGCGATGACGAACTGGTCACCGTTGGGGGTGCTGTCGTCGGAGCTGCTGCCTGATGCTGCGGCTGAGGCTGGAGTAGAGGTGGCGGGAGCTGTAGGAGCCGCTGTCGGTGCCTGCTGGGACTGGACTGCTGGAAGAGGGGCACTGACAACGGATGCCGGCATCTGCTGGAAAAGTGTCGTGGCCGGCAGCGGAGAGTGGATGGGGGCACCTGGAGCAAGCAGGGGAGACATGCTGATCGTCGGGATCGACGTGGTCGTCACTGGTGCTGCAGCTGGAGCCAGAACAGGGGGGCCTGGAGCAAGTTCTGGAAGCTGCGACGGCAGGGCAATCTCGGTCTGTGTGTAGAGGTTGGTGATCAACCCCAGGATGCCCATCATCGCCTGCTGCGTCTGCTGCTGGTGGTCAACAGAGCGCTGGTGTATCTGATCAATCAATCCAGTTAGCCTATCAGTGTCCTCTCGCCTCTTGCGGGCGATCTGTCGCTGCATCTCCTGCTGCTGCTGTTGGAGCTCTAAGAGACGTGCAGCCTGCTCAGCTGCAAGCCGGTCTAGGCGCTGCTGCTCAACCATCTGCTGAAGTAGGGAGGTAAGCTCAGATGGCTGAGAGACCTGTGCCTCTGACACCGGAGGTGGAGTAGGAGGTGGCACAGTCGAGATCAACCGATGTGAAATGAGGGCTGCATCGGTCGAATGGCACAGTAAGGATATTCTAAAAGGTACCGTTGACACTGGATGGTCCGACGTTGAAAGGATTTGCATCGGTGGAGTTTAGCACAGTTCCAGAAATGTGAACATCGAATGGACCGATGTGTCTCAGAATGAACTCGTCGGTTGATTTGTCTTACTAACGGAACTGACTCTTGGCATTTGAACACAAACTGATCCGAAGAGCTTCTGGCCTATGCATCGGATAATCCGCTGACTACAAAACAGCAACATCCCATATATGTCCTTTGACTTAAACAAACAAACACGAAGAAACACATGTCTTAGGACTTTTTGGGCAACCCCTTACCCCTAAAAAATACTAATTGCCAATAACTTGGCTAAGCCCTAAAGCAAATAGAACACCGAAGAAAATAAGGAATAAATCCAAATAAAATATAAGGCCCATGCTTTGTGAGCTAGGGGATGAAGACTTCTATCTCTTGAAAGCATGTTCCTTTAGGAATTAACGCACCTAACATTTTGTTCTTTCCACATCATATGAGTTGAGATATTGCATTTCAAACAAGTCTCTTTCTCATGAGGTGGGTTCCCCTTTGTGACAATCTACCGTATGCAATGCCAAACAATTTATAATGCAAGAAATTTAAATATGAGTGCAAGTCTATATGGCAGGCATCATGCAAGACATAAAGTAAATCTATCTTGCCAAGTTTGGACCTTTCAAAGGCTTCTTCAGGGAGAGCCACTCTCCAAGCCTTGGGGAAACCCAAAAGAACCTCCATCCCAAGCTAATCCCTTGCTCACCCCTATCCTTTGGAAGTTAGACAAGACCTATATGAGATGCATTCTTACATGATCATGGCAATTTACATGACGCTCGATGCATCTAGCACATTTAATTCACTTCTTAGTATAGAAAAGGTTTTCTCATCAAGTGGTTTAGTGAAGATATCCGCAATTGTTCTTTGGACCTAACACCTCGCAATGAGATGTCTCCCTTAGCTTAATGGTCCCTCAAGAAATGATGGTGAATATCAATGTGCTTAGTGCAGGAGTGTTGAACGGGGTTTTTAGCTATCTTAACCGCACTTTCATTGTCACAAAGGAGGGGCACACAACCAAGTTTAATACCTAAGTCCAAAAGGGTTTGCTTGATATAAAGAATTTGGGCACAACATGCAGCGGCCGCAATATATTCCGTTTCCGCTGTGGACAAAGCGACAGAATTTTGCTTCTTACTAGACCAAGATACTAGGGAACGCCCAAGTGAATGTAGGCCTAGAGGGGGGGGGGGTGAATAGGCCTTTTTGAAAATTATCGGATCCTGTAGCACTCAACAACCAGTTTAATATCAGAGATATCGGACTAGTCCGGTAAAGTGCGGACTAGTCTGGTGTTCACGGACTAAGTTGATTAAACTTGATTGGTTGGTTTGATTCTTTTATGTGTACAGCAGAAATATAGAATCAAACAACAGTTTAACAGTTATCTACTGAATAATATCACAATTAAGTCTTATGTTCAACAATTTAACGTAAGATGAACAATGTGTATGAAACCCTAGATTGAGTTGATCAATTAGAATAATGAACACTAAAACAAGACACAAGTGTTTATCCCGTGGTTCGGCTACCACAAAAGGCCACCTACATCCACGTTGAGAAGTCCACAAAAGGACCGGGTCTTCTCCAACCCTACCCTCGTTGGATCGCCACGAAGGTCAATCCTCTTCCACTAATCACAAAGGGGTGAATAACCGAATTCAAGGGGCGATCTCACACTTTGAGAGCTCCCTTAGATTACAAAACACAATGCCACCAAAAACACACTCGAAAGTTACAATTGAAACGCAGGAGTGTGTTGGAGAATCAAACCAAGAGCTTAATATGGTGTTGCAAGTGTCTCTCCAAAGATCTAAAGTGAATCCTCAAAGGATTGGACGATGTTGCACTTAATTTCGTGGAGAGAGATCATTTTTGAGGCTCTTGGGAGGTGTGACGGCGCTAGGGTTCGAGAGAGTGTAAAAGTGGGCCGTTCACCTCTATTTATATCGGGTTTCTAAAAGTGACCGTTAGGGTTCAGAAAGTTCGGACTAGTCCGCGATGGTCACCGGACTAGTCCGGTGTGCTGCGTGTGGCAAACCCTAAGTGTCCCGAAATATCGGACTAGTCCGGCTGAAAGCGGACTTGTCCGATTTCGCTACTGGAAATCTTCGGACTAGTCCGATGGACATCGGACTTGTTCGGACATGTGAAACCCTAAATGTGTTTGTTGACAAGTCTGCACTTGGAGGACTTGTCCGATTTAGATCAGTGGGCTATTTCGGACTAGTCCGTGCGAACATCGGACTTGTTCGAAGTGGATCAGAAAGGATATCGGACTAGTCCGGTGAATAACGGACTTGTCCGATTTTGTGTGACTTGTGTAGAGTTTTGAGGACTAGTCCGTGGTGGTGAGAACTAGTCCGATTCTAGTCAGAAAGATATCGGACTAGTCCGACAGATATCGGACTTGTCCGATCTGGTGCTGAAAGGTTATTGGACTAGTCCGGTTTTGATCGGACTAGTCCGGTCCTGTGTAACTCTGTGCAATGTGTGTGTTTAATTATCATTGAGCTCTTAGGGTGTGTTTCCTTAACACACTCCATACAAAATAATCTACTACTCTTTTTCCTTGAGCTCATTTCCACTTTGCTCCTCATCATTCCTTCTTTTTGGTATTTTGCTCATTTTTCTATTATAGCCCTGCATTCATCTCAACAAAGAGGTTAGGATCCCAATTGCTTGTCATAAATCATCCAAAACCCACAAGGGAGTCCTAGATGCACTTTCAATCTCCCCCTTTTTGGTGATTGATGACAACCAATTGAGATTTCACAAAATATGACAAAAATTGAGATTTTCATAAAGTATGCACATATGAATGAAAATACATCAAGCAGTGAAAGAATTATCCATATGTGCATTCTTTATGGTGGGATGCATAACTAAGTACATTAAGACATTGAGAGTGACATAATTTGCATTAATCAACCAAAACAAAGCACATATGTCATTCCAGGAGCAAAATTACAGATTTTAACAAATACTTCTCAAATTAAGTAAGCATTGCATCACAGAACCAAATTTAACTTAGAAATAACGATAAATCATTACAATCACAAAGATAGATAAAAAGATCTCTCTCCTCGCATCCTACAGCTAAAGCTAAGACTCCCCCTCAATCTCTCCCCCTTTGGCATCAAGACATCAAAAAGAAGGAGAGGAGGGTCCTAGGGTCTTCACTCTTCACTGTCGGTCCTCTCGTCGTTGTGTTCGTCTTCTTCATCATCAGCTTGATGAGGAGGAGAAGGAGGAGGGACGGAGCCACTCGAGCCCCCAATGCCAAAGTAGGCAAGCTCGGAGGGGTTCAAGGGCGCGAGCTCAGTGAAGTCTGGGTCAGAGTCCTCAGAAATAACTGGAGATCCAATGGGGTCGATCTCCAGCTTTTGGCAAATTTGTTTCACGTTGGCCTTTATGTACTTCATGTCCTCCTTTCTCTTCTGGTTGAGCTTGTGGGCCTTCACTTCAGCCTTCTTGAAGGAGGAGAATATGGCAGCCAGATACTTGAGGATCCCACTAGCTGATCCTCTCTGAGGGGCTTCCCTAGAAGTAGGGACAGCTCTGTCACCTTCACTTGATCTTGCCGGTGCCTCGGGACTGGAGGCCGGCGAAGGAGCAGCCTGGACATTCACTGGTTGAGGCTTCAAAGGCCTCAAAGGAGTATGCTCCACATCCTTCACAAACTCAATCCCTGTGACTTTCTCAATCATAAACATGAGATAGGGAGCATAGCCACATGACCTGTTGGGGGTGCTGGAGATGTTGACCATATCATTCCATATGTAGTCAAACACATCAAACTTTCTGTCCTTGCTTATGATCTTCATTAGTGTCCGGAGGTATCCTTGTACACTCCCTACATCCCCATCCTTAGGGGCAATGGTCTTCCTCGAAACTCGATTTAGCACCACAAAGAATGGCTTCATGTTCTTCGTGGAGGGAGGGATGAACTTTTAATTTGGCTCATAGAGAAACATTGTGGATGACCACATTGTCATTGCTGGAGGTGTCAAGATGCAGCATCCTAGCAAACTCTTCATAAGAGATAGTGTACTTGGATCCATGAGTCATCCAAGTCACTCTTTCTTCCTCATCACTTGCAAAGTGGCAGGTGGCATAGAATTGAGTCACCACTTCATCATTCCAGTTGTACTTGAAGGAAAATAGGTCCTTCAAGCCATGTCTCTCAGCTGCTGCAATCACTTCATCAAACGCTGAGCACCTCTTCCTCTCAAGGTGTGCTCAGTCAATCCACTGACTGCGCACCACCGGAGTCTTCATTGGCAAGTATACCAATTTGTAGAAGTCAGCATGGAAGTTGCACTAGAACCTTCCATTTGCAGCTTGTTTCGGTCTGCCATACCAGTCAATGCTTCTGAATTTAGTGGCCGAGCACTGCCCTTGCCATTGAACTTCTCCTCAGTGGGGTCCCGTACCCCTTCCCTTGAAGCATGCAGCTTCAGAGGCCCGACCGGACCCGTCGCTATCCCTTTGCCCTTGCCCTTTGCTTGGCGGGCACTTGCCGAGCTAGGGCCACCACTGGCGGTTGCCCTAGAAGCTGGCACCTTGGAGGTCGGCTTCTTCGCTAGCACTTTCCTCCGAACCCGAGGAGGGGGAGGAGCTGGCTCGGAGGGTCTTTCTTGGCGCTTCTTTCCAAGACCTGTCGAGGACCGAGGTGCCACCTCGTGGTCCATCTCAGCCTCGAAGTCGGAGATTTCATCATTTGAGCTCGACATGATCTGAGAATCATTTGCAAGAATGATGATAAGTGATACAAGGCATAGGTATGAAGAAATAGCAAGGAAGTGCATTGAGGAATTGAGGAATTAGGTTTTAGGTTCAGAAACATCAGACTTGTCCGGTGCACAGGCACGGACTAGTCCGGGGGACCGTACTTGTCCATGCATGGACCAGACTGGACCGATGCTCATTCTCAAAAACCTAACAGACTGGACAAAGGATGATTCCTAATGCATAACAAGTCTAGCATACACGTAGTACATCAAAGAAGCATGTATCTAGTGAAAGATGCTAGGCTATCCGATCAACAATGGAGAAAAACAAGATTTCTAGCGTTTGGGAGAAAATTACAGAAGAAATCAATTGAAGCTTGAGGATTAGGGAGTTGGAGCCCGGACAAGTCTGCTAGATTCAATCCGCACGAGATCAAGCTTGATTTCCGCCCAAATGTGCACCCTTTTGATGGAGGGATCAAGGAATCGCCTTGGGGAGCTCGAGCGCAAGAGAGAGAGTGCGTGAGGAAGAGTGGGGATGAGAGGAATTAGGGTTTGGTGGCGGCTAGGGTTATGGACACGAAAAATCGGACAAGTCCGGAGATGACCGGACTAGTCCGAACTCATCCAGAGAGCTATATCGGACTAGTCCGGGGTCTAACGGACTAGTCCGGCCTAACCGGCACTCAGTGGACTAGTCTGCATGGGCGGACTAGTCCGGGTAACCACGGACTAGTCAGTGATCACAAGTAGAAATTTGCATAGCCCATTCATATATATTTGAAGGTTCATAAATAGAGAATAGAGGGGCAAAACAAATCAATTAATCTTGATGAATTTGACCAGTAAGCATACAACAATCAAACAATGATCATAATTCATCAAGATCTAGTAATTGACATAGTTTTTCGAGAAAAATTGAGAGAGATGATTTTCACAATTCAATCAACATTTTTGAAGAATTCATACAGGTATGCAACCTTTCAAGCCACACTCCGAGCATCAAGGATATTTAGTTCATTTCGGAGTTTGCAAAAATGCTTTTCATCAAGTGGCTTGGTGAATATGTCGGCCAATTGCTTTTGGGTGTTGACATGTGAGATGGTTATATCTCCTTTCATGGAATGGTCTCTCAAGAAATGATGTCTTATGTCTATGTGTTTAGTTCTAGAGTGCTCAACTGGATTGTGGGCAATTTTAATGGCACTCTCATTGTCACAAAGGAGAGGAATACGATTCATATTGTAACTGTAATCCCTTAGAGTTTGTCGCATCCAAAGGAGTTGTGCACAACAACTCCCGGCTGCAACATACTTCGCTTCGGCTGTGGATAGGGCAATGGAATTTTGTTTCTTGGAGGACCAAGAAACTAAGGATCTCCCTAGGAATTGGCATGTGCCGGAGGTGCTTTTTCTATCTACTTTGCACCCGGCATAATCTGCATCGGAGTAACCAATGAGATTGAATTTTGAGCCTTTTGGGTACCAAAGACCAAGGTTGGGTGTATGAACTAAATATCTCAAGATCCTTTTTACGGCTGTCAAGTGACATTCCTTAGGGTTGGCTTGAAATCTTGCACACAAACATACACTCAACATAATATCTGGTCTAGATGCACATAAATAGAGTAGAGATCCAATCATGGAGCGATATACCTTTTGGTCGACGTTAGGTCCATCTTTATTGAGATCCAAGTGGCCATTTGTTGCCATGGGGGTCTTTATGGGCTTTGCCTTGTCCATGCCAAACTTCTTAAGTATGTCCTGCGTGTACTTGGTTTGGCTTATGAACGTTCCTTCCTTTTGTTGCCGCACTTGGAATCCCAAGAAGTATTTCAGTTCTCCCATCATTGACATCTCAAACCCGCCTGTCATGATTTTGATAAATTTCTCACAAAAAGATTGGTTAGTTGACCCAAAGATTATATCGTCAACATAAATTTGACAAATAAAAAGATCATTATCTAAATTCTTTGTAAATAATGTATAATCTACTTTTCCAATTTGAAAACCATTCTCATTTAAGAAATCTCTAAGACACTCATACCAAGCTCTAGGAGCTTGTTTGAGGCCGTAGAGAGCCTTACGCAATTTATATACGTGGTCGGGGAACTCTTCGTCTTCAAACCCGGGTGGTTGCTCCACGTACACCTCTTCCTTGATTGGTCCGTTGAGGATGGCGCTTTTCACATCCATTTGATACAGCTTGAAATCGTGGTGAGTAGCATATGCAAGTAATATTCTAATAGATTCAAGCCTAGCTACTGGAGCAAAAGTCTCATCGAAGTCCAAACCTTCGACTTGTGAGTACCCTTTGGCCACAAGTCGCGCCTTGTTCCTTGTCACCACTCCGTGTTAGTCTTGTTTGTTGCGGAAGACCCACTTGGTGCCGACTATGTTTGCATTGGGTCTTTCCACAAGTTCCCACACCTCGTTCCGCTTGAAGTTGTTCAATTCTTCTTGCATTGCCACCACCCAGTCCGGATCCTTCAATACATCCTCAATCCTGTGTGGTTCCAAAAAGGATACAAACGAATAATGCTCACAAAAGTTAGCTATGCAAGATCTAGTGGTTACTCCCTTTTGGATGTCACCGATGATGTTGTCGATTGGGTGATCCCTTTGGACGCATTGGTGCACTCTTGGGTGTGACACTTGAGGAGTTGTGTCTTCATGATTGTCTGCTTCTCCCCCTAAGTGGTTGCCTTCATTGACTTGTTGATCATCTTCGTACTCTTGTGGTTGATCTTGTGTTGAAGCTCCCCCTTGATTGATGGTGTTCTCTTGTGGTTCATTTTCCTCATGTTCGTGTGGAGGTGGCTCTTGTGGTCGAACTTCGCCTAGAGCCATTCTTTTCAATGCTTGACATGGAGCTTCTTCTTTACCTAATTCACATGGATCAACTTGCTCCTTTTGGGAGCCATTAGTCTCATCGAACACTACGCCACGTGCTATTTCAACAAGTCCGGAGGCCTTGTTGAAAACACGATAGGCGTAAGTGTTCGAATCATAACCAAGCAAGAAACCTTCATCGGACTTCGAAGCGAACTTTGAAGTCCTAGGCTTCTTGTTCAGGATATAACATGGAGAACCGAAAACTCAAAAATATGAAATGTTTGGTTTGTTACCGGTAAGTAGCTCATAGGGAGTCTTCTTGAGTAGTCGATGAAGATAAAGTCGATTTGCGGTGTGGCAAGCGGTGTTAATCGCTTCCGCCCAAAATCGATCCGATGTCTTGTACTCATTGAGCATTGTCCTTGCAATCTCAATGAGTGTTCGGTTCTTTCTTTCGGCAACTCCGTTTTGTTGTGGCGAGTACGGCGCTGAAAATTTGTGCTTGATGCCTTTTTCATCAAGGTACTCCTCCACTTGTGTGTTTTTGAACTCTGTGCCATTGTCGCTTTGAATACTCTTGATTGCCAATGAAAATTCGTTTTGAGCTCTCTTGAAGAACTTCTTGAGTGTTCCTTGTGTTTCTGTCTTATCATGCAAAAAGAAAACCCAAGTGAAGCAAGAAAAATCATAAATGATAACTAAACCGTATTTGTTACCGCCGATGCTTATGTAAGCAATTGGACCAAACAAGTCCATGTGAAGTAGTTCGAGCGGTCTTGTTGTAGTCACGACGTTCTTTGCGGGATGATGTGCTCCAACTTGCTTCCCGGCTTGGCACGCGCTACAAGGCCTGTCTTTCTCAAAAACAACATTCTTCAAACCTCGGATGTGATCGCCCTTGAGGAGTTTTTGAAGGTTCCTCATACCAACATGCGCTAGCCGTCTATGCCACAGCCAACCCATGTTGGTTTTTGCAATCAAGCATGTGTCGAGTTTGGCTTTATCCTTGTTGAAGTCAACAAGGTAAAGCTTTCCCTTCAACATACCCTTGAATGCAATGGAACCATCACTCCTCCTAGAGACGGTCACACCCTCGTTAGTGAATAAGCGATTATAACCTTTGTCACATAGTTGAGATATGGACAACAGGTTATAATCTAAAGATTCAACATGTAAAACATGAGAAAGCGTGTGTTCAGAGGATATTACAATTTTACCGGTACCGAGCACCCTTCCTTGACTATTATCTCCGAAGTAGATGCCCTCGTTTGGGTCATCATTCTCTTCATATTCCACGAACATCCTCCTTTCTCCGATCATGTGGTTGGTGCATCCACTGTCTAGCACCCATTTGGTTCCACCGGAGGAATAGGCCTGCAAAAACAAGTTATGCTTTGGTTTTAGGTACCCAAGCTTGCTTGGGTCCTTGGAGGTTAGTTACAATACATTTGGGAACCTACACATGGGATTTTGTGTTCCCATGGCGTGGCCCAACATAATAAGCATAGACCTTGCCAGGGCTGTTTCTCATTAACACATAGGAAGCATCAAAAGTTTTAAATAAAAGCTGCCGTTGTTTATCAGCCGGACTAGTCTGAGGGGTCGGACTTGTCCGGAGGACCAGACTTGTCCGGACACCAACCGGACTAGTCCGGTATTCGTGTGAGTTCAAGTTTTTATTCTTCGACTTACCAGTTTGAGAAGGTCTTCCCTTCACAAAAGAAATCCTTCCCTTGTTATTCTTATGACTTCCAGCATGCTGCTTTTCATCATAGGAGTAACCAATGCCATATTTGACATTTGGAGGTCTTTGGACCAAGTATGCACTACGTGCATAGTTGATCTTCTCCTTGTCAAATATACCACATTGGGTAGGATTTTTATCCTTTGTGGAGGTTGATTTCCCTTTCAATCTGGTGTCAGTTTTACCACATGTGCACATATGAGCAAATTCAGTTTTAGTGGGTTGAGAAGGTGAGTTTGAAGAGGAGGGAGGTTCACTCAGCTTGAGTGACTCAACTTGCACTTCAAGGAGCTTGTTAACCTTGATCAGGTCAGGATGTTGGTCCTTGATTGCAATATTTGAGTCAGTTAACTCCAAGCAAGCTTTCTTGCTTGAAGCTAATGCAATCTCTAGTGAACTGTTTTTCTCCTTTTCAAGCTCTAGAAGTTTTTCAAGTTCGACATACTCCTCCTTTTGGGAGATGATCATGTCCTCTTGACGATCAATTAACCTTTCCTTCTCAACAAGATGATCAAGTAAGAATTTCATTTTTGTTGCAGTTTTCCTATCTAGTCCATTTAGCATATCCTCATCATCACTATCTATTTCATCATCACTAGAGTAGGAATGCATGGAAGGGGTTTTGGTGGTTACCTTGCGTTTACCTTCCTTTGACATAAGGAAAGTGCCATTTCCCTTTCTTGCACTGAGTGTAGGGAAGAGTGTTGATTTCTTGGGCGTGCTCTCGATGGCTATGCTGGCCATCTCTTCTTCATCGGATGATGAGGACGCATCGTTTGAGTCCTACTCCTTCCCAATATGCACTTGTTCGGCTTGTTTCTTCTTCTTGAAGAATTTCTTAGGTTGAGGCTTGGATTCTTTAGTCTTCTTCTTGTTCTCCTTATATGGGCAATCCACTATAAAGTGGTTATATTCACCACAATTATAGCACGCACGTCTCAATTTTGGCTTTGTTCTTTTCTTGTACTTGCCTTCACTTGATTTTGTCCCTTGCTTTTTCTTCATTATTCTCTTGAACTTTTTCATGAACAATATCAAATCCTCTTCATCTAGCTCACTGCTCTCGTCATCACTGTCCTCCTCTAGTTCTTCTTCTCTTGCTTCTTTGGATAGCGGCTTGAGGGTGTACTTTAAGGCAACTCCTTTCTTCTTAGCCGAGGTGAGGTTGGCAATTTCCTTGACGTGCTTTGCTTGTTTCTCCATCATTTCAAAGTTGATAATTTTACCAAGCAATACATCCAGAGTCATCCTTTTGTATCTGGTGCTTTCTCTATCATGGAGCATAGCGTGACATTGTGAGGCATAAAGGCTCTAAGGATGAGCTTTACCACCTCGTGGTCATTCCACTTCTTGCTTCCGTATGATCGAACTTTGTTGACGAGTGTCTTCAATCGATTGTACATATCCTGAGGTGACTCATATTCCTCGATTGCGAATCTTCCTAGTTCACCTTCGATCATCTCAATCTTTGCTTCACGCACATGCCGGTCACCTTCATGTGCAGTTTGTAGTGTATCCCATATCTCCTTAGCAATTTCGAGTCCATCTACCTTGGTGAACTCGTCTCGACTGAGTGAGGAGGTGATTACAGCTGCGGCTTGAGTGTTTCTATGAATGGCCTGCTCTTGACTTGGGGTGAGCTCTTCGTCGTCATCCGGAATATCTATCCCTGTGCATACAATATGCCATAAACTTGGGTTGAGGGAAATCAAATGCATTTTCATATTCTGCCTCCACATGAGTAATCACTTCCATCGAAGTGTGGGGCTTTTCCAAGTGGGATAGATAAGTAATGGTTGTTATTGGAATTTAGACGATCATAGTTAAAAGGATATCGAGAGTAGTCGGTGTGACTACTCCCCTTCTTCTTCTCTTCAACCTTTGCTTTCCCTTTGGAAAGTGCCTTCTTTCTGAGGAGTGCCTTCAGCTCCAGCGTCTCCTCATCGTCGTCCTCGAAGTCTTGAATGGCTTCGAGGTACTTCTCCACTTTTTGAATCTTGTCGTTGTTAACCTCCTCTTGGTTGTTGATTTTGTGGACGTCCTTCATGTCCGACATGATCTCTTCGAGTGATTAGACTCTTTTTTGAAGAACCAGCTCTGATACCAATTGAATGTAGGCTTAGAGGGGGGTGAATAGGCCTTTTTGAAAATTGTCGGATCCTGCAACACTCAACAACCAATTTAATACCCGAGATATCGGACTAGTCCGGTAAAGTGCGGACTAGTCCGGTGTTCACGGACTAAGTTGATTAAACTTGATTGGTTGGTTTGATTCTTTTATGTGTACAGCGGAAATATAGAATCAAACAACAGTTTAACAGTTATCTACTGAATAATATCACAATTAAGTCTTATGTTCAACAATTTAACATAATATGAACAATGTGTATGAAACCCTAGATTGAGTTGATCAATTAGAATGATGAACACTAAAACAAGACACAAGTGTTTATCCCGTGGTTCGGCTACCACAAAAGGCCACCTACATCCACGTTGAGGAGTCCACAAAAGGACTGAGTCTTCTCCAACACTACCCTCGTTGGATCGCCACGAAGGCCAATCATCTTCCACTAATCACAAAGGGGTGAATAACCGAATTCAAGGGGTGATCTCACACTTTGAGAGCTCTCTTAGATTACAAAACGCAATGCCACCAAAAACACACTCGAAAGTTACAATTGAAACGCATGAGTGTGTTAGAGAATCAAACCAAGAGCTCAATGTGGTGTTGCAAGTGTCTCTCCAAAGATCTAAAGTGAATCCTCAAAGGATTGGACGATGTTGCACTTAATTTCGTGGAGAGAGATCGTTTTTGAGGCTCTTGGGAGGTGTGATGGCGCTAGGGTTCGAGAGAGTGTAAAAGTGGGCCGTGCACCTCTATTTATATGGGTTTTCTAAAAGTGACCGTTAGGGTTCAGAAAGTTCGGACTTGTCCGTGGTGGTCACCGGACTAGTTCGGTGTGCTGTGTGTTGCAAACCCTAAGTGTCCCGAAATATCGGACTAGTCCGGCTGAAAGCGGACTTGTCCGATTTCACTACAGGAAATCTTCGGACTAGTCCGATGGACATCGGACTTGTCCGGACCTGTGAAACCCTAAGTGTGTTGGATGACAAGTCCGCACTTGGAGGACTTGTCCGATTTAGATCAGTGGGCTATTTCGGACTAGTCCCTGTGAACATCGGACTTGTCCGAAGTGGATCAGAAAGGATATCGGACTAGTCCGGTGAATAACGGACTTGTCCGATTTTGTGTCACCTGTGTAGAGTTTTGAGGACTAGTCCGTGGTGGTGAGGACTAGTCCGATTCTAGTTAGAAAGATATCGGACTAGTCCGACAGATATCGGACTTGTCCGATCTGGTGCAGAAAGGTTATCGGACTAGTCCGGTTGTGATCGGACTAGTCCGGTCCTGTGTAACTCTGTGCAATGTGTGTGTTTAATTATCATCGAGCTCTTGTGGTGTGTTTCCTTAACACACTCCAAACAAAATAATCTACTACTCTTTTTCCTTGAGCTCATTTCCACTTTGCTCCTCATCATTCCTTCTTTTTGGTATTTTGCTCATTTTTCTATTATAGCCCTGCATTCATCTCAACAAAGAGGTTAGGATCCCAATTGCTTGTCATAAATCATCCAAAACCCACAAGGGAGTCCTAGATGCACTTTCACCAAGCAAGTGGCACCCACCGGAGGTACTCTTGCGATCCACACGGCATCCGGCAAAGTCCGAATCCGAGTAATCCAAGAGATGGAATTTCACACCTTTAGGGTACCACAAGCCCACACTAGGGGTATGCTTAAGATACCGAAGTATCCTAAAGACCGCCTTCCGATGCGATTCTTTAGGTGCCGCTTGAAAGCGAGCACACAAGCATACACTAAACATGATATCGGGCCTAGATGCGGTAAGATAAAGTAATGAACCAATCATAGAACGGTAGTTAGATTGATCAATAGGTTTACCGTCCTTATCCGCGTCGAGATGACAATTTGTTGCCATTGGAGTGCTTCTTGAGCTACAATCTCCCATCTCAAATTTCTTCAAGAGGCCCTTGGTATACTTTTCTTGATAGATGAAGGTCCCCTCTCGAAGTTCCTTGATTTGAAATCCAAGGAAGAGGTTGAGCTCTCCAATCATTGACATCTCGAATTCCCTAGACATCATTTTGCCAAACTCATGGCTAGGAGCTTCGTTAGTTGAACCAAAAATAATATCATCGACATAAATTTGACAAATGAATAATTCTCCGTCGATGTGTAGATGTTGGAACTTGAAGCTCCCCCTTGATCATGGCCCTCCTCAACTTTAGGCTTGTCACAACAACATCATTCTTGCTAAAGGTGCACGTTAGCCCAAGATCACAAAATTTGTGCAATAGAAAGCAAATTGAAACTAAGTGACTTAACATGCAACATATTTGAAATAAATAAACTATGTGAAAAATACAATCTTACCCAACCGAATTACCTTCCCCTTAGAATTATCTCCAAAAGTGACTTGATCATGATTTTCGGGGTCCTCTATGGAGGTGAACATACCATTGTTGCCGGTCATGTGTTGAGTGCACCCACTATTGAGTACCCAATGCTTTCCACCGACTTTGTAGTTCACCTACACACATGAATTCAATTTTTGATTTTTGGCACCCAAGCCAACTTAGGTCCTTGTATGTGTGATACAAGTGTTTTTGGGACCCAAAGTTGCTTGGGGAGCTTCCCCTTCATGCCCTTTATGTCCTTGCCAATGAACCTTGCTTTCCTTTCCATCTACTTTACTCAAGAGATAATAATGATCATTGAAAGTAGATTTGTAGTTAGTAGGCAATTTTGGAGAAGGTCGGTTAGGAAGAGAACACTCCCTTGTATGGTTGGTGACCTCACAATGTTGGCAATAGGAACCAACTTCCTTGATGAAGCTTGTTCTAAGCTCCGCTGAGGGCACCTTTCCTTTGTTAGGCACCGGGAAGGATCCAAGTCCTCTCTTGTTGAAGGCCTTTGCTTGTTGGAAGAAGATTTCCTTGTGCTTGACTTCTCCTTTAGATAGTCTTGCCACACTAGTGCGGAGACTTTCAATTTCTTCCAACAAGTCCTTCTCCCTAGCATTCTCTTTCAAAGGAAAAGACTTATGCGAGACATTAGTGGCATGAGAAGTAATGGATACCTTATCATTAAGAGTTTGTTTCTTTATATTTTTCAATTCTTGATCAAGAGCTTCGTAAGCAAGGTTAAGTACTTGATGCTCTTGGATTAACTCATTGTGCTTTCCAAAGAGTGCTTGGTGGGCTAAGTCAAGCTCATGATGATCTAGCTTGATTTGAGCCTTATCCTCCTCAATTCGCTTGACATGAGATTTGAGCGTGTCATGCTCCTTAAGTATGCTTTCATACTTGTCAAGCAAATCAAGGTTAGCACTCTCAAGCTTAGCGCGAGTTTCTTCAAGAGACTTGACCTTACGCTTTTCCCTCTTAATGATAGTGTGGTATTCATTTATTAATGAAGTTAAATCATCGGGGGAAAGCTCATCATCGCTAGAATCATCACATACCTTAGTGTTACCTTTAGCCATGAGGCACATGGGAGGTGGATGAAGAGATGAGTCATCATTGTTGGCAATGGCAAGGCCGGCCAAACATTCTTCTTCCTCTTCACTCTCTTCATCACTTGATTCTTCGTCGGTGATCCATTCATTTGCCTCACACATGAACACCTTTTGTGGTCCTTTTCTTTTCTTTGGGAAGAGTTTTGCTTTCTTGCCCTTGTCATGTTTCTTATTTCCAAATGATCTTTGTTTGGGTTTGACCTCTTCTTCATCATCTTCACTATCTTCAAGCTTGCGATGCTTGCTCTTGTAGTTCTCTCTTCTTTTGTCCGGTTTTGGACAATCATAGGAGATGTGGCCTGATCACCACAATTATAGAAAGTCTTGTGGTCATCTCTCCTTGGTAGGAACGCTTTCTTCTTGGGATCAAAGGTGTATCCCTTCTTGGCAATCTTGGAGTTCAGGCGAGAGAACATTCTCATCATCAATGCAAGCTCATCATCGTCATCTTCACTTGATGCTTGCTCTTCTTCACTTGAGCTAGGCTCAACCACATTATTTTTCTTGAGACTTGTTTTCTTGGTGGAGGCCTTTAGAGCAATTGTCTTTGAAGATGATTGCTCCATCATCCCAAGTACACTCATCTCATGAGCGTGAATCTCTACAATAAGTTCTGAAACTTCAATGTGGTCAAGAGATTCTTTTTGAATCAAGGAGTTGATGATGTTGTACTTCGGCTTGGGAAGAATCATAAGAATCTTGCGGTTGATGAATCCTTTGCCAAGAGAAGCAATGTCAAGAGCATTAATTTCTTCAATAAGCACATTCAAGCGAGAGAACATTTCATTGACATTTTCATGAGGTAGCATTTTAAACTCATCATATTTGGCTTTAAGCATAAGATATTTTAGTTCTTTGACATGAGAAGAACCCTCATGAATTTCTATCAAGCAAGCCCAAATTTCACAAGCCTTTTCTTTGCTAGCAATCCTAGCAAACACATCTTGACTAATGCATTCATAAATTGCATTTCTAGCTTTAGCATCTCACTTGATTTGATCACCAACATAAGTGTGCTCACCAAACCCCGCGTGGGTCGCTTCCCATACTTCGGGAGCAATAGCCTCTAGATAAGCGCACATGCGTGCTTTCCAATAGGCAAAGTTCTTGCCCTCGAAGATAGGAACCGAACCCCCAATCTTGGCCATTTTAGCTCTCTAGCGGGGAAGCTAGAATGATCCAATGAGCAACCTCGCTCTGATACCAATTGTAAGGATCGAATGCCCAAGAGGGGGGTGAATTGGGCTTCTTTTCAATAATTAAAGCAATACCACTTAATTACTAAAAGCCCAATTCCCTACGCAAACAGCCTATGCATTCAAGCGACTAGTAACTTTGCGGTATATGAAATGCATAAGTGTAAAGTGAGAGTAAGAGAACGCAAACTCCCGAGGAGACATGAAGATTTATCTCGTGGTTTGGCAAGATCGTCAAGATCTTCCTACATCCACATTGTGGCACCCACCGAAGGGTATAGCCACACCCAAGTCACCGAGACTACGAATCTTCACTATTCTTCTCCGTTTGCCAACCTCGGCAAGGTGGAGCTCAAGCCTTGTACAACTTGGATCCTCCGGGCTTCCACAACCGTCTTGGCAAGCTCCGGAAGTCTATCTCAATTACAATCACCAAGGGACACTCCCTTACAGCTCTCACTACACTAGAGATTCCAATGACCAAGAATGGAAGCACACAAGCACTATCTCTAGCTAGTTCTAGCCTATCTCTTGGTGTGTAAGTGGTGTAGATGATGTAGAAGTGATAGCTCAATGTATTGAATGCTTGAGAATGTGTAGAGTAGGTCTGGTAGTCAACACTTGTCGAATAGACTGGTTGAAGGGGTATAAATAGTCAGCCTCCACGAAATAGCCATTGGAAAAGTAGGCTGACATCACTGTTCTGCGAACACCGGATGATACGATGCTCCCCCTTCAGTTATCATTGGTCAAATCCAAATTATCTGATGTCACTGTGTTAGATATGACCATTTTTAGACCGATGTTACCCTTGCCTTCTCATCGGATGATCCGGTGGCACTTCATCCAGAATTAGTTCAGAATTGATGCTTACTGGAGTGATCGACCGATGTGTTTATAGTTGTACATCGGATGATCCGGTGTTACACTTGGTCCAGGGAGATTGCTTACTGTACTGATGGACCGATGTAACATGCCCTTGATCATCGGATGATCCGGTGAGTACTTAGTTCTGAGGTCTTCTTCTTCTGCTGGACCAACTCAACCGATGTGTTGTTTTCTAGAAACATCGGTTGATCTGGTGAATTGACTTTGTTTGCTTCGAGTTGTTCTAAGTGATTCTTTTGGAACTTGCTCGATTGACCTCTTAGGCATTGGTTGGAAATATTCTTCTGATGATTAGAAAGCATTGGGTGCTGTCAATTTGGTTGAATAATTTTGACATATGAGCTTTTACTTCTAATCTTCATAACATTGATTGATCTCATAAAATGATTGTTTAGGGGTCTCTAATTGTATCCAGTGATCAGTAGATGATATTCATATTCATATAGATTTCATTGTAATGAGTGATATGGGAGACCTTGCATCCACAAATTCATTAGTAAAATCCAACGGTTGTCATTAATCACCGAAGCCATACCTCATGGGGGCCTAGATGCTTTCAACCGGGCTAGTCCGATATACCCCGGACTAGTCCGATAATCCCTCTGTTCAAAATCGGACAAGTCCTCCCAGTGCGGACTTGTCTGCACAGTCTAGGTTTACACAGACTGGACTAGTCCGATATCACCACAGACTAGTCCGATATCTTTCTCACTAAGATCGGAGTAGTCCTTCCCAGTGCAGACTAGTCCTGAACACTTCACAGTTTTGCACGAAAACGGACAAGTCCGATAATATCCGGCCTAGTCCGATAACCTCTCTGATTAAAATCGAACAAGTCCTCCAAGTGCGGACTTGTCCCCAAATTAACTAAGGGAGTCACCTAGCTAGACTTGTCTGATATGTGTCGGACTAGTCCAAAGATCTCCAGAGCCTAAATCAGACTAGTCCGCCCAAGGCCGGGCATGTCCGATATTCCATAGAACTTAGGGTTTCCTATACACCGCACACCGAACTAGTCCGAACTCCATCGCGGACTAGTCCGGACTCTCAAAACCTAATAGTAACCTTTGGAAACCTCCATATAAATAGATGTGCACGACCCTACTTTCAACTCTCTCGACTTCCTGCGCTGTCACACCCTCCAAGAGCCTAGAAAACACATATGTCCACACAATCCAATGCAAGAAAGATCAAATTCTTGAGGATTCACATTGGATCAAAGGAGAGACACGATTCTCACATTTTGAGCTATTGGGTTTGATTCCCTAACACACTCTTGTTATTTTATTGTGGATCTTACGAGTGTGTTCTTGGTGTGTTCGATTTGTAATCTTGGGGAGCCCTCAATTTGTGAGAAGGCCCCTTGAACTTGGTGATTTACCCTTTGTGATTTGTGGAAGAGAATCGGCCTTCGTGGCGATTCAACGAGGGTAGGTTGGAGAAGACCCGGTCCTTTCGTGGGCTCCTCAACATGGACGTAGGTTGCCTTTGTGGGAACCGAACCACGAGATAAAATCTCGTGTCAATCTTGTTCTTACTTTTCATACCACATTCTAGGGTTTACTTTATCTTGCATATCTAATGTTAAAACTTTGAATCTAAAGATTACCTTGTGATATACTATGTTAAATTGAAGCAATGTACTCTAGTTACATATTAATTTCCGCTGCATGGATTACTTAAATTGAGATCATTGATCTAACTTGATCAATCTAGTCCGCACACACCGGACAAGTTCGCACACAACTGGACTAGTCCAATTTCTCGAGATTTGATCAAGTTGCCGAGTTTTGCAGGTTCCGACTAAAATTCAAAAAGGCCTATTCACCCCCCCCCCCTATAGGACACATTCAACAGGGTTTACCTACAGTGCATCTTGGACGGAGGGCGCCTCGTGAACAGGGCATTGAGGGCCATATTCGACATCGATGTTGCACTGCCTCTCTCACCGCCGCTCGATGATGACATGACCGTCCATGTGAGCTTGACGACAGCGAAGCTCAGCCCTGAGGTCCTCCGTGGGGAGTTGGCCAACGCTCGTAGGCTTGGAGGAGCGGGAGTTGGCGATGCGACGGTCGATGGACGCCGTGCGTGACAGCTACACGAGGCAACAGGGAGTTGATTGCTACGATGACGAAGTGGTCGATGTCTTGGACCCACTACTGAGCCACCCCCTGATAGGCATTCAACGATGGTGGGTGGTGGAGGAGAGCTCTGGTCGCCGCCAAAGCGCTCTCCGAGCTTGCTGATGGGGGTGCTGGTGGAGCCGATTGAGTCGGGGCGTGTCCCGACGTGCCATCTTGGCCAGCTGTACCAGCACAGGGATGAGACGGACCAGAGAGTGCCACTCGAGTGACTGATCTGGTCACTGGACGACGGCCGCAAAAACTGCCTTCCAAGGGCCTGATGAACACCATGGTTGTGAAAGCGCTACCACTTGTTTGAGGGAAAAAGCCCCTATCTGGCGCACCAAATGTCGAAGTGTTAATGCGACACTTCACCCGGATCTGCTCAGGAGCAATCCGCGGGGGTTCGTTGTTCGGTGGGCCTTAGGCCTCAATCAAGTGTACTAGCGGATGGAGTTAGAGTCAGTGGTTTTTAAGTGGTTCGGGCCGTCAGGAGCATAAAACCCTACTCTACACTGGATTGTATTGCTGGTGATTGTGTATGCGAGTGTGTGTATTGGGGATTCTGGTCTGGTCCTTGTAGCGATGGCAGTCTGTGCCTTTTATAAACAAGGTCGGATGCCTTACAAGTGTGGTCCCGGGGCCCGACAGGTGGTCCGAGGGCGATCTTATCATAAAGATCTAAGGCTTCTCGCATAAGCTTCCTCAAGCCATAGTTTTGATGACTAGCCGTCTTGCCGCCTAAGTTGTAGGTCGCCCATGTGTCGTTGCTGACATTGGCAGGGGATGTCCCATCCAACTATCTCTGGCACCGTAAGCTACCCACTTGGCAGAGTGGGATAGGCCCGTAGCGTCTTCACTGTGATGCGATTGGTCGTAGCGGTACCTGACATTAGGCGTGCGCCACGCCATGCGTCTAGGCAAGCCATGTATCTTCAAGGCTTGATGGAGACAAGGCGCACCACCGCCCTCTTAACTTCCTTAGTACTCGTTTAGGGCAAGTGGACTGACCACACAATAGTTGTGGAGCTAACCGCCGTGGTGGAGGCCTGGTCTATCCCACGGGCCACGTGGCAGCTCGGGAGCTCACCTCCGTGGGGGAGGCCAGGTCTCATCCTGAGGGCCACGTGGCAGCTCGGGCGCTCACCTCCGCGGGGGAGATCAGGTCTCGATCTTTGTGGGCCACGTGGCAGCTTGGGATCCCACCTCCGTGGAGGAGGTCGGGTCCCGCCTTGCTGGACACGTGGCTCCCTGGGAGCTCGTCGCCGAGGTGGGACTGGGCTCCTTCTTCGGGATGTCTTGAGGGTACCCCAGACCACCCATCCGAGGCTGGCAGGTCTGGGTCTCCTGAACACGTGGCGCCCTCGGACCCTGTCTCTGTTGGGAGGCAGGGTACCTAGACGCCTCTAGCTTGTGCGCAAGGGTACCCGGTGTGCTGGGTACTGACAATGTATATGTATGAGAACTCTCTCAATTTCTCCTACTCATGATGCATACATTGAGGGGGAGTCACTCATACACATACATGTTTAAAACAAAACATTATCCTTTTTTGTTGAAGTCTTAATGTGTTGTCATCAATCACCAAAAAAGGGGGAGATTGAAAGTGCATCTAGGCATCCCTGTGGGTTTTGGATGATTGATGATGAAAATTAAGAGACTAATGAGCTGAGTTGATCTTAAGCACATGTGTGATGGATGAAATGAGACAAAATCCCTCAAAAAGGAAAAGGTTGAAACGGGCGTTAAAGACTCAAGCGTAGAAATTAGGGTTCTATGGTGTTGAGCTTAGATGAGTCGTATCATGTATGAGGGTGGATGTATCATGTGCACTGAGATTATTCTATAGGGCTCAAAGTGGTGGCTGAGAGAAAAACCTAAGTGAGAAGCCAAAATGAGAGAAAACCCTAGGAGGTCGGACTAGACCGGGCCTCAGGGCCGAACTAGTCTGGCCAGTCAGAGTAGTCCATTTTGAGTCGGACTAAAGGGCTCTGGATGAATTCGGACTTGTCCGCATGGGTACAAACTAGTCTGTTCATCCCTTAGTGAAGTTGGAGCTATGTCCCGGTAGATCGGACTTGTCCGTTTTGGGATGGACCAAAGCTTTCTGCAGAAGTTTTGACTTGTCCGGTGCGGTACGGACTCGTCCATTAGAGACTTAGTGAGAAAAACGGAGCAAACCCTAGAGGGTCTGGATAGTCTGGGCCTACCCAGTTGAGTCCGTTTTGGGACGAACTAAACCTTTCTGTCCTACTTCGGACTAGTCCGTTGTTGACCAGACTAGTCCGTGTTGTCAGTAGCCATTTGAAATTCAAACGTTGGTGCGCACGTCATTTGTTTTGTCGACGATGACGTGAAATTGTTGGTGGTCCCAGAAGGCCGGAGTAGTCCGTGGCAAAGGGTCGGACTAGTCTAGGGTTGTCCTGGTGGCAACGGTTAGTTCCTGGGACCCCTATAAAAAGGGGACCCCCGACCCTTATTTGATAACTCTTGAACCCTAGCACCGCCACAAGTAACTTAAAGCCTTCCAAATCCTTCTACTCATCGTACTAGCCCTCTAAAACCAAATCTTGAAGAGATTAGGGTTTGGGAAGGAGAGTGAAAGAAGATCATTGCGCTTTGGCTCTCGATTTGATCTCTTGCACATTTTGTTGTGTTTTGTGGCTTGTGTGAGTTCATCTTCGTGTGCTCCTCATTGTATTGATTTGTGGGAGCCTCAACTATTGAGCAGCCCCAATCAAACTTGGTGATTACCCATTGATATAGTGGAAACCAAGCCGACCATTGTGGTGGCTTGGTGAGAAGAGGGTGAAGTGAGACCCGATCCTTGTGTGGACTTATCAACGTGGATGTAGGCTTCTTCGTGGAGCTGAACCACGGGATAAATCTTGTCTTTCTTGTCGCTTTACATTTCGTAATCGCTATAATTACTATTAGGGTTCATATTGCTCTTCGTACTTGATCATTGTTGAAATCTTGTAACCTAGTTGCTTTAACTTATCAATCTCAGTTGTACTAGGTTACCATACATTGCTTACATCTTTCGTGAACCCAAATTTCGCAAATAACTTGTAGAAATCAAGTTTTTATGTTTTCCCCATCTGCTGAGCGGACTAGTCCGACCCTATCCAGACAAGTCCGGCCTCAGCGATTTAATCTCGTTTGATTAAGCCATTTCAGGTCTTATTGCCTATTCACCCCCCTCAAGGCGACTTTCATATTGGCACTTTCCATGAGAGGTTCGGGCTGTCCTGGCATCTTGCCATTCTCCATTGGTGGAACAATAGCTACCAGTTGTGTCAACTGAGTCTCCAACATCTTGTTGAAGCTTAGTTCATTTTTGAAGGTCGAGGATAGTCCTTCAATCTTGGCATTAATGCTCTCTAGGGTCTTGTCATTAGCCTACAACTCTTTTGATAGGGCATCATTGATCTTCAGTTGGCTAATGGAAATCTCTCTCAAGTTGGGTTGATTTTCATTATTGCCATTGTTGTTGTACCGTTATTGAAAGAAAGGGTGTGGTTGACCCCACCCTTGACCTCCTGGACGATAGCCATTGTTGTTCTCATTGTTGGCTATGTATAGGGCATCCTCAGAGGTTTCTAGGCAGTCATTGCCCAAATGGCCCTTGTTGCCACAGATGTGGGGACCGGTGTCCACACCTCCAAGGATCTCATTGGGTGGTGCTGTGCGATGCGGCACCTAAC
This sequence comes from Tuctoria greenei, assembly GCA_036927565.1. Taxonomy (NCBI): domain Eukaryota; kingdom Viridiplantae; phylum Streptophyta; class Magnoliopsida; order Poales; family Poaceae; genus Tuctoria; species Tuctoria greenei. The sequence goes on along the minus strand of JAYESD010000003.1, from coordinate 199,907,619 downwards.
AGCACACATGAAAAAGATACCAAAATATACAAAGTTTTCATTTCATAAATATATTCAGAGTTACAAAACAGTGTACAACAATAGTACACACGCAGCGGAATTACATACTCATATTCTCACCTATCTAAGCATAAGAGAAAACATCCATGCCCTAGGACGCTTCTCACTAGCAACATGACTATCATTTAGCAGCGGCGTGGTTCACATGAGATTTATCTTGATAACTCGAGTCTCATGTACAACCTGAACAGCAGAAATAAAACTAATACCTGCAAAAAACTTTCCATACAGTTCCGCGCCAAATTTGGAAAAACTTTGAATTACAAAGTTGTAACACATATCGTAAACTTTCCAACGGTATAACCTAGGATCTATAGAAATTTTTTCTACAGGAAGGTATGGTTGAAGAACCGAAACATTCCCGACAGGTTTTAACAGTTCTGTTTCCAGCAACAGTTTCTACCAATCTAAAATTTTCACCAATTTGAAGATTGATTCAGTTCTGGCAGTCTACAAACAAGTTGTAAAACACTTCAAGACCTTTCCAAAACTGTATTGCAAATCCACATTGGTTAAATCTAGCAAGAGTTATGCCCTGTAAAAATCCAGCAAAAATTCTTCCAGAAAATTAGGGGACTCTGCTTTTGAATCTTTTAGAAAAATCACTCAACTCCAATTGAATCTTGGTTCAACATCAGAGTTCTGTAGTTAATATTAGATTCTAAAACTTTCTTTTGGTTCTCAATTCAAGATTTTTCTTGTCTTCAACAGAAAAGATTTTTGGGGTGAAGTAAGGTGTGAGTGCATCACAACAATTATGTCGGTACTACATTACCTCACAAACTGAAAATCTTTACCGGATTCTTAGCCGGCATAACGTACTATAGGTGGCACTAAAACGATCATTCGCAAAAGTATTCTACTCGCAAAATGTCCAACGTGGTTAGTGTACCTGTCACTACACTCAAACTATTGATCAATCATATGGTACTGTACGGTACAGTCTAGCCAGCACGAGCGATCAATTCACAAAAACATATATGAGAGTAAAAACATTCGTCTCGTATCATTCCATACGGGCCGCTTTGAGTTAAGCCAGGTCTCTAGGTACATGACCGGGTTTTCTACCACCCGACAGGGTCCCACGTCTTTGCATAATGCTGCACCAGTAGGAGGCGCATTGGATTATGTCCCACCCGACAGGGGCTCCCACTAATTTTGTGTCACGCTGGGGTACCGCCTGTCATATGTTCTCAGAAACATGGAAAGTTTCAGAGACTCATATTGACATTTCCGTGCCAAGCTAGGGAAATAATCACATGCTACCTCTCGCATGGTGAGCTTACCGCAATTGATCCTCTTGCGGTGGCGTACCTTACCTCTTACCTGACGTCGGAGCGTCGTTACAGAATATAATAGCACATATGTTAGCTTTGCCACCTTAAGTAACTAATACTATAATAGACCTTATGTGGCCATATAACCAATCCTCACTCGACTACTTTGTAGTTTTTCAAAATTAGACTCTTTTTGAGTGTGCTATTCCCATAGAAGCTCTGATACCATGTCTGTGGGGACCGGGGTCCGCACCTTCGAGGATCTCATTGGGTGGTGCCGTGCGATGCGGCACCTAACAGCACACACGAAAAAGATACCAAAATATACAAAGTTTTCATTTCATAAATATATTCAGAGTTACATAACAGTGTACATCAGTAGTACACACGCAGCGGAATTACATACTCATATTCTCCCCTATCTAAGCATAAGAGAAAACGTCCATGCCCTAGGACGCTTCCCACTAGCAACATGACGATCATTTAGTAGCGGTGTGGTTCACATGAGATTTATCTCGATAACTCGAGTCTCATGTACAACCTGAACAGCAGAAATAAAACTAATACCTGCAAAAATCGTTAAAGCGCAAATGTGAGCATAAGGCTCAGCAAGACATAACCGTCTCACTAGACACATGCAGGGGTAAGTACTAAGCATAGGAAAGGAATAGCATAAAGGACTCGTCTACAAGTGGATCCTTATAATCATGTTTTAAGTAGCAAATGACATTCTTTAGGCACGACACATCATAGACTCCACAATTAAACAAGAAATGCTTTGCCGATGATATGACATGCCCAAAGCACATAATGCAATTACAGCTAAAGTATGGGGAAACTGTAAACCTTTAATTGTACTATTTCTAAGCCAAACAAGGTTGCAATACAATAATTAAGTATATCAGCAATATTTAGCATCGTTCCATCACTCTTGTTTACTACGTCACAACTCAGTGAACAAGTGGTACTCTATTACCGCGAGGGACGGTGATTGCAATCAGGACACACCCGAAATACATGACACATACACCCGCTCGGAAGTACCTTTCACTGTACTCCACTCCCACGTCGTATGTGGCCACCTTTCACCCATCTTCCCGATGTCAAACCAGTTTTACCGTCCCAAAAGTAAGGTCCCTAACCGAGCACGTCGAAGTTGCTTCTTAGAGGTTCCACCTTACGATCATCTTCCCCCGAAGGACGGTGGTATAAGTTTTGACACGAGGGTGCACGAGCTACATTAGTTTAATGGACCCCATAAATCCATTATGTAACCAGTACTGTTCAAACTTGCTCAACAGGGCCGCACACGAGACGATCCTTAATCGACGCAGACGGGGCTACAACCAACATCCACATTTGCCTTACCCTTACCGGCCCAGGCCCAAATGTGGTCGCAACTATTGTCCCCCTCATCCGTGATCAGACAACCTTGCTCGTCCCGTCCTATAGGAACATCCCCGTCCACATCTCCAATTATTAAGAGTGAACATTTTGGTAACATCTCGTGAGTAGGTTTCCCTTACTCGACTTCTCTCGCAAGTAGAATTCAACTACTTGACTTGTGATCAATAAAATGTGATCCTCTCGCGAGTAGATTCCAACTACTCGACTTCTACCGGATTTCCTATACATTAGCAAAGCAGTTACTACAGGTCAAACTGTAAAGCGTTCCAACCAATCCTTGGGATTTGTGGTCATGCAAGTGGAGTATCAATCACCCTATACGTAATGCACATATCAAACTTAAGACGTAATGTGAGAAATACTGCAAAACTCTGTAAAGCTTTTAAATGCAAATTGGGGCTTGCCTTGTTTGCGACTCTATAACCAAGTTAGTTGTTATGGCTTGATCTTCACGAATAGGTCCTCTTCGACTCCTTTCCGTCACGGTGTCTATCGCAATGAATATGCATATAACACACAATATACTTTAATAACTTAACTAATGAATATGCATACATTATGCAAGGTCATACTCATAAAGGAAGTATGTTTGTAAATCAAGAATGAATAAGGTGTGCTGTTGGGTATTTAATTGGATTTGGGTAGGTTAATTTGATATTACTTCATATTATAAGAATGTACATAAGAAATTTCTATATAGTCATGGATATTAGGAAACTATACAGAATAAATTCTTATGCAGATTAGTTCTTTTGGCTCTGATAATTTAACTCTGGTATGCAGATGTGATGAAGAAATTCTCATAAAAATTTCAGAGAATCTGATGGGATACAATGATCTACAAAATTCTATCAAACTTTCATCATTTAGGAAATTGCAGATAAAACCTGAGGTTTTATCATGTCCATAAATGGCACAGCTAGATATCACTGATCAAAAGGAAGCTACCAAAATTGGTTTCACAATTTTTCAAGCTTACTACAAGAAGATATTGAATTTACAAGTCCTTATGAATTTCTGGATTTAATTTGTTATTTTCTGGAATTATAATTAACCTAGGCAAAGACTTTAAATTAAACCCTCTTAAACAACTTTGTTATGCCTGAAACTTTTACTGGAGCTTCTACATGACAAAATGATTGGTTGGGTAAATTTTCAGAATTTTTCTGAATAGAATCCTATTTTCTATATTTTCCACAATGCATTATACTAACTGATTTATAGAATATTCTTTAGGGCTTTCCATGAAGTTTCGGATGGACCAATATAAAGTACAGATCCTAAGGAGAATTACAAAATTTGTTTAATCTAATTTGGAGCATCCTAGCCAAATTTATAGCATTTCAAAGTCTAGGAAATTTTCTGGAATTCTTTTTAAATGGGAAAGGATAACCCTTTAATACGCTGACACGTGGCCACTAAATTTTTCCACCCAGCCGATGCCACACCGGGGCCACAGAGTTAACCGCGTTGTCACATGGAATCCGGGTGCCACAGAGAATCCCGCGGGGGGGGGGGGGGGGGTCATCTTCTTCCCCCCGACTCCGACAGCCTGGGCGGCACCATGGCCGGGGACTGACCGGCGACACGCCGGATCGCGCCAAGCTAGCTTTCTCGAGGCTGGAACTTGCCACCCGGGGGTTTTTGATCCTCAGGAATTTAATGGTGATACGCAACGGAAAAGTACCTACACCGGCGGCCGGCAGAAACCAACGATCGGCGACGGTGTTCTCGGTGTACAAGGCATGGGAAAGGCTGATTTTTGCTCTGGAAGCTTTGTGGTGCTTCTCTGATCATTGTCCAACACTCCAATCGGACTGAAATCGGCCGGAGGATGGGGGCACCGTGGAGCAGACTCTAGGCAGCGGCGAGATTTGAAATCTCGGCTAGCCGGAGTGGGGCTATGGCTATCTAACAGCTCCGGAAGGTGCGCACACAAGTGTAGATGCTGGGGGAAGCTAGAATTGTGAAGCTACTCACCATGGAGGAAGAGCTCCACGTTGGAACAGAGGTGGGTCGACGGCGCGCCGGAAGGGAAACTGCGAATTCATTCCGGGGGGCTAGGTCCGGCGGCAGCCTCGGTTCAAGGAAGTCGCGAGGGTATGGGCGCGCACCAAAATGCGGCTTTGCTTGAGCGGGGGCTGCAGTACTTTGGGCGGCCGAGTGGAGCGACGCTGGAGTGATGCGGGAGGACAAAGAAACGCCGAGCGCTCGGTTCCTTTTATACCCGAACGACAGAGCGGGGCAGGTGGCGTCGTGGACCGCCGTGGCGCGCATGCACGCGGAGACCATCGCGCTGGAGAGCTGCTTGCTGCCTCCTCTGGCGAGCATGCGTGCAGCCGCTCGAGCAGAGGCGCTGCTGCAGAAGCAAAACGGAATAGCTCTTCCTAGTGGGCCCCACTGCTGTCCTTATCCCCTTACCTTTAATTCTTTTTGTTACCCAAGCCAATATGTGATAAGGACTCCAAATTCAGAAGAGAATTGGTCCTGGTATATTGGAATGGTTTGACAAATTTGAATACATGAATTGGCCAATTTGAAATTTGAATTAGATTCAAATTCATATTTATACATTTTATGTATGTATTTTAATCTTCTCAGTTATTGCCTTTTTAAATGGCCATGGGTTTCCAATAATGTGCTCAATAATTAGTCCATTGCAGATTTGAAATTGAACACTTAATTTGAATATATTTCCATTCCACATTTAACATGTTTGGTTTTCCTGAAAATTTGAATTAGATTCCAATTCAATTTTTATAACCTATATGTATGTCATTTAATTCTTTCCCCCAATATTAATGTATATAATGTCCTATGTTTTTTATTGCCTAACCTGATCAAATGGAGAATATGTTTTTGTACCCTGATCATTGATTTGAATATTTTGTACATTTCCATATATACTTTTATTCACACAAGTTTGTTTTATTTCTTTTGATTTTTCCCTGGTGATCAAAGCACATAATTTCAGATGTCTTAAGTTTATGATTCAAGACCTTTGGAAATTCGAGCTTAGCTGAATTCAAAAGATATCCTAGGTTTTATCTAGAGCTTCACATAAAATTTTACACTTACATCTATATGACTTTATTTGCTCTCATTTTAACATGGTCATATTGTACACACTTAAACTATTATTTCATGTGCCATATATAGGAGACAAAAGCTTCCAAAAGTTTGGGCTTTTTTATTCCTCCCCCCTTAAAAGAATCTCGTCCCGAGATTACAAAAGGAGAAGAAATGTCGGAGGGTATCATCGTTGATACGACGATAGCAACTCCGGATAGTTGGAGCGAAGATAGTCTTCACTCTCCCATGTAGCTTCTTCAACGGTGTGGTTCTTCCATAACACTTTATAGAACCACAACGTTCGGTTTCTTGTCTCTCTTGTCTTCTCATCAATAATCCGGATCGGTTGTTCAACATAGGTCAGATCCCGCTTTAGTGCTTCCATGCCCTCAGATATGACTTCTGTTGGAGTTTTGAGACACTTCCTTAACTGAGACATGTGGAATACGTTGTGTACTCCGGACAAGGACGCGGTTAGCTCTAGCCGATAGGCTACGGGTCCACATCTTTCCGTGATGGGAAATGGCCCGATAAATCTTGGAGATAACTTTCCCTTTACTCCAAAGCGATGAATTCCTTTCATCAGAGAGACACGAAAGTACTCGTGGTCTCCGACGTTAAAGCTCAAGGGACGACGTCGCTTGTCAGCATAACTCTTCTGTCGAGACTGAGCTGCTCTGAGATTTGCCTGAATTATCTTAACTCGTTCTCCAGCTTCATCAGTGAGATCCACTCCGAAGATTACTGTTTCTCCAGACTCACACCAATTGAGTGGTGTACGGCACTTCCGACCATAGAGAGCTTCAAAAGGTGCCATTTTGATACTGGACTGATAACCGTTGTTGTATGAGAACTCTGCCAACGGTAAATGATCATCCCAGTTCTTTCCATGATCTATGGCACATGCCCTTAGCATATCTTCTAGGATCTGGTTCACCCTTTCAGTTTGTCCATCAGTTTGAGGGTGGTATGCCGAGCTTCGAATTAACTTAGTTCCCATTGCTGCGTGTAGTTTCTCCCAGAAATGAGCAACAAACAACGATCCTCTGTCAGATACGATGGTGCAGGAAACTCCGTGTAAGCACATGATCTGTGACATATATAGCTTAGCATACTTCTTTGCATTATATGCCATGTTCACTGGAATAAAGTGTGCTGACTTGGTTAATCGGTCTATGATTACCCAAATAGAATCGTGCTTGTGGAACGTGAGAGGCAATCCAACAATGAAGTCCATACTAAGATCCTCCCATTTCCATGCAGGAATACTTAAAGGTTGTAGTGGTCCCGCTTTCCTCATATAGTCAGCCTTCACTCTTTTGCATGTATCACACTTGGATACGTACTTTGCAATCTCTCTCTTCATTCGTGTCCACCAGAATTTCGTTCTAAGATCTTGATACATCTTATTGCTTCCTAGATGGATTGAATACTTCGACATGTGAGCTTCATCCAAGATCTTCTTTTTGAGTTTTATGTTCCAGGGTACTATTATACGATCGTTGAACCATAGAGTTCCTTGTTCATCTTCCCGGAAACATTTCACCTCTTCGTCTCTCATTCTCTTCCGAATGTGAGACATAGCCTTGTCTTTCCTTTGAGCTGCAATAATCTCCTCTCGGATTATAGGTATGAGAGCAAGATTATATAGAGCTCCGCAGGGAACCAACCGTAGACTTGGTTCTTCCTCTTCATCCGGAATGATGGTGATGTTGTGAACATGGTATTTCCAACTCAAAGCATCGACAACTATGTTTGCTTTGCCCGGATGGTAATGGATCTCAAGTTCATAGTCCTTTATAAGCTCTAACCATCTCCTTTGTCTCATATTCAAATCCTTTTTAGTGAATATGTACTTGAGGCTCTTGTGGTCTGTGTAGAGATGCACTAGATTTCCCATTATGTAGTGTCTCCACATTTTCAATGCCATTACTACGGCAGCCAACTCCAAGTCATGAGTTGGATAATGCTGCTCATGAATCCGAAGTTGTCTTGATCCATATGCGATTACACGTCCTTCTTGCATCAAGACGCATCCCAGACCAGTGCCTAATGCATTGCAATAAATATCAAACGGCTTTGTCGTGTCTGGTTGAGCTAGAACTGGTGCCGTTGTGAGATGGTTCTTCAATATCTTGAATGCCGCTTCACAGGCTTCACTCCAGACATACTTGTTTCCTTTCTTCAGCAATTCTGTCATAGGCTTAGCAACTTTGGAGAAACTTGGAACAAATCTCCAGTAGTAGCCAGCTAAACCTAAGAAACTTCTAACTTCATGGACGGAGGTCAGAGATTTCCATTTAAGTATCTGTACCACTTTGCTTGGATCCACAGCAATACCGTCTGCTGAGATAACATGACCCAAAAATGGTACCTTGTTAATGCAAAATTCACATTTGCTAAATTTGGCATATAGCTTATGGTCTCTTAATCATTGAAGCATGATATTTAGATGTTCGGCGTGTTCTTCCTCTGATTTGCAATAAACCAAGATGTCATCTATGAATACCACCACGAACTTGTCCAACTCTGGCATGAATATTGAATTCATTAGATACATGAAGTGAGCCGGTGCGTTGGTGAGACCAACAGACATGACAAGATACTCATACAACTCGTATCTTATCGAGAATGTTGTCTTGGGTATATCTTCAGCCCGTATCTTGATCTGATGATAACCAGACCGAAGATCCATCTTCGAAAATACCTTATCATCCACTAATTGATCAAATAAAATGTCAATCCATGGAACTGGATACTTGTTCTTTATAGTTACAGCATTCAATGGACGATAGTCGACACATAGCCTTAGTGTCTCATCCTTCTTCTTCACGAATATTGCTGAGCATCCCCAAGGTGATGAGCTGGGACGTATGAATCCCTTCTCAAGTAACTCATGCAACTTTTCTTTTATCTCCGCCAATTCCTTGGGTGCCATCTTGTAAGGTCTTCGAGATATGGGTGTGGTTCCTGGTATTAACTCAATCCTGAATTCCACATCTCGCTCAGTTGGCATGCCTGGCAGATCGTTAGGAAACACATCCAGGTAATCTTGAAAAACTGGAATGTCCTCTAGCTTTGTGGCTTCCGTGTTATACACCACTAGAGGTTGTGGTGTCACATTCTTCAGAAATAAAGTATGCTGCCCGTGCCTTTTAGAATACAGTTGCACGGTACGAGCACTGATATTGAAGATTGCTTCATGATGTGTCAACCAGGTCATTCCCAAGATAATGTCAATCTTCTGCCCGTCCAATATAATGAAGGTGGTGTGTAAATCCTCTCCATCCAAACATAGAGGTGCTCGGGCAATAATCTGGTGGGCTGACATTTTTCCTCCAGGTGAATTTATTGTATACGGTGTTGATAGCATTGTGGATGATAATTGACGATTCAACACGAACTCCTTGCTGATGAAATCATGTGTTGCTCCAGAATAAAACAACACAAATGCCGGTTGAGCATTTAAGCTGAACATACCCGCTAACATGGGTTCTCCTACTGGAATATCCATGACAGCTATAAAGTTGAGGCTGCCAGCTTTCATCTTCTTCTGTTGCTTACGAGAAAGAATATTTATCGGAGGAGTAACTTCTAGACTGATGCCTTGTTTAGCTGCAGGACCTTCTAGAACTAACTGCTCTTTATCACCACCACTATGTACTGTCCTTTGCATTGCCTGCAGTGGAGTAACTTCTCGTGCCGCTTGTGGAGGTGGTGCACAAGAACTCACTTGCTGTTGCATCTCAGGTGCTTCAATCCACTGCAACAGTGGTGACCAACTCTACATCGGTGGCTGTCTTGCAACTACCCGAACCTCCGGTTCGGCTGGTAAATGATATACCAGTCGATATTTCCGAGGAGTACTGCTAATATCATCCATTGATGTAATGCCCTTCCTCATCTCCGCCTGACAACGAAGAGAAGCATCTTCCTGCCCTATAGCATTACTGACCATTTCGTTATAGTCTCCTTTGTTGAATAGGACCAATCTTTCACGAAGTTTGGCACTCAAGCCTCAGAAAAATAGGTCACACCTTGAAGCTTCTATACTCACATAGTCTGGTGCATATTGTGCCAACTGGTTGAATTCTCTGGAGTACTCAAGAGCACTCCTCCCCCCTTCGGTCAATTCTACAAACTCTTCAAGCTTCGACTTGATAATCCCCCTCGGAATATACCGAGCACAGAACGCATCACGGAATTAATTCCAATTCACGTGATGTCCTCCAATGGTCATGGCGAGATACTCTGCCCACCAAGCTCCAGCAGATCAATGAAGTTGCTGAACTGCAAAGTTCACCTTCTGATATTCGTCACACTGAATCGAACCGAGTTTAGCTTCAATAACTCGGATCCAATGATGTGCCTCCAACGGATCTGTTGCTTCCGTGAATACAGGTGGTTGAGTTGTCAGAAAATTCAAATAAGAACTTTCATTCAGATCCCGTTTTCGTGATGCTTGAATAAAGCCTTGGTGCACCAATGTCTGAAGCAGCTGGTTGTTCTCACGATGAGACTCAACCATTTGTGCCATAACCTCCGTCAATCGGGTCGACGGCGGTTCTTGCGGTCGAGTCGAGTCATTTCTGCCGTGACTAGACTCTCCCGTTTCAGCACCGGAACGAGTGCGAACCATACTGCAAGAATGACCAATTACGGTTACTCTCCAAGATTGAATGGCCGTCGATGCTTGAAAAACATTAACCGTATATGAATCATAACACTTTGCAGCATATTCATACATGTTCAAACGACACTCTGATTCTAAACTTCTTTTAGACCTCTTAATGAGTTTTTCTTTCCAATGCTCCAGTTTCATAAACTGATCATACATACATCTTGACATGTTGCACAACTTTGGCAAGTTTCGAACATGCCTATCCATAAAGAAGTTTCCATTTCAATTGCATTGGCCAATCTGCTGTCCAAAATTGGCCAGTTTGCAACAAACTCAGATTCTATTACAGTAAAGAGTAGAATCAATCCTGAACTTGAATACCAAAGTTACAGTCAACTTCATTAGCTTTCGAGAAAATCTTACTTTGCTTCCTGATCAGCTCTGGATCAAAAGTTATGATATTTCAAAGTTGACAGAATTCTGGAAAATTTTCAACAGCACCTCCTTTGGAAGTGGCTGATTTGAACATCACTTCCCATACAGTTCTGCCCCAAATTTGGAAAAACTTTGAATTACAAAGTTGTAACACATATCATAAACTTTCCAACGGTACAACCTAGGATCTATAGAAATTTTTTCTACAGGAAGGTATGGTTGAAAAACCGAAACATTCACGAGAGGTTTTAACAGTTCTGTTTCCAGCAACAGTTTCTACCAATCTGGAATTTTCACCAATTTGGAAATTGATTCAGTTCTGGCAGTCTACAAACAAGTTGTAAAGCACTTCAAGACCTTTCCAAAACTGTATTACAAATCCACATTGGTTAAATCTAGCAAGAGTTATGCCCTGTACAAATCAAGCAAAAATTCTGAAAAGAAAAACAGGGGACTCTGCTTTTGAATCTTTTTGAAAAATCACTCAACTCCAATTGAATCTTGGTTCAACTTCTGTAGTTAATATTAGACTCTAAAACTTTATTTTGGTTCTCAATTCAAGATTTTTCTTGTCTTCAACCGAAAAGATTTTTGGGGTGAAGTAAGGTGTGAATGCATCACAACAATTATGTCGGTACTACGTTACCTCACAAACTGAAAATCTTTACCGGATTCTTAGCCGGCATAACGTACTATAGGTGGCACTAAAACGATCACTCGCAAACATATTCTACTCGCAAAACGTCCAACGTGGTTAGTGTACCTGTCACTACACTCAAACTACTGATCAATCATATGGTACCGTACGGTACAGTCTAACCAGCACGGGCGATCAATTCACAAAAACATATATGAGAGTAAAAACATTCGTCTCGTATCATTCCATACGGGCCGCCTCGAGTTAAGCCACGTCTCGAGGTACATGACCGGGTTTTCTACCACCCGACAGGGTCCCACGTCTTTGCATAATGCTGCACCAGTAGGAGGCGCATTGGGTTATGTCCCACCCGACGGGGGCTCCCACTAATTTTGTGTCACGCTGGGGTACCGCGTGTCATATGTTCTCAGAAACATGGAAATTTTCAGAGACTCATATTGACATTTCCGTGCCAAGCCATGGAAATAATCACATGCTACCTCTCGCATGGTGAGCTTACAGCAATTGATCCGCTTGCGGTGGTGTACCTTACCTCTTACCTGACGTCGGAGCGTCGTTACCGAATATAATAGCACATATGTTAGCTTTGCCACCTTAAGTAACTAATGCTATAATAGACCTTATGTGGGCATATAACTAATCCTCACTCGACTACTTCGTAGTTTTTTCAAAATTAGGCTTTTTTCGAGCGTGCTATTCCCAATGAAGCTCTGATACCATGTCTGTGGGGACCGGGGTCCGCACCTCCGAGGATCTCATTGGGTGGTGCCGTGCGATGCGGCACCTAACAACACACACGAAAAAGATACCAAAATATACAAAGTTTTCATTTCATAAATATATTCAAAGTTACAAAACAGTGTACATCAGTAGTACACACGCAGCGGAATTACATACTCATATTCTTACCTATCTAAGCATAAGAGAAAACGTCCATGCCCTAGGACGCTTCTCACTAGCAACATGACGATCATTTAGCAGCGGCGTGGTTCACATGAGATTTATCTCGATAACTCGAGTCTCATGTACAACCTGAACAGCAGAAATAAAACTAATACCTGCAAAAATCGTTAAATCGCAAACGTGGGCATAAGGCTCAGCAAGACTTAACCGTCTCACTAGACACATGCAGGGGTAAGTACTAAGCATAGGTAAGGAATAGCATAAAGGACTTGCCTACATGTGTATCCTTATAATCATGTTTTAAGTAGCAAATGACATTCTTCAGGCACGGCACATCATAGACTCCACAATCAAACAAAAAACGCTTTGCCGATGATATGACATGCCCAAAGCAAATAATGCAATTACAGCTAAAGTATGGGGAAACTGTAAACTTTTAATTGTACTATTTCTAAGCCAAACAAGGTTGCAATACAATAATTAAGTAGATCAGCAATATTTAGCATCGTTCCATCACTCTTGTTTACTACGTCACAACTCAGTGAACAAGTGGTACTCTATTACCGTGAGGGATGGTGACCCGGAATACACGACACATACGCCGACTCGGAAGTACCTTTCACTGTACTCCACTCCCACGTCGTATGTGGCCACCTTTCACCCGTCATCCCAATGTCGAACCAGTTCTACCGTCCCAAAAGTAGGGTCCCTAACCGAGCACGTCAAAGTTGCTCCTTAGAGGTTCCACCTTACGATCATCTTCCCCCGAAGGACGGCGGTATAAGTTTCGACACGAGGGTGCCCGAGCTACATCAGTTTAATGGACCCCATAAATCCATTATGTAACCGGTACTGTTCAAACTTGCTCAACAGGGCCGCACACGAGACGGTCCTTAATCGACACAGACGAGGCTACAACCAACATCCACATTTTCCTTACCCTTACTGGCCCAGGCCCAAATGTGGTCGCAACCATTGTCCCCCTCATCCGGGATCAGACAACCTTGCTCGTCCCGTCCTACAGGAACATCCCCGTCCACATCTCCAATTATTAAGAGTGAACATTTTGGTAACATCGCGTGAGTAGGTTTCCCTTACTCGACTTCTCTCGCAAGTAGAATTCAACTACTTGACTTGTGATCAATAAAATGTGATCCTCTCGCGAGTAGATTCCAACTACTCGACTTCTACCGGATTTTCTATACATTAGCAAAGCAGTTACTACAGGTCAAACTGTAAACCGTTCCAACGAATCCTTGGGATTTGTGGTCATGCAAGTGGAGTATCAATCACCCTATACGTAATGCACATATCAAACTTAAGACGTAATGTGAGAAATACTGCAAAACTCTGTAAAGCTTTTAAATGCAAACCGGGGCTTGCCTTGTTTGCGACTCTATAACCAAGTTAGTTGTTATGGCTTGATCTTCACGAACAGGTCCTCTTCGACTCCTTTCCGTCATGGTGTCTATTGCAATGAATATGCATATAACACACAATATACTTTAATAACTTAAGTAATGAATATGCATACATTATGCAAGGTCATACTCATAAAGGAAGTATGTTTGTAAATCAAGAATGAATAAGGTGTGCTGTTTGGGTATTAAATTGGATTTGGGTAGGTTAATTTGATATTACTTCATATTATAAGAATGTACATAAGAAATTTCTATATAGTCATGGATATTAGGAAACTATACAGAATAAATTCTTATGCAGATGAGTTCTTTAATTTGGCTCCGATAATTTAACTCTGGTATACAGATGTGATGAAGAAATTCTCATAAAAATTTCAGAGAATCTGATGGGATACAATGATCTACAAAATTCTATCAAGCTTTCATCATTTAGGAAATTGCAGATAAAACCTGATGTTTTATCATGTCCATAAATGGCACAGCTAGATAGCACCGATCAAAAGGAAGCTACCAAAATTGGTTTCACAATTTTTCAAGCTTACTACAGGAAGATATTGAATTTACAAGTCCTTATGAATTTCTGGATTTAATTTGTTATTTTCTGGAATTATAATTAACCTAGGCAAAGACTTTGAATTAAACCCTCTTAAACAACTTTGTTATGCCTGAAACTTTTACTGGAGCTTCTACATGACAAAATGATTGGTGGGGTAAATTTCCAGAATTTTCTGAATAGAATCCTATTTTCTATATTTTCCACAATGCATTATACTTATTGATTTATAGAATAATCTTTATGGCTTTTCATGAAGTTTGGGATAGACCAATAGAAAGTACAGATCCTAAGGAGAATTAAAAAATTTGTTTCATCTAATTTGGAGCATCCTGGCCAAATTTATAACATTTCAAAGTCTAGGAAATTTTCTGGAATACTTTTTAAATGGGAAAGGATAACCCTTTAATACGCTGACACGTGACCACTAAATTTTTCCACCCAGCCGATGCCACACCAGGGCTACATAGTTAACCGTGTTGTCACATGAAATCCGGGTGCCACAGAAAATCCCGCGGGGGGGGGGGGGGGGGGGGGGGGGGTGGGGGGTCATCTTCTTCCCCCCGACTCCGGCGGCCTGGGCGGCGCCATGGCCGGAGACCGGCCGGCGACTCGCCGGAGCGCGCCAAGCTAGTTTCCCCGAGGTTGGAAATTGCCACCCGGGGGTTTTCGACCCTCAGGAATTCAATGGTGGCCTCGGATTGGACTGAAACGAACCAGAAAAGTACCTACACCGGCGACTGGCGGAAACCGACGATCGGCGACGGTGTTCTCGGTGTACAAGGCATGGGAAAGGCTGATTTTTGCTCTGGAAGCTTTATGGTGCTTCTCTGATCATCGTCCAACACTCCAATCGGATTGAAATCGGCCGAAGGATGGGGGCACCGTGGAGCAGACTCTAGGCGGCGGCGAGATTTGAAATCTCGGCTAGCCGGAGTGGGGCTATGGCTATCTAACGGCTCCGGAAGGTGCGTACGCAAGTGTAGATGCTGGGGGAAGCTAGAATTGTGAAGCTACTCACCATGGAGGAAGAGCTCCATGTTGGAACAGAGGTGGGTCGACGGCGCGCCGGAAGGGAAACCGCGAATTCACTGCGGGGGGCTAGGTCCAGCGGCAGCCTCGGTTCAGGGAAGTCGCGAGGGTATGGGCGCGCACCAAAATGCGGTTTTGCTTGAGCGGGGGATGCAATACTTTGGGCGGCCGAGTGGAGCGACGCTGGAGCGATGCGGGAGGACGAAGAAACGCCGAGTGCTCGGTTCCTTTTATACCCAAACAACGGAGCGGGGCAGGTGGCATTGCGGACCGCCGTGGCGCGCATGTACGTGGAGACCATCGCGCTGGAGAGCTGCTTGCCGCCTTCTCTGGCGCGCGCGCGTGCAGCCGCTCGAGCAGAGGCGCAAGCAAAACAGAATAGCTCTGCCTAGTGGGCCCCACTGTTGTCCTTATCCCCTTACCTTTAATTCTTTTTGTTACCCAAGCCTAGATGTGATAAGGACTCCAAATTCAGAAGAGAATTGGTCCTGGTATATTGGAATGGTTTGACAAAATTGAATATCTGAATTGGCCAATTTGAAATTTGAATTAGATTCAAATTCTTATTTATACATTTTATGTATGTATTTTAATCTTCTCAATTATTGCCTTTTCAAATGGCCATGGGTTTCCAATAATGTGCTCAATAATTAGTCCGTTGCAGATTTGAAATTGAACACTTAATTTGAATATATTTCCATTCCACATTTAACATGTTTGGTTTTCCTGAAAATTTGAATTAGATTCCAATTCAATTTTTATAACCTATATGTATGTCATTTAATTCTTTCCCCCAATATTAATGTATATAATGTCCTATGTTTTTAATTGCCTAACCTGATCAAATGGAGAATATGTTTTTGTACCCTGATCATTGATTTGAATATTTTGTACATTTCCATATATACTTTTATTCACACAAGTTTGTTTTATTTCTTTTGATTTTTCCCTGGTGATCAAAGCACATAATTTTAGATGTCTTAAGTTTATGATCCAAGACCTTTGAAAATTCGAGCTTAGCTGAATTCAAAAGAAATCCTAGGTTTTATCTAGAGCTTCACATAAAATTTTACACTTACATCTATATGACTTTATTTGCTCTCATTTTAACATGGTCCTTATTGTACACACTTAAACTATTATTTCATGTGCCATATATAGGAGACAAAAGCTTCCAAAAGTTTGGGCTTTTACAACAGACGTCACATGCGATGTGAGAGTCTAGGGCACAGGCATTGCCACACATCTCACCATTGGCTTGTCCATCTATCTTCTTCATAAGGAGGTCCAATTTGGCAGCGATAATGTCCACCTCCTTCAAGGTGTGCATGCCATGCTGGCGAGTATGGAGACGCTCGTCGCTCCAACCCATGTTTGACACCATATTCTCAATCAAATCCTTGGCGTTGGGCACTGTCAATGAGAAGAAGGCACCTCCAGCAGCAGCATCAACATAGTCACAGGCGAAAGGGATCAGCCTCCAGCAGCAGCATCAACATGGTCACATGCGAAAGGGATCAGCCTGTTGTAGAACTTTTGGATAACAAGCCAATCATCCATCCCATGGTGGGGATTGGCTAGGATATACTCCTGCAGCCTTTCCCAAGCCTCGGGAATAGACTCCTTAGTGTCTTGCAGGAAGCTGGAAATCCTTCCATGTAGGGCATTGGTCTTGCCCAACGGAAAGAACTCGGCGAGGAACACCGTAGAACATTTCTCCCAAGTGTCCACAACACTTTAATTCGCGAAGAACCACTGCTTCACTTTCCCAAGAAGAGAGAGCAGAAACAACCTAAGACGAACACCATCAGGAGATATGTCCTTGATCTTAAAAGTGTTGCAGATCTCAAGGAACTGTTGCAGGTGAGCACTTCCATCCTCGTTAGCCTTCCCACAGAATGGGTTGGATGGCACCATAGTGATTAGGTCAGTCTTGATTTCGAAGTTCACATCTCCTGTGTTAACAGTGGGCCCAATAGGTACATTGCTAGCAGAGGGAGCCGAAAACTCATGAAGGGTCTTCTGGACCATTGGCATTTCAGTTGTTGGTGCAGTTATGCTGGCTTGCTTTGCTGCACGAAGCTTCTGAGGAGTAACAACACAAGGTTAATCTCTCAGAAGGGATTCAGGATCTTCAACAAAGTTTTCGGCCAGCGTAAACCAGACATACACTACCCTGTTTTCACATAAAATGCGAAAACAAAGAAGGGTTATCCTACTAAAACCTACCCAGGGTCCTATCCTATTCACTTAATCATTTAATACTTTGGCTGCCTTCCTCGGCAACGGCGCCAGAAATCCTTGTTGATAGTTCTTAAGTATCACATGTGAAAGTCCGCAAGTGCACAGAAAATATCGATGTAGCATTTCCCCTTAAAATAGTATTCCAAGGGTGTCATTTATACTCTCCCAAAGGAAGTCTAGGTGGAAGCAAAGCAATCATCAAATCGAGAGGATAGGTTGGTCTAGGTAGGGTTCTAGCAAGGATGGATAAAGGATTATTGGAGGTAGTGTGACACACATAAGAGCATTCTATCCTAAGGGGGTAAATGAGGCAAAGAGGGAGTAGCCTAAGAGTTAGGTAAATACTCCTACTGTGCTTCTAAGTATACATATACATAGCCTAAGTTAGTAACGAATGATCATATTATTTATGAATTCTCATGCTAAGTTGATTTACACATCGGGCACAGGTTTACCCCTAGCAACACTAGGACGACTCCCACCAAGAGGCTGTGGCATAGCTGAACATGGAGGATTACAAAGGACAAATAGGGCTATCACCACCTACTGCCTACCTCTTCAATCTGTGGGTCTACGAGACATTCAATGCTACTTATCTATCCTAGCACCATGGTAGCATATTAAGTAATTATGTTAAAAGCTTAGGGACAAGCCATCCTAAGGCAATGAACTAAATCACTTTTGAACCAATGTTAATACATAGCATAAGTGATTCATATTAACATAATCATGTCATAGCTAATTATACTATAGTGGGGGTTTGTAGTGTTTATGATGATATAAAAAGAATGATGTGGCATAATCATAAATACTACTCCTACCACATATATGGAATCCACAATCAAACAAGAAACGCTTCATCCAAGTATATGAACAATAGGAGACCAAAGATAACATCTTTATTAAGAGCAAATTCAGAAATACAAAGAGGAATATGAGAGCCATACCTTTCCCAATTAGGAATTGGGATGAGACTCCTACTCCTCTCCTACTTGGACTATCGAATAGAGGCTCTCCTCTCTACACCCTAAACTCCTCTAAACCTATGGAGATTAGTAGATAGGGGGTCCTATTTATAGGTGGAGAAGGGTCGGTTCCTGCCACCAAAAGCGCGAGAATCAGTCACCATTGACTTCTTCAAGTTGGGAGGAGCCAACACGTGGAAGCTGACAGAGTTTGGCGCCAGGAAGGGTTCGGCCGAACCACCAGGTCAGCCGAGCTAGTCTTGGCTCCAAATGGCCTGTGCTTTCTCCAGGTGGGCCCATCCCTTAACAAGGGTGATACATCGTTGGATGGCCTCAGATACTTCTGTTTGTGGGCCATTTGATCCATGTGGTGCCACATGTCGATGCTTGATTGGCTGGGATGGTATTTTATAGGTTTGTTCCCCCTCTTTTACCTCATTTCCTGCAATAATTCCCTGTATGCACTATTTCTCCAAGGACAAGTGGAAATAGGTTAAATAGAATGGAGATGTGTGCGAGAGATGACAATTCCTTCATATAATTGAGTTATATTGACGGGTGAAATTGGTATATAATAGCCGTCAACAATTACCATGTTTCTTAACAAAGCATTTGCATCCAAAGACCCTAAAGTGTGTGACCCTAGGCCTACGTCCAAACTGAAGCTCATATGGAGTTTTTCATAGCTTAGCCCACAAGAAAAATCGATTTGAGACATAACAAGCGGTTGCAATTGCATCTGCAAAAAAATTTCCAGGAGTTTGATATTCATCAAGCATAGTCCTAGCCATATCAACTAAGGTTCTGTTCTTTCTCTCTACAACACCGTTTTGTTGAGGTACATATGGTGAAGAAAATTGATGATCTATTACTTTTTCAGCACAAAAGTGATCAAACGATTGATTTTTAAATTCGATTCCGTTATCACTTCTAATTGCTTTTAATGGCCCTGGGTGATCAATTGATAATCTAAAAAATAAAGTTCTAAAGTGATTAAAAGCTTCATTCTTAGATTCCATAAAGTAAACCAAGAGTATCTAGAACAATCATCAACAATGACAATCACTTACCATTTACCTCCAAAAGATTGAACACGTGAGGGACCTATAGTGTCAAGGTGTAAAAGGTGTTTCGATGCTATTGTCATGGTCATTGTGAGAGGAGCATGTGAACCTACAACCATATTAGCATGTCTACAAGAAGAGCACACAATTTCTTTATCCCTTTAAGCTTAGGCAACCCCCGTATGCGTTCAAGACCACTAACACCTGTTAAGTGATCAAAGCCTATGTGATCAAGTCTACGTGATCAAGCCTCATGGACTACCTCCATCATTAGGGATTCAACCCCTATAGCGGACCTTGATAAAGAATAAGCTTGGGGAAAGACCCCCAAGTTGAGGTAACTTGTATCACACCCATTGCATTTTAATTTTCATCCATTCATCCACCTTGCATCTAAAAAAATAAAAATAGTAACGTAGATTTTCTTTGCATCAAATAAAGATGTGCGATAAGAATGATTTAGAATTCACGTAGATGAAATGATGAATAGTGCTCTGTTTTGTTCTTCCGAAGTCCCTAATTTACAACTTACTACTCTCCAAATATTGCTTTCATTGGCTTAATTAACTTTTCCTTAATTTAGAAATTGTGGGTAGCAAAAGCTTAATCTAATTCTGGGTTGTTGTGAGATTTGACATTGTGATAGAGCTGCCATTCCTGGTTTAAAAGTGAAACATAGATTCCGAAGAAAATTTTAAAAAGATTTAAGTTACCCTCATTTGATTGGAAATACGTACCAAAGCCATATGATATTTTACTTTGATAAACTTTATGCATATGCTATTTGTCTTCACATTGAACCTAGCCAAACTAGTATAGTAGTCCTGTGTCAGAATTAATTCATTTCTTTTTGAATTCAAGATTTAATTTGCACATGCTATACTTCTACACTAGAAGCTAGCAAAATTTCATCACATCATCATTCCACAACATAAATAGAAACTCCATGCTTTTCATGCTTTAAACTCTCTTCAAGTCTATTGCATAGAAAAGGGAGTAGAAGACATTACTACAAGAAAAAGAAAAAGAAAAGCATGCTTACATCATAAGAATGAGAAAAGAAAAAAAAGAGAGAGGAAGTAGCCATGTTCCATCCTTGCAATAAAGAGAGTGTCCACATCAAAAAGGAGTCATCTCAACATCCACTTCCACTTCCATTCCATCACACATGCACAAGTCCTGAATCAAAATGTTTTAATTTTATTTCTCCTAAGGCTTACTCTTTTGACTTAGCAAAATTATGTGTTGCAAATATGCCTACTACATTTCCTACCAAGCTCCACATATAAGCCTTATTTAGTGGTAGGATTAGTATAGGCAAGTTCCTTGGTAAGGATATATTTCCACTACACAAAAAGGAGTCAAAGAGAGAATCAAATTGAGGTACTTAGAATCTAATTGAAAACTCTCCAAAATTTGAGTGGAACTTGATCTCTAGGCTATGCTTGCTCCATTTACTGTTCTATCTTTCAACTACCCATGAATAGGAGAAGGCATAAGCCCCATATTGACATAAGATGGGTAAAGTACTATAGACAATTTTTGCAATACTAGGTAGCGTATTTTGTTGTGCACTTGGTACTTTTGAAAGGTGAAACATTGGAGCCACTCCTGATCATCAACCTAAAGTCTTGACTTTGCTCGGGACGAGCAAAGGATAAGCTTGGGGGAGTTTGTTGATGGCTATTATATACCAATTTCACCCGTCAATATAACTCAATTATTTGAAGGAAAGATCATTTCTTGCACACACCACCTTTCTACTTAACCTATTTCCACTTGTCATTGGAAAAATAGTGCATGTAGACTTTTAAATGAGGTGAAACAGGGGGAGTAATCCTAAAAAGTATCACCCCAACCAATCAAGCACCGACACGTGGTATGACATGGATCAAATGGCCCACAAACAAACGTATCTGAGGAGATCTAACGGTGTATCACCCATATCAGTCAATAGGGCCTACTTGGAAGTGACCTAGAGAAAGCACATGCGAAACGGAGCGAAGACCAGTTCGGCCGAACAGGGGGTTCGTCCGAACCCTTCCTGGCGCCAAACTCGGTCAACTTCCACTTGTTGACTCCTTGTGGTGCCCTGGAAAGGATGAAGACTGGTTCACGCGCTTTTGGTGGTGGGAACCGTTCCTTCTACAGCTATAAATAGGACCCCCTACCCCTCACTTCGGCACACACCACTTGAGTATCATTCTAGTGTATACACTAGTTTTCTTATTCCTTAGAGGAGTTAGGCTATAGAGAGGAGAGTGTCTTGTCCCAAGTCCAAATTGGAAAAGGAGAAGAGGGAGTCTCTCTTCCCAATTCCAAATTGGGACAGGAATGGCTCATGAATTCCTTCTTGTATTTGTGACTTTGTGCATAACAAAGATATTATCTTTAGTCTTCCTTTATATATATGTTTGGATGAAGCATTTTTTGTTTGATCGTGGAATCAATGTATGTGGTAGGAATAGTCTTTATGATTATACCATTATGATATTACTCTATCATCATAAACACTATAAACCCCCACTATAGCTTATGTAGTTATGATATGATCATGTAAATATGAATAACTTATGCTATGTCTCAACATTAGTTCAATGATGTTTAGGTGAGTTATTGCCTTAGAGAGGTACTTTTACTCAAGCCTCTAAGGTATTTACTTAACATGTAAGCATGGTTCTTATATAGTCAAGTAGCGTTGGGTGTCTCGTAGACTCACAGATTGAAGAGGTAGGCAGTAGGTGGTGACAGTCCTATCTGTCCAATCCTCCACGTTCGGCTATGCCACAAGCTCTTGGCGAGAGTTGTTCTGGTATTGCTAGGGGGTAAACCCGTGCCCGATCTGTTGAACAACTTAGCATAAGGATTCACCATTAACATGCTCATTAGTACCAAACCTAGGCTATGTATATGTATATTAGAGACATTGTAGGAGCAACTCACCAACTATTAGTCTAGTCTCCATGAGGACCCACTTACCCTTCATAATAGCTTGCTTAGGTGTGTGTCACACTACCCATATTATCAACTTATCTCTGTCATGATAATTGATTAGTATCCCCTAGCTTGATCATAAGAATAGTGTTTGCTTTACTCGATTGCCTTCCTTTGGGATAAATACGATACCCTTGGGAACACTCAGGAGTGAAATGCTACAATGGTATCTTCCGTGCATTTGCGGACCTCGTCTCTTTCGAGAGATGATCTGTTGTGTTAAAAACCGTCAACAAGCATTTCTGGCGCCGTTGCCTGGGAAGGCAAAGGAAGTGAAGGATAGATATCACTCGTGATTAAGCTATAGGTACTGATAGTTATTAGATAGGATTACCCATGTTTGTTTTCTCCTTTTGCGTGAAAACAGGATAGTGTTGGCTAACCAATTGCATGGGGTAGCCAACAAGGATGCAAGTGCTCAACTGCAAGATGATTCAAGGCGTTCCTCAATGTAAGTGCATCTAGGCATACCCTTGTGGGTTTTGGACGATTGATGACAAACAAACGAGATCCTAATGAGTTTTGTTGAGATGAAAGTAGGTATACAAAGAATAGAACTAATGGTGCACAAAAAGGTGAAAAATGAGGAATGAAAGGGGAAAATCCCAAGTGAAGGATGGAAGCGCAAAGTAGTTGTTAATGTATAGGATGTGTGTGAGAGACACATCCCAAGATCTCATGACTTTGCGTCAAGAGTAAGGGCTAAAGTTAACAATTTAAGCAACTCTCTGAAGCACTGGACAAGTTCGTTCACAAGCGGACTAGTCCGACACACTTTCTGTTGTCACACTGACAAGTCCGGAGCAGAACTGGAGTAGTCTGGTCAACTCTATGGTTACACACAGACTAGTCCAAATATGAGCCGGACAAGTCCGATCAACTTTCTAATATTTTGAGCGGACAAGTCCCAAGATTTGGACTAGTCTGCCAACATAACACACATCTCACCTTGCACCGGGCAAGTCCATTTAATTGTGGACTAGTCTGATTTAGTTACTCGATCACCACAAACTAGTCCGGTTAACTTTCTATTTCTGTGCGAACTAGTCCGGTTCAGTCAGAGCAATTAGGGTTTCAGGTGTGCTGCATATTTCACGCACATATTACACAGCACACCGGACTAGCCCGGTCCCCTCAGCGGACTCGTTCGACTGTCGGGATCCCTAACGGTAACTTTTTTAGATTCTCTATAAATAGATGACCCACGACTCTATAACCACGAACTAAGAACCCTAGTGCCATCACAAGTCTTAAGAGCACAAAAACACATCTCCCCACACATCTAAAGCCCTAAAAGATTAAATCCTTTGGGAATCAAGATTTGGGAAAGGGAGATCGTCTTCTACGCATTGTTGTGCTCTTGGGGTTTTATCTCTCATACACTCTTGCATCTATTGTACATCTTTTGAGTTTATTTGATTCGCTTTCTCGCTGTAATTTTGTGGGAGCCCTCAGCGTGTGCAGTTGCCCCATTGACTCGGTGATTACCGTGTAATAGTGGAACTCAAGTCGGCCTTTGTGGTGACTTGAAGAGGTAAAGGGTTGATTGAGACCCAGCTCTGTTTGAGCTCCTCAACGAGGATGCAGATATCTTTTGTGAGATCGAATCTCGGTAAAAATCCTTTGTCTCATGTGTTCTAGTTCTTTACTTTTGCAATCAACACTATCTAGGGCAGAAGCTTGATCAATTTTGCAACTTGTATTAATTCTGTATTCCACGCGCAAATTACTCATCCTAAACAATTGCTAATGTTGTTTTGATAGTTTACTACATTCTGCTGCTGTAACATTTGAGAAGTCAGATAAAACTGTCAATCTTTTCGTAGGTATAACAAGCACACCGGACTATTCTGTACCCTACACGAGACTAGTCCGGCCCTCTAGTATTTGACATTTTTGTTAAGTGTTGTTGGAAAAAGTTTCAACGCCTATTCATTCTCTCTAGGCCACATTACATTGGTATATGAGCAAGGCTCTCCATTTACGAGACTCACCGCTTGGAGAGACAAATGGCCACGTACAAGACCAACGAGATCCCAGAATTGCCCATCATTAGAGATGAACAAGGCACCAAGGTGTTCGATGTGCTCAAGGAGCACAGACACGATGATGAAGAAGTGCTTCAACTCAAGGCGCCTCTAAGGAAGAAGCTTCTAAGCCAGAAAGGCAAGAAGGAATATGAAAAGCCGAAACAGAGTAGTCGTCAGAACTACTCCCGGTATTCTTTTAATTATGAGAAGCTTAACAACAACAATCACTATCTTTCTATTCCATTGGGAAAGACTCCGCATTTGGATGGCAATGATTATACAATGTGGAAATATAATATGAAGATGCATATTATTTCACTAAACCCAAGTCTTTAGCATATAGGCTGTACAAGTTTGGATATCTGCGACAACGACAAAGAACTCACTTCGGGGCAAGAGCAAGCAAATCATCGCAATGTACAAGCCGTTGCGGTGAGTCGAGAAGAGTTCACCAAGGTGGATGGACTCAAAGTTTCCAAAGACAAATGGGATACAGTCAAAACTGCTCATGAAGGGAACCACTCCGTTCGTGAAGCAAAGATTGAAATGCTTGAGGGAGAATTGAGGAGATTTGCCATATAGAATGGTGAAACTCCTCAAGAGATGTACAACCACATGAAGACACTCACCAACAAGATCCGTGCCCATGGAAGCCAAAAGTTGACTGATCATGAGGTTGTAAAGAGGATGATAAGAGCCTTTATGCCTTGGAATGTCACCTTTTGTTAAAAGATAAGAGAAAGCCCAGGGTTTCACAAAATGACCCCCGATCAAGTTCTGGGAAAAATTATCAATCACGAGATGATGGAAAAAGGAGGTCAATATGTCAAAGACCTAGCAGAGCTTACCACATCTAAGAAGAAGGAAGTTGCCCTCAAGGAAACTTGCAAGCCCGAAGGAAAGGAGACTCGTGAGATACATGAAGAAGAAGACACTCATGATGTAAGAACAAATATGGATGACGAAGAGATGGTGCTCTTCATAAAAAGATTCAAGTGCATGATTAGAATAAGAAAAGGAAGCAACTCAGGTGAAGGAAAGAATAAGGAAAAAGGAAAATCCAAAGCTAGATGTACTTGCTACAACTACGGCGAATACATACACTTCATGATTGATTGTCATTATGAGGAAAACAAAAATAACAAAGAAGTGAAGTCGCGAGAAAAGAAAATGATCAAGGAAAAGAAGCAATCACATCAAGCACATATCGGTAAGGAGTGAGACTCAAAGGAAGAGTCCTCCTCGAATGATGAAGAGGAGACGACAACAATTGCCATCAAGAAGCTGACCAAGAAGTCTACACTCTTCCCAAACATGGGAGGACGTGAGAATAGCAACCAAACTTGCCTCATGGATAAAGAGGGCAAGAAAAAGGTCAGACTTACACCCTCTTATTTACATTCTTCTAATGATGATTTTGATAGCGCCAGCGAAAATGAGGAAATGTTAAAAAGATTGAGTAGAGCTGCCTTAAGAAAATGAAGTTGTTGTCAAATGAAATCTTTTAGAAGGAGGAGCTTGTGAACCTCAAGAAGATATGCTTATTCATGAAAGAAAGATATATCATGAGGTTGAAAAGCTTCTTGAGCTTGAAAAGGAGAAAAGTAAGGAACTTGAGCTTGAGCTAGCTTTGAGTAAGGAAACATACTCAAAACTAGAAGACTCACATGTTGCAATCAAGGATGAACTTGCTAACTTGACAAGAGTTAACAAAATCCTTGAAGTGCAAGTTGAGTCGCTCAAGCAAAGTGGCGCTTCCTCCTCAAAGAGCTCACCTATCGAGAAATCAAGTTGACAACAACTAAAACTTGCACAAACTCTAATAGGAAGGCTAATGTAAAAGATGAATCCAGAGTTTCACAAGTCAAACATCCATCCCAATGCGGTATCTTTGACAAAGAAAAGTTTGAATATGCACGCAGTTCATATATGGTCACAAGACCTCCTAATGTCAAAGATGGTCTTGGGTATAAAAGAGGTGGAAAACAATTCACTAATGCTCAAAATAAGGATCACATTGCTTTTGTTAAGTAAAATTCATATAAACATGAACAACAAACTTTATTTCACACTTTTGATGCCTCTTATGTTCTTATGAAAAATAGATTCGGATATGTTTATGCAAAATATGCAGGCCATGCCACAAGAGACCCAAAACTTGTGTGTGGGTGCCTAAATCACTTGTGACTAACCTTCGAGGACCTAAGCAAACTTGGGTACCTAAAACCAAGGCATAAATCTGTTTTGCATGCCTACTTGGGAGGTAGATCAAAATGGGTGTTACACAGTTGATGCACCAATCACATGACCGGATTAAGGAGAATGTTTGTAGAGTATGAGCGATCTTTAAATCCAAGTGAATGAATATACTTTGGAGACAACAACCAAGTAAAAGTCCTTGGCACTGGTAAAGTTGCAATTTTATCTGAACACACTCTTTCCCATGTTTTACATGTTGATTCTTTAGATTATAATCTTTTGTCCATATCTCAGCTATGTGACAAAAGATACAATTGGCTATTCACTAATGAGGTTGTGACGGTCTTTAAAAGAAGCGATAACTCAATTGCATTCAACAGAATGTTGAAGGGAAAACTTTATCTTGTTGATTTCAACAAAGATAAAGCCAAACTCAACACTTGCTTGGTTGCAAAAACTAACATGGGATTGTTGTGGCATAGATGGATAGCCCATGTTGGCATGAGAAATCTGCAGAAACTTCTAAAGGGTGGTCATATTCGAGGTTTGAAAGATGTTGTGTTTGAGAAAGACAAACCCTGTAGCGCATGCCTGGCCGGAAAACAAGTTGGAGCACCACACCCTGCGAAGAACGTGATGACTACATCAAGACCGCTGGAACTCCTATATATGGATCTTTTTAGTCCAATTGCTTATATAAGCAACGATAGTAACAAATACGATTTGGTTATAGTTGATGATTTTTCTTGATTTACCTGGATGCTTTTCTTGTATGATAAATCAGAGACCCAAGGCATCCTAAAGAAGTTCTTGAAGAGAGCACAAAATAAATTCTCCTCAACAGTCAAGAACATCAGAAGTGATAATGTAACGAAATAAAAAATACTCAAGTTGAGGAGTACCTGGATGAAGAAGGAATAAAGCACGAGTTCTCGGCAACCTACTCCCCTCAGCAAAATGGGGTGGCCGAAAGAAAGAACAGGACACTCATTGAGATGGCGAGAACAATGCTAGATGAATACAAGACTTTGGACCAGTTTTGGGCAGAAGCGGTAAATACCGCTTGTCACGCCACAAACCGGTTATATCTTCATCGACTCCTGAAGACGACGCCATATGAGCTCCTAATGGGTAACAAAGAAAATGTTGCATCTTTTAGAGTATTTGGGAAAAAATGCTATATTTTGAATAAGAAACCTAGGACTTCAAAGTTCGATTCAAAAGCTGATGAAGGGTTCTTGGTAGGTTATGATTCGAACGCCTACGCCTATCGTGTTTTCAACAAAGTCTCTGGCATTATTAAGGTGGCACGTGACGTAGGTTCGATGATAATGGCTCCCAAAAGGAGCAAGTTGATAGATATGTGCTAGATCAAGAAGAAGCTCCATGTCCAGCATTAGGAGGATGGCACTTGGTGATATTCGACCTCAAGTGCAATCATAAGACTCAAGTTCTCAAGATGTACCTCAACAGGATAGCAATGATCAAGGGGGAGTCTCTACACAATATCAACATCAGTAGGATCAAGATAGTCAATTTAATCATGGAAGCAATGATCTAGGGAGAGACAATGAAAATGAAGTTGATGAAGAGCAAATGACCTCACAAGTGCCTCACCCAAGAGTACATCAGAGTGTACAAAGAGATCATCCCGTCAACAACATCATTGGTGATATTGCAAAGGGAGTAACCACTAGATCTCATGCTGCTAACTTCTGTGAATATTACTCTTTTGTCTCTTGTCTGGAACCATATAGGGTTGATGAAGCATTAACAGATCGAGATTGGGTGACGGCCATGCAAGAGGAGCTAAACAACATCAAAAGAAATGAACTACGGGATCTTGTGGAAAGACCAAAGGCAAACATCGTGGGCACCAAGTGGGTCTTTTAGAACAAGCAAGATGAACACAAAATGGTAATGAGAAAAAAAAACACGACTTGTGGCCAAAGGTTACTCATAAGTTGAAGGTTTGGATTTCGATGAAACCTTTGCTCTCGTAGCTGGACTTGAGTCCATTCAAATTTTGTTAACCTATGCTACTCAGCATAATTTTAAGCTGTACTAAATGGACGTCAAAAGTGCATTCCTCAATGGTCCTATCAAGGAGGAGGTGTACGTGGAGCAGCCACCAGGCTTCAAAGATCAAGAGTACCCTAACCACGTGTACGAACTGCGTAAGGCTCTCTATAGCCTCAAACAAGCTCCCCGAGTTTGGTATGAGTGCCTTAGAGACTTTCTCACTCAAAATGATTTTAAAATAGGAAAAGTTGATTATGCATTTTTTTCATGTAAAAGCCCAAAAATTCATAGTGCAAAGTTCAGATAGGAGAATTTAAAAAATTGAATGGGAAAAATAAATCAAAATTGCAATTGAAAAATCAAACAATTTCAAACTTCAATAGAGAGAATTCGAAAATACAAATTAGCCCCTGTTCAAACCGTGACAAAATAAAAATTTGAGTTCACCATTAGCTTCCAAATATTCCAAATAAGGTCTCTGCCAAATTTCAGAAATTTTATGTCCATTTGCTATTTAATTTAGTGGCTCCATTGAATACCAATCGAATTCAAATCCAAATTTTGAATTCGAATTAAACTTGGTCAGATTCATGATTTAATTTCAGAATCATATTCTACATAATTTATTTAGCCTCTTCACAAATATCTAGAATTTTTGGACAAATCTTGGTGGTTGAATTAAAGAACCAGAGAGTGGATGAGGGTGAGGCGCCTGTGGGGCCCACATTTCAGTGTCTAAACCAGAGCAACCGACGCTGGGCTCTGTTCCCCGCCGTTCAACGCCGGTGCAGCTGCGTCCCAGCTCACCAAGCACACAGGCAAGCAGCTCGGTGGAAAGGGGAGTTTAACGCGTCCTCATCCCCTCCCTGATCCAGTTCTGCACGCCATCGTCGTCCCAGTGCTCCGCTCATTTTCCTCCCTCCCGTGAAACAGAGCGTTGCCGCTTTTCTTGCCTCACCGTTGAGCACCTCGGTCCAGCTCCCTCTCACTTCAATGTAAACAGCAAAAATATTGCCAAGGCTATGCTTTATCATCTCCACAATTTAGTTCGTTGTTTTGCTTACTGGTTCACCAGTATTTTGAAGTTTCGCGGATACCACCGTTGGCTGCCGAGGAGGACCTTCTCTGCCTCGACGTCGCGCTACTGAACCAGCTCAGTTCGTGTGACGACTTCAACAAAAGAAACAAGTGCAACTTCAGCCCCTATCTCACGGTGAAAACCATTCTTAGGTTAATCCCTTATCGAGAACGAAATCTTCATTTCCTTTTTGGCATGCCTTTAGCCTTCTTGTTAAGTTTACCTTTCAATTCGTTTTCTAGATGTAACTATCTTCTAACCCTGTTGTATAATAGTTTCCTAACCTCCTTGCGCGTCTACTACAACAAAAACCAGAGAGAATAATCAAGGAATGGCTGGACTATGTCGATTTTCGTAGCCGTCGTGGAAAATGGTTCAGTCCCTCGCTGAAATCAATTTTTCTGGTTGTTCCACCCCTTTTTCTCTCCACTGTCATCTTCTCCATGATTCCCAGAAGCTTTCCAATCATTTTCCGAGGCGTATAAGCTACGGGGCGGCGGTTTTGACATCCCTGGAACCCTAGCCACCGCCATTGCGTGCCGCCATTTCCGGCTGTTGCTGCATCAATTCGACCCCACCATCGTGTTCCTGGACCCTCAAAATGGTTAGGAGGAGAATATCAGCAAGGGAGATGGCCGGGAGAAGGGAACCGGCAAACTCGCCGGCGCAGTGCCGCTGCGGCGCGCTGCGCGTCTGGAGGTTGAAGACGACTTTGCGGATCCCGCGGGTCAGCCTTTGTTTAAATCCCTCGAGATCTGCTGTGGCCCCGGGATCAAGTGTGGCTGCGCGGTTTAAACCCGTGGTCCTCGGTGTGGCCCCAATCCGGTTGGCCCATTTTTAATGGGTGGGACCCAGCCAGATTAGTTCAAACTTTTTCCTTTCCAAATTAAATCCAGATTTTGAGCAAACTTCTAAATTCAATTACTCCTAGTAGATTTGCTCAAATAATTCCAAATAAATTATGGTAGACTCATCTTGATACGAACTTTTTAGTAGTGAAGTTTTTTGGACATGAAAGTCCCACAATTTCCATAATTAATTCTTTTAAGCCATTTGCTTGGGAAATTAATTACTCCTATTCTGCTACTTGGAAAATTTCCAATTTTCATCAGAATACTCAAGAAATACACTTGATATCCAGTAAAAATTTCAAGTTCATTGGACTACATTTACTTGACCAAACAGTGTGCAAATCTCCAATGTCCATAGAAAATTCAAAAATGTACAGAAACATTTCCCGATTTTATCCCAAGCTTGTAAAATCAATTTCTCCATGTAGGAAGCTCAGAAAATTATGAATTTTTTTTCTAGAACCATTGATACCTCCTCTACCATGATCATCCATGGTTAGCCATGAAAAAGTTCCAAATTTAATATCAAATTCCAGAGAAGTATCCACTGTAAAAATCCCAAAGTCAATTAAAAACATTTACATACCTGATCTGTATTTAGAAAATCTTTTATATAGATTCAATATCACTCATGTACTTTATATATTGCATATCATATGGTGACCGAGATCGAGGAGGAGCCAGTGCCCTTGGAGAGTATATCACCAGAGGCTAACTTTGAATCTGACTCGCAGCCAGGCAAGCCCCGGTTTGCATTTAAGTGCTTTTGCAAAGTTTTGTTTTGTATCACCTATGTCTAGGGTGAGTTTGTGCATTAGGGCTAAGGTGCTTGTTACTCCACTTGCATGACCCACAAATCCCATGGAGTATTTGGTAGGTCTACAACTTGGCGACTAGAAAATGCCATGCTAATAATTTGAGGAATCCGGTAGAAGTCGAGTAGTTGGAATCTACTCGCGAGATAGAATTTTATCACACGGGATCAATTTGATCAAAGAATGGTTTATTAATATGAATTTGAGACCGAGCAACGGATAGGATGCAGCGAGACATGGTCTCATGTGCGTAGCCCTCCTTGTGTCGATTGAGGACCGATCCGTGTGCGGCCCTGCTAGACAAGTTTGAATTGTACCGGATGTATACTGGGCATATGGAACCCAGGAAACCGATGTAACTTGATAACTTGGGTGTCGAGGCATAGACCAGTACCGATAGGGGTGGGTTGAGGGTAGCAAGGTGTAAATCTGCCTGCGGGCACAGACACGCTCTGTGCGGGGACCTTATGCCTGCGACAGTGGGACCGGTTTGGCGTTTGAGTTTCTTTTGAAAGGTTGCTGCGTATGATGTCGTGAGGAGCATCACACGCTTCTTATGCACGGGCGTGCATGACTTGTTATCCGGGTGTCTAATGATTGCAATCACCGTCCCTCGCGGTTATTTAAGCAGCGCTTGGTCACTGCACTATGATGTAGTAAATATTGAAGAAGCATGAAGAATATGATGTGTTAAACTATAATTGCTTGAAATGATGATTGTTGTAGTATATTGCTCACTAAAGTTACATTCTGAACATTTAATTTGTTGCTAATAACTTGGAAATAAGGATCCACTTGTAGGCGGATGATTTATGCAATATCACTGCCTATGTTTATATGTATCCCTGCATGTAGAGTTCCATGCCTAGGTGAGATAGTTAAGTCTTGCTGAGCCATCGTGCTCACGGTTGCTATATTAAGTTGTTTGCAGGTGAGACGTATGAGGAAGAGCCCGAAGATGAGGCGATGCCCCCATCAGAGTATACTGCCGAGTGGGAGCCCTGCACACCGCCGTGATATGTTGTGTGCTGCTAGTGTGTAGCGTTCCCGGGCTGGACGGCTGCACTTTTGCATAGCTAGGTTGAGAGTTTAGCTATGAGTA
Organism: Tuctoria greenei; assembly: GCA_036927565.1. NCBI lineage: Eukaryota > Viridiplantae > Streptophyta > Magnoliopsida > Poales > Poaceae > Tuctoria > Tuctoria greenei. The sequence goes on along the minus strand of JAYESD010000003.1, from coordinate 199,874,816 downwards.
TGACTTCCGCTGCATATTAAGTATTGTAAAAGACTTCCACTGTTTCTATAAATAAAACTCTATTTTCTCGTATTCTTTTCGTGTGTGCTGTTGGGTGCCGCATCGCACGACACCACCCTCTGTGATTCTTGGAATGTGTGGACCCGGTCCTCACAGCCTGGTATTAGAGTTGTGTTGGGAATAACACGCTCGAAAAGAGCCTATTTTGAAAACTTAGAAGTAGTCGAGTGAGGATTAGTTACTATGCCCACATAAGGTCTATTAAAGTATTAGATACTTCAGGTGGCAAGCTAACTTATGTGTTATTATATTTTGTAACGACGCTCCAATGTCAGGTAAAAGGTAAGGTATGCCACCGCAAGCGGATCAATTGCGGTAAGCTCACCATGCGAGAGGGAGCATGTGATTGTCCCCGTGGCTTGGCACGGGAGTTAATATGAGTCTATGAACCATCTCATGGTTCTGAGAACATATGAAAATGCTGCTTCCCAGTGTGCTTCAGGAAAAAGCGAGGATACCCCATCGTGTGGTAAGAAACACGAAGTATACAACTCTTGAACGTTCTATGTTCAAATGGCCATATACAACGCTGATCCTTAGCGCACGAGATTAATTATGTGGTCACCTATTGGGCGGTTGATAAGCACGTAGTGTGTTTTTTAATAAACACGCGAAAGCGCCTCCTACTGGTGCAGCATTAGGCAAATATGTGGGACCCCGTTGGGTGGTACATAACCTAAAGCGCCTCCTACTGGTGCAGCAATATGCAAAGACGTGGGACCTCGTCAGGTGGTAGAAAACCTGGTCATGTACCTCGAGACGTGGCTTAGCTTGGGGCAGCCCGTATGGAATGATTCAGGACAAATGTTCTTACATTGTAGGATCAAAGAACACGTGAAAAGCTACCAGAGGGGGGTGAATGGTAGATTTAAACAATATTACGCAACGGAAAAATTAAATCCCAACCTCTTCTGCAGAAAAACGATCTATTAAAGAAATCATGTGTGAAACTAATCTAAACGTGTTCCACCATGAAAAAGTGATATATATCAGAGAGAATCAGGTCACGAAGAAAAAATAGGAAGAATCACTCAAATCCGTCGAGAGAAACTCGAGTTATGATCGAAAGATCGTACAAAGGTCAATCTATCCTACCTAAGAAAAACAGTTCTGGAACGCTGCAAAGAAACTCGTGTAGAGTAGAAACCAAAAATCCAATGACGGTTCAATTTTGAAAGATGATAGATAATCAAGTTTTGAAGATAACCCAAAAAGAATCACGTCAATTGGATCTGTAAAACTCGAGTTATGATAAAACCACCGACGAAAGGTAGTGCTGTCCAGAAATTAGACGAGTAAAATTTGTCTGGAACAAGTCGGACGAAAAAGGCACAAAAGTTCATTCAAACTACGAATTTTATTAAATAGAACACAAGAGGAACAGCCTCCAAAGTCGTGCACCACGAGCTCTGGCCTCCCTTGCTTATATAACCAGCCCTTAGGCCAACCCAATCTCAACTAGGACTCCAATCCTACTCCGATCACAAATCAAAACTTTCCATAACTGCTTAGAACTCTTCTATATGCAGATAGAAGCAATCTTAAGACTTACAAACACCTTAGGAACATATCCCACATTCCTAAAACAACTCAAATTCGTGACCCACACGAAATCCTATCATAACCAACTCAAATCATTCCATATTTGAGTCAAACCCGACTCAGCCGCAGCCTGAGTCCATAACCTAGTCGGTTGGACCTTTCTGACCAATTATTTACGTCCACATCTCTTCATCACGCCTTGGAACCATGTAGCCACGTCCATGCACTCCTTGCTGTAAGGATCGAAATGCCCAAGAGGGGGGGTGAATTGGGCTTTTTCAAATTTTAAGGCAATTTAAAAACTTTAATTGTTAAGCCCAATTCCCTATGCAAGTCAATTACGCAATCAAGAGAGTTAAGTGCGGAATAGTAAAACGTAATCGTAAAGGGATAGGGAGAGGAATGCAAACGCTCGAAGACGCGGAGACACGGCGATTTTTCCCGTGGTTCGGTAAGATCACTAGGATCTTCCTACATCCACGTTGTGGCACCCACCAAAGGGTATTGCCACTCCCAAGTCACCAAGACGAGGGAATCCACTAACTTTCTCCGTTCGCCATCTCCGGCAAGGTGGAGCTCAAGCCTTGTACAACTTCGATCCTCCGGGCTTCCACAATTGTCTCGGCAAGCTCCGGAGCAATCTCTCTACTCTCCTCTTGATACAAGGTGAATGCAATCACCAAGAATGCACTCCCTCACGGCTATCACTGGTCTAGAGACTCCACTCACCCAGAGAGGACGCACACGAGCTTCTCTCTAGCTAGGTCTAGCCTATATCTTGAGGTGTAGATGGACGAAAAGGGTGTGTAAATGATTGTTCTAGGTCTTGGACACTTGAGGATGTGTGGGCATGCTCTGGTTGTCAAGTGTTATCGAAATGACTGGTGGAAGGGGGTTAAATAGCCAGCCCAACTGAATTAGCCGTTGAAAAAGTTGGCTGATTACTTTTTCTGTGTACATCGGATGATCCGATGACCACCTTTTCTGAGCATCGGTGTAATTAGATTAGTTGACGTCACTGTGTCAGAAGTGACCGTTATTCGACCGATGCTACCCCTTCTCAATCATCGGATGATCCGGTGAGCTTTGTCTTCAGATTTGGTCCAGAAATAATGTTTCTGTTGAACTAGACCGATGTACACTTTGCTTCTGCATCGGATGATCCGGTGAGTGTTTCTCCAGAATTGTTGAGACAAATTAATCTTTCTGTTGAACTTCACCGATGTCCACTTGTCTCTAGCATCGGATGATCCGGTGTGCACTTCATTCTGAGGTCTTCTTCTTCTGTTGAGCCCCAATCGACCGATGTGTGCATTTTCCAGACCATCGTACGATCCGGTGAGTGTAATTTGTTTGCTTCGAGTTGAACTTTTAGAAGTTTCTCGAGTGACCTCTTTGACACTTGTTGCAAATAATGTTCTGATGAATATTGATCTTCTTTTGTTGCCAATTTTGATAGAATAGAGTTGTTGTGTGAGTTCTTCATTTAGCCTTCATGAGAATTGAATAACCCCCTTAGAATAGGTCGTTTGAGGGGTCTCCATTCGTATCCAATGAGTGGTAGATGATTTGAATAGATAGTCGTTAACGCTTGATGTGATATATGTGAAACCTTGCATCCACAAACTCATTAGTAATTACGAATGGTTGTCACTAATCACCAAAACCATACCTCACGGGGGCCTAGATGCTTTCAATCTCCCCCTTTTTGGTGATTGATGACAACACAACGAGTAGAGCATAGAAGTAAATGAATTTAATAACACAATGCTCATAAAGATTGTAACTGGAACAAAAAGCAACACAAGGAGCTCGAAGGCTCAAACAGTGATCAAATAAGTCATGAAATAGCACACTGAATTACAATAGAAGCAAATGACAATAAGTCCAAATAGATAAAGGTAAAACTCCCCAAAATCCCCCTAAGACCAAGACTGACTCGACCAAGACTGACTCCCCCTAGAGCTAAACTCCCCCTGACTCTAACTCTTCTCCCCCTTTGGCATCAAGACACCAAAAAGGGAAGATGAGTACCTAGGACTCCGGAGCACTCGGGGCGACGGTGAAGCGGTCGACGTCGGCGGTGCTGTCGTCGGAGCTGCTCGAGGTGGAGGTCGCAGGTGCTGGCGCTGGAGCGGGAGGAGCTGGAGCTACTGACGCTGCTGGGGGATCTGCTGGGACTGCTGGCGCCAGCGGAGAAGGTACTGCTGGGGGAGGTGAGAACTAGAATGGCACTGTCGAGGCTAGTAGAGGTGACATGCTGAAGCTTGGTATAGGCGACGCCGGTGCTGGAGCTGCAGTAGGTGCCAGTGGAGAAGCTGCTGGAGCCTGACCAAGACCCGGCTGCTGAGGCGGAAGGGCTATCCCGGTCTGCTGGTAGAGGTTGGTGATCAACCCCAAGATGCCCATCATCGCCTGCTGAGTCTGCTGCTGCTGGTCCAGGGTCCTCCGGTGCATCTGATCCACCAGGCTCGTGAAGCGGTCAGTGTCCTCTCGCCTCTGGCGGGCGATCTCCAACTGCATCTCCTGCTGCTGTCTCTGTAGCTCCGCGAGCCGTGCAGCCTGCTCCGCTCTGGCCTGCTCAGCTGCAAGCCTGTCCTGGCGCTGCTGCTCGACCATCTGCTGGAGCAGCGAGGTGAGCTCTGACGGCTGTGACACCTGAGCCTCGGACACTGGAGGTGGTGGAGCAGTCGAACCTCCCGCCTCCGCGTCGTGCTGCCTCGGATAAAGAGGCGGAGGAGGGAAGTACTCCTCGATGCTGTCGCTGGTGTCGCTGTCCGACCAGACGTGCTCCAGTCCTTCACCCTGTGCCTCTGCCTGGGCGAGCGCCTCATCCTCCTGGGCTAGCTCAGTCCAGTCCTCCTCGGAGAGTCGGGCTCTGACCTGTCGCTCGACTGGACGGCCAAGGCGGCGGTCTCCAGGAGTGGGCACTCGGTAGTGGCCGAACCGAGTGGCGTGGAGCTCTGTCAGAGGAGCAGTGGCTGGTGAGTCCTCAGGTGCCAGCAAGAACAGCAGACGGCAGATCCAATGCCCGTAGACCAACTGCCTCAACATCCCGACTCCGTCAGTGATCACGTCCTCCATCTCGCAGATTAAGATGTCCACGATATCAAATTCCATCCCGTTCATCACATAGAACAGGATGGTCTGCTGGAGGCTCGTGAAGCCCTCTAGGTAGCCGGACCTCGGTAGAAGGGTACGCCTGAGGATGTGGTGAACTGTCCGAGCGGCTGGAGTGAGTAGAGCTGGCACCCTCGGCTGGTCTGGCGTGAAAGGAGGGGTGAACAGACCTCTGATCTCCTCAAACGGTGGTGACACTCCCCCTGTCAGCGGCCTCCTCGGCGGGTCGGCTCCTCCGTAGACCACCTCGTGCAGACAGGTGAGGTGTGTGTCCACTCCAAGCAGTTGTGCCAGACGCTCTCGAGACACGGTGTGCTGCTGCCCCAGAAACATGAAGTGGATCGAGCGCTGACCCTCTGAGATATAGAGAGTGGCGTAGAAGACTCGAACCCACTCCTCCACGTAAGCGCTCCTCTGGCGTGAGAGCAGCTCCACAAGGCCTCTGTACCTCTCGAAGAATGGCCTGATCCCGTGTCCAACTGCTGTTGCAAGCTGATTCCAGTCGATGTAAGTGTGCTGGAACAGCTTATGGCCCCGACGCCTGTACGTCTCGTACAGGGACGCCTGTGTCAGGGTCCAAAAGCGGGGATCAACCCTAGTGTCCCTGGGCTGCGGGAACCTCTCCTCTGGCAACGCTGTCCATCTGAGCTTCTTCAGTTGTTTTGCCTTGAACTTGCGATAGTCTGTAAGCCTGACATCCTCAGCAACTATGGCAGCGGTATCCATCTCGTAGATGGCCCTCTGGGCCTCTCTGTCCTCTGCGCGGTCGGCAGCAGTGGGGCGCTGACTCGCGGTGGGGGTCTGACCTCCCCCTCGGGTCCTGACGGTGCGCCGGCGAACCAGTGGCGTCACCGTAGTATCCTCCTCATCCTCAGAGTCATCGGGCGGCACGGGCTGCACTGTGGGCTGCTGCTGCCTCTGCCGAGACTCGCGGAGCCGCAAGGAACCACGATGGCCGCGCTCACGCTCCTCGGCGGCGCGAGCGGCCAACTCTGCCCGGCGAGCTTCCTTCGAGAGCTTTTGTTTCTTCGCTGCGGGCTCCTCGATGGCCTTGCCTTTTCCCTTGCGATCACGGCCCATCTTGATACAAAAGAGAGGCCTAGGGTTAGTGGAAACATGATCGACGAGAAACAAGGATGGATGTCGCACGGTACGGTACAAACCTTAGCGACGAAAAGGATCACGCGAACGATGAACGGCGACGCAGCAATCGGAATGATGTCGCACGGTTCATGGGAACCCTAGCGACGAAAGTCGTAGGGCTGCCGGCGGTGAGGTGGAGAGACGACGAGGCGGCACCCTGAAGAGGCGGCGGCGGCGGCGTGGTCTGAGGCGGCGGCGATGGAGGCGTGGCGGTGGCGATGCGGCGGCGGTGGAGGCGCAGCAGCGGCGCGAGGAGGTGGCGGCGCGGGAGGCGCGACGGCGGCGCGAGGAGGTGGCGACGCGGGAGGCGCGGCGGCGGCGCAAGGCGCGGCGGCGGCAGGAGGTGTGGCGGCGGCGCGAGGCGCGGTGGCGGCGGGAGGCGCGGCGGCGGCGGGAGGCGTGGCGGCGGCGCGAGGCGCGGTGGCGGCGGGAGGCGCGGTGGCGGCGCGAGGAGGTGGCGGCGGGAGGTGAGGAAGACGAAGCGCCGTACGACTTTAAATGGGAACCCGATGACCTAACGGTTACGCGAACACCGGATCGACCGATGCGCATCGGGTGGGGTCATCGGTCGAGTTCAACAGAGAGTTGGTCCAAAAACTCTCTTTGCACACCGGATGATCCGACGTTGCTACGTCGATCATCGGTCGAATTCTGCAGGATGACAGAGGATTGAACATCGGATGCTCCGATGTTTCCTGGAATGAACTCATCGGTCGATTTCTTGGTTCTGACTGATCTGATCGAAGAACTGAAGCACCAATTGATCCGATGTAGCTGCTGACCCTAGCATCGGATAGTCTGATGACTACAGAAAACCTAAGTATACCCATAAATGTCCGTTGACTAAAAACACACAAAGAGAAAACGAGTCTTAGGACCTTTTGGGCACCTCCTAACCCCAAAAAAATAGGCTTTTCAATATAGTGCCATATATTGGCTAAGCCCTTAAACAAATAGAGCACACAAGGAAAATTAGGAGGGAAAAACCAAGAAAATGTAAGGTCCATGCTTTGTGAGCTAGAGTATGGAGACTTCTATCTCTTTAAAGCATGTTCCTTCAGAGTTTTGCTCTTTCCACATCATATGAGTTAAGATGTTGCATTTCAAACAAGTCTTCTTCTCATGATGTGGGTTCCCCTTTGTGACAATCTACCGTATGCAATGCCAAACAAGTTAATGCAGGATATTAAATGAGTGCAAGTTTATATGGCAGGAATCATGCAAGCCATAAGATAAATCTATCTTGCCAAGTTTAAGCCTTCCAAAGGCTTCCTCAGGGAAAACTATTTCTAGCTCGCCCCTATCCTTTGGGAGTTAGGCAAGACCTATATGATATGCAACCTTACATGAACATGGCAACTTACATGACGTTAGATGCATCTAGCACATTTAATTCACTTCTAAGCCTAGAAAAAGTTTTCTCATCAAGTGGTTTGGTGAAAATATCCGCCAATTGTTCTTCGGACCTAACACCTTGCAATGAGATGTCTCCCTTAGCCTCATGGTCCCGCAAGAAGTGATGGCGAATATCAATGTGCTTGGTGCGGGAGTGTTGAACGGGGTTTCTAGCTATCTTAACCGCACTTTCATTGTCACAAAGGAGAGGCACACAACCAAACTTAATTCCAAAGTCCAAAAGGGTTTGCTTCATATATAGAATTTGGGCACAACATGCACCGGCCGCTATATACTCCGCCTCCGCGGTGGACAAAGCCACGGAATTTTGTTTTTTGCTAAACCAAGATACTAGGGAACGCCCAAGTAGGTGGCACCCTCCGGAGGTACTCTTGCGGTCCACACGACATCCGGCAAAGTCCAAATCCGAGTAGCCTAAGAGATGAAAACTAGCGTTCTTGGGGTACCACAAACCTACACTTGGGGTATGCTTGAGATACCGGAGTATCCTAAAGACCGCCTTCTTGTGCGATTCTTTAGGTGCTGCTTGAAAGCGAGCACACAAGCACACACTAAACATAATATCGGGCCTAGATGCGGTAAGATATAACAATGAACCAATCATGGAACGGTAATGAGATTGATCAATAGGTTTACCGTCCATGTCCGCGTCGAGATGGCAATTTGTCGCCATTGGAGTGCTTCTTGAGCTACAATCTCCCATCTCAAATTTCTTCAAGAGGTCCTTTGTGTACTTCTCTTGATAGATGAAGGTCCCCTCTTGAAGTTGCTTGATTTGAAATCCTAGGAAGAAATTGAGCTCTCCAATCATTGACATCTCGAATTCCCTAGACATCATTTTGCCAAACTCATGGCTAAGAGCTTTGTTAGTTGAGCCAAAAATAATGTCATCAACGTAAATTTGACAAAGAAATAAATCTCCGTCGATGTCCTTGGTGAAGAGTGTAGTATCCACCCTCCCGATCTTGAATCCTTGCATGACTAGGAAATCCCTTAGTCGTTCATACCACGCCCTAGGTGCTTGCTTGAGTCCGTAGAGCGCCTTGTGTAGCCTATACACATGATTAGGATTCCTTGGATCTTCAAACCCGGGAGGTTGCTCAACATAAACAAGCTCGTTCATATAGCCATTAAGAAAGGCACTTTTCACATCCATTGATAAAGCATTATGTTATGATGTGAAGCAAAAGCAAGGAGTATACGAATAGCTTCTAACCGAGCGACCGGAGCGAAAGTCTCTCCAAAGTCTAGTCCTTCAACTTGCGCAAAGCCCTTGGCCACAAGTCTTGCCTTGTTGCGGACCACAACACCATTCTCATCTTGCTTGTTGCGGTACACCCACTTCGTTCCGATGACATTCTTGTCCTTGGGTCGCTCCTCCAACACCCAAACTTCGTTGCGGGTGAAGTTGTTGAGTTCTTCTTGCATTGCCATCACCCAATTTGGATCTTGAAGTGCTTCCTCGATGCGAGTGGGTTCTACACACGAAACAAATGAGTAGTGCTCACAAAACGAAGCGACATGGCGAGAACGAGTACTTACTCCCCGTGACGGACTTCCGATGATTTGATCCATCGGATGCGCCTTGGAGATGCGCCCATGCCTCATGAGTGGTTGTGAAGCACTTGGCGGTGGTGATGCGTTTTGCTCGTCTTGTGGATGGACTTGATCTTGGACTTCTTCTTCTTCATCTTGATGTTGTAGGACTTGTGAATCTTGCGTAGGCAATGGATCATCTTTTTCTTCTTCTTCGTCAACTTGAGGCGCCATGGAGGTGTCGATGTTAGCATTTGAGGCTCCCCCTTGATCATGGCTCTCCTCAACTTTAGGCTTGATGTCTCCAATGGTCATGTTCTTCATAGCTTCTCGTAGAGGCTCATCATCTATATCATCATGACCAAAACTCTCCTCTTGGGAGCCATTAGTCTCATCAAACTCAACATCACAACTTTCTTCAACTAACCCGGAGGTTTGGTTGAATACTCGATATGCTTTTGAGTTTGATGCATAACCAAGAAAAATACCAACATCACACCTTCTTTCAAACTTACCGAGCCTCTTCTTGCGGTAGATGTAGCACTTGCATCCGAGGACTCGGAAGTAAGAGATGTTGGGCTTTCTCCCAATGAGGAGCTCATAGGGGGTCTTTTGAAGTAGTCGATGAAGATAGATCCTATTAGCGGCATGGCACGCCGTGTTGATCGCTTCGGCCCAAAACTTCTCCGACGTGCCATAGTCATCAAGCATTGCTCTTGCAAGGGTGATGAGAGTCTTGTTCTTCCTTTCAATGACACCATTTTGTTGAGGGGTGTATGTGGCCGAAAACTCGTGCTTCACGCCTTCACGGTCACACCACTCCCCAATGTTGTAGTTCTTGAACTCGGTGCCGTTGTCACTCCGGACCTTGATGATGGGAAGTTGAAATTCCCTTTGAGCTCGTTTTGCAAAGGTCTTGAAGACTTCCGGAGTTTCACCCTTGTCACCTAGAAACAAAGTCCAAGCATATCGAGAATAATCATCAACAATAACGAGACAATAGAGGTTACCGCCAAGACTTTGGTATGTGGATGGTCCGAAGAGGTCCATGTGAAGCAGTTCAAGTGGCTTGGAGGTTGACACCATTGTCTTCATCGGATGGTGCGAGGCAACTTGCTTCTCGGCTTGACATGCGCTACAAAGCTTGTTCTTCTCAAATGTGACGTCCTTCATGCCGGTCACCATCCCAAGCTTGAATGACTTCTTGAGCTTGCTCATCCCTATGTGAGCAATGCGTCGATGCCATAGCCAACCCAAACTTGTCTTGGTGAAAATACAAGTGGTCAAGCTAGCGTTCTTGTTGGAGAAGTCCACCAAGTAAAGATGTCCATGCCTAAACCCCTTGAAGATTAGTTCTTTGCTAGACTCACTAGACACCACAACACCATTCTTGTCAAATGTGCACGTTAGTCCAAGATCACATAATTGAGCAATAGAGAGTAGTTTGAAACTAAGAGACTTAACATAAAGCACGTTAGAGATAGACAAATCATTAGAAATAGCAATTTTACCTAAACCAATTACCTTCCCCTTTGAGTTATCACCAAAGGTGACTTGTTCGTGATTTCCGGGGTCCTCTATGGAGGTGAACATACCATCATTGCCGGTCATGTGTTGAGTGCACCCACTATAGAGTACCCAATGTTTTCCTCCGGCTTTGTAGTTCACCTACACACATGAAGTTAGTTTTTGAGTTTAGGAACCCAAGCCAACTTAGGTCCTTGTATGTGTGATACAAGTGATTTTGGGACCCAAAGTTGCTTGGGGAGCTTCCCCTTCATGCCCTTGATGTCTTTGCCGATGAACTTTGCCTTCACCTTCCCACCTACTTTTCTCAATAGATAATAGTGATTATCAAAGGTAGATGTATAGTTAGGAGGCAATTTGGGGAAGGACGATTAGGAAGAGGACACTCCCTTGTGTGATGTCCGGTGACCTCACAGTGTTGGCAATAGGAACCAACTTCCTTGATGAAGCTTGTCCTAAGCTCCGGTGAGGGCACCTTCCCTTTGTTTGGCACCGGGAAGGATCCAAGTCCTCTCTTGTTGAAGACTTTGGCTTGTTGGAAGAGGATTTCCTTATGCTTGTCCTCTCCCTTGGTTAGTCTTGCCACGCTAGCATGGAGACTTTCAATCGCATCCATTAGCTCCTTCTCCCTAGCATTTGCTTTCAACGGCAAAGACTCATGCAAATTGTTAGTGGCATGTGAACTAGCGGATATTTTGCCATCAAGGGTTTCTTTCTTCAAGTTTTTTAATTTTAGTTCAATAGCTTCATAAGCAAGGTTAAGTACTTGATGCTCTTGAACCAACTCATTGTGCTTGCCCAAGAGTGCTTGATGAGCTAAGTCAAGCTCATGGTGATCAAGCTTGATTTGAGCCTTCTCTTCCTCAATTTGCTTGACATGAGACTTGAGCATGTCATGCTCCTTAAGTATGCTTTCATACTTGTCATGCAAATTGAGGTTAGCACTCTCAAGCTTAGCACGAGCTTGTTCAAGTGCCTTAACCTTGCCCTTTTCCCTTTTTATGATGACATGATCTTCATTAATCATAGATGCTAATTCATCGGGAGAAAGTTCATCATCATCACTAGAGTCATCACATACCTTGGTGTTACCTTTCGCCATGAGACACATGGGCGGTGGGGGAAGAGGTGAGTCATCCTTGTTGACGATAGCGAGGCTTGCCAAGTTTCTTCCTCATCTTCACTATCATCGTCACTTGTTTCCTCATCGGTGACCCACTCATTGGCTTCGCACATGAAGACCTTTTGAGGCCCTCTTCTCTTCTTTGGAAAGAGCTTGGTCTTCTTGCTTTTGTCAAATTTCTTCTTTCCAAAGGAGCGCTTGGGCTTGACCTCTTCTTCATCTTCATCACTTTCTTCTAGCTTTCGATGCTTTCCCTTGTGGTTGTCCTTCCTCTTGTCCGGTTTTGGAAAATCATACGATATGTGACCTTGATCACCACAATTATAGCATATCTTGTTTTCATCTTTTCTTGGAAGGAAGGCTTTCTTCTTGGGGTCAAAAGAGTAACCCTTCTTTGCAATCTTGGAGTTTAACCGTGAGAATTTCCTCATCATCAATGCAAGCTCGTCATCGTCCTCTTCGCTTGTTGCTTGCTCTTCTTCACTTGAGCTAGGCTCAACTACTTTCTTCTTCTTGGGAGTTGTCTTCTTGGTTGAGGCCTTGAGAGCAATGGTCTTTGACGATGACTACTCCATCATTCCAAGAACGCTCATCTCATGAGCATGAATTTCTCCAATGAGCTCCGAGACTTCAATGTTGTCAAGCGATTCCTTTTGGAGCATTGAATTGATAATGTTGTACTTGGGCTTGGGTAGAAGCATGAGGATCTTGCGGTTAATAAGTCCTTTACCAAGAGAGGCAATGTCAAGTGCGTTAATCTCCTCAATGAGTACATTTAGACGGGAAAACATTTGGTTAACATTCTCATGAGGAAGCATTTTGAATTCATCATACTTGGATTTAAGCAAGTGATATTTGAGTTCTTTGACACGAGATGAGCCCTCATGTATTTCAATTAAACATGCCCATATTTCACATGCTTTCTCTTTACTAGCAATTCTAGCAAATACGTCTTGACTTATGCATTCGTAGATAGCATTTCTAGCCTTGGCATCCCATTTTAGTTGATCACCAACATAATTGAGATCTCCAAATCCCGCATGGGTCGCTTCCCAAACTTCGGGAGCAATAGCCTCTAGGTAGGCACGCATGCGTGCTTTCCAATAGGCAAAGTTCTTGCCCTCGAAGGTGGGAACCGAACCCCCATTCTTGGCCATTTAAGCTCTCTAGCGGTGAAGCTAGAATGATCCTATGAGCAACCAAGCTCTGATACCAATTGTAAGGATCGAAATGCCCAAGAGGGGGGGGGTGAATTGGGCTTTTTCAAATTTTAAGGCAATTTAAAAACTTTAATTGTTAAGCCCAATTCCCTATGCAAGTCAATTACGCAATCAAGAGAGTTAAGTGCGGAATAGTAAAACGTAATCGTAAAGGGATAGGGAGAGGAATGCAAACGCTCGAAGACGCGGAGACACGGCGATTTTTCCCGTGGTTCGGTAAGATCACTAGGATCTTCCTACATCCACGTTGTGGCACCCACCAAAGGGTATTGCCACTCCCAAGTCACCAAGACGAGGGAATCCACTAACTTTCTCCGTTCGCCATCTCCGACAAGGTGGAGCTCAAGCCTTGTACAACTTCGATCCTCCGGGCTTCCACAATTGTCTCGGCAAGCTCCGGAGCAATCTCTCTACTCTCCTCTTGATACAAGGTGAATGCAATCACCAAGAATGCACTCCCTCACGGCTCTCACTGGTCTAGAGACTCCACTCACCCAGAGAGGACGCACACGAGCTTCTCTCTAGCTAGGTCTAGCCTATATCTTGAGGTGTAGATGGACGAAAAGGGTGTGTAAATGATTGTTCTAGGTCTTGGACACTTGAGGATGTGTGGGCATGCTCTGGTTGTCAAGTGTTATCGAAATGACTGGTGGAAGGGGGTTAAATAGCCAGCCCAACTGAATTAGCCGTTGAAAAAGTTGGCTGATTACTTTTTCTGTGTACATCGAATGATCCGATGACCACCTTTTCTGAGCATCGGTGTAATTAGATTAGCTGACGTCACTGTGTCAGAAGTGACCGTTATTCGACCGATGCTACCCCTTCTCAATCATCGGATGATCCGGTGAGCTTTGTCTTCAGATTTGGTCCAGAAATAATGTTTCTGTTGAACTAGACTGATGTACACTTTGCTTCTGCATCGGATGATCTGGTGAGTGTTTCTCCAGAATTGTTGAGACAAATTAATCTTTCTGTTGAACTTCACCGATGTCCACTTGTCTCTAGCATCGGATGATCCGGTGTGCACTTCATTCTGAGGTCTTCTTCTTCTGTTGAGCCCCAATCGACCGATGTGTGCATTTTCCAGACCATCGGACGATCCGGTGAGTGTAATTTGTTTGCTTCGAGTTGAACTTTTAGAAGTTTCTCGAGTGACCTCTTTGACACTTGTTGCAAATAATGTTCTGATGAATATTGATCTTCTTGTGTTGCCAATTTTGATAGAATAGAGTTGTTGTGTGAGTTCTTCATTTAGCCTTCATGAGAATTGAATAACCCCCTTAGAATAGGTCGTTTGAGGGGTCTCCATTCGTATCCAATGAGTGGTAGATGATTTGAATAGATAGTCGTTAACGCTTGATGTGATATATGTGAAACCTTGCATCCACAAACTCATTAGTAATTACGAATAGTTGTCATTAATCACCAAAACCATACCTCACGGGGGCCTAGATGCTTTCACTTGCACACGTGAAAAATCTTCCAATGACGTCCACGATACCTTCATACACATTGTTCTTGATTCAATCATCCTGTGCGACCTCCTGACCCGCTCAACCACAATTCCTCCCGAAGTTGGTTGTTGAACCACATCTTCTCCCTAAGACTAGTTCAATAGATCCTGTCACCAGCCATGTCTGGAACTCAAGCAACACCTGCACATGAATAAACAATGAATCCGTACGAGCCCAAGTCTGCGACTTGACTCAAGTCAGTTCCGAACACAACACCTTACGTGAGCACCTCACATAAGAATGTTGCAAAGCATATCAAAACAACATCAGCCATATCAACCAAAACGCACCAAAAACTTAGCAAATGGATACTAAGCAATCTTTCTAAGAATATAAAGCAAATTCGAAACATTGCAAGATAAAAGCAGGAACATTGCGATCAAGCTTCGAACCTAGCCAAAGATAACCGGAGCTTGAGCTGGAGCTTACCAAAGCTAGTACAACCTACCGCTGGATCTTATCAAAATTAGCAGGACCTAGCATTGGAGCTAACCAAAGCTAGTCGGATCTAGCGCTGGAGCTGACCAAAACCAGTCGAAACTAGTCATCCAAAAGTCGGAGCTAGAAAAACATGTCGGAGCTAACCAACATAAGTCGGACCTAGCAAAACATATCGGAGCTTTAAAAAAGACATGCCAGAGCTATCAAAGACATGCCGGAGCTATCAAAGACATACCGGAGCTAAAAACAAAGCTCACCGGATGTGACACCCGGTTCCGAATATGAACCAAGCGTAACGCATATGTGTGCCCAGGAAGTTCATCACACATATACGGTTGCATCACAAATGATATACAGAATTTAACCACATCTTAACTATTAAATAAGTACTTTATTACAATAATCCAATAGTTCACGAATGATAAAACTCTAAATAATGCAGCGGAAAATAAATTAAGCAGCACGACTCCAATCCACAGGCAATTGACGGCGGTACGCAACCTAATACTCCACGTGATCCTCAGGGTACTCCCAATTGTCTCCAGTAGCTGTTGGGAGGGGGGGTTGCAAGGGTGAGTACATGTCGTACTCAGCAAGTGTGGAAAGTATGACATGTGGCTTATTCAAATGACGAATGTAATAATGGCTAAGTGCTGAAAAGTACAGTAAAACATTTGAAAAGCATTATACTATGTCTATGTGAAACAATCCCGTCATAACTATCATATTAACAAAATATAAACCGTATCCAATTATTGCCAACATCATCATTATCCATGTCCAGTTACCGTAACTCAAATTCATATCCGTAACCATAATCCATAAACCATCCATCACCATTACCAACCCATAACCATAGTCCAACCATCCCAATACCAAAATCCTCTAATCATGTAGGTCATCCAGGTGCTCATATCCGGAAGCACGGCTATCATGATAGTTTTTAACACTGTGCAGAGGTTGTACCACTTTACCCACATGTTCGTGATTTCATCACCTTTCGGTGACTAAGAAACATAAATTATGCCATCTCACATTTCCGTAGGTGTGTGGCCAAGAGATCACAAAATAGCCTTTCAAAAGGGACTACTAGTATGTACGGGCCCACTAAGGTTTCACCTACAGGCTTGAATCTCCATTCTCTCACCCACGGGCCCCCTCGTGTGCCATGCGGATCCCATGGCAGTCCTCCTCGAATCCCATTCCCCGCGCCATCCAATGGTCCATACAATACTAGCAGCTCTCCTAATTATTCAGCTACGCTGCACCCATACTTGGCCTTGTGGTGGCACTGTTGACCTGGCATATTCTCGCATGAACCGGTCCTTAGATCTAAAGCAAGCAAACCACCATAACATCCAACCCATCCACATACCAGGCTTGCTTAGATCACCCACCGTATTGACCAGTTCACATTAACCATAATATCATTGATGCATAATTAAATGTGTAGTGTTGTTTGTCATCCCAATTAATTAAGCGAAGCAAAAAGGTAAAAACCCTTCCCGACTCTCTACCATATATTCCAGGTGACAAGGGTGGTTAAACAATTCTAGTAAACTTCCTACCATAGGATTTCCCATCAAATTGACACAGCATGCAGTTTTGCAAACAAAAACATTTATTTTAAAACAGGATCAATATGCTTCAATGACACTTGCCTTTCTCCGACGGATGGGGTTGCTCAAGCACTTCAAAGTCTTGATTTTGGAAATCCTCGTATGCGGCCTCTTGAGCACGTTCCTCTACGCGTGATCATACATACAAGAAAATTCATACAATTCAATATGATGCACACAAAATAATCAACATGCAATGACATGTATGCATGCACAATTCAATAATTAACTAACTATGGTTGTTTATTAATTAGATGCAACTAGTTCATACGTGTTCATATGAGTTTATGGGGGTTTTAGCGAGAATTAATGCTGGTGAAAATAAAAATACGATGCAACTACGATCAATTTACGTCTATTAGATTCAATATGGTCGCTAAAATTCGTATCGGAAACATGACCTACCGTAGATGCGATGGCTTCGATGATCGCGGGATGGGGACGATGCATAGACGAAGTAGATGCGGCACGACGACGGCGACGCGATGGCGACGATGATCTCCGGCTGACGGCGGCGCTCTCCTCTTTTTCCTCCTCTTCTTCCCCTCCTTTTTCTTCCTTTTCTTCCCTGCGGCGCAACCTTCTTGTGCCCTTTTTCCTTTCTGTACCAGCAGCGGGGCTTTTTATCGTGGAGGCAGTGGCATTTCCGCTGGGATCGGGAAAACCTACGGAAGCTACGTACGTATTTATAGCCGGCGGACGCGGTCGATCCAGGGTCGAGTCGGTTCGGGGCATCGCGCGGTCGGCGGGGTCGCGCGGGACGGGGCGAGCGGCGTCGGGCATGCGGGGTGGGGTCCAGCGGGGCGGGCGGATCGGGGCGGGGCGCGGGAGTCGCGCGCGGGAGCGAGGCGCGTCGGCCGGGAGGCGCGTGGGATGGCGCCCAGGGGGTGGCGCGCTGCGCGCTGGGGCCGAGCGGGAGGTGGCGCGCGGGTCGCGCGCGAGTCGGCGCTGGGCGTCGGGGCGCTGCGGGCTGGGCCGGTTTGGCCTGGCCGGCAGTGGCCCCTTTTCTTTTTTTTCTTTTGTTTTTTCTTATTATATTATTATTATAATATATTTTTATTATTTATATTTTATTTATTTTATTTATCTTATTCATTTTATTTATTTATTATTTTTTATATATATATTTATTATATAATTTATTTATATATATTTCTTTTTATATATTATTATTATTATATATTTATTCCCTAATACATTTTTTATTATTTTCTATTTCTTCTTTTTGCTACACCATATATGTATGGTTTATCATTTTTCTTTTATTCTATTAATACTTAATGCATGAACATGTATGCAATGCATGATGTGAAAATTGAGGGTGTTACAAACCTACCCCCCTTAAAGTGAATCTCGCCCTCGAGATTCGATAGCGTGGAGAAAAGGTGAGGGAATTCTGCCTTCAAGTCTTCTTCACGTTCCCATGTAGCTTCGGTTTCCGTTTGGTGTTTCCATTGCACTTTGCACCAACGGATCCTCTTATTCCTTGTGACCCTTTCCTTCAGGTCAAAAATTTTGATAGGTTGCTCGACATAGGACAAATCCTCTTGAAGTTCTAACTCGTCCATCGGCACTTGTTCTTCTAGTACACTGAGACACTTCTTGAGTTGAGAGACGTGAAACACGTTGTGTACATCGGAGAGATACGTCGGCAGCTCAACTCAATAAGCTACCTCTCCTTGCTTGTCCAAAATCTTGAATGGTCCGATGTAACGTGGTGCCAGTTTTCCTTTGACGTTAAACCGTCGCTGACCTCGGATAGGTGACACTTTGAGGTATACAAAATCTCCAACTTCAAAAGTCAGACTCCTTCGCCTATTATCAGCATAACCTTTCTGTCGAGACTGGGCAGACTTTAAGTTCTCCTGTATTATTTGGACTTGCCTTTCAGCATCTTGTAACACGTCGGGACCAAACACTTGATTCTCTCCGGTTTCATTCCAAAACAAGGGAGTCCTACACTTCCTTCCGTACAATGCTTCGTAGGGTGACATTTTCAGACTTGCTTGGTAGCTATTGTTGTACGAGAATTCAGTGTACGACAAACTTTTATCCCAACTTTTCCCATGCTTTAGAGCACAAGCTCTTAACATGTCTTCCAAAATTTGGTTGGTCCTCTCGGTTTGTCCATCTGTTTGAGGGTGATATGCCGAACTGAAGTTCAACCTTGTTCCCATTGCTTCATGCAATTTCTGCCAAAATCTGGAGGTAAACTGAGAACCTCTATCCGAGACTATCTTCTTCGGTACTCCATGTCGACACACAATATGCTCCATATACAATTCTGCTAGCTTCGCGGTGGTATATGTGGTCTTGACAGGAATGAAGTGAGCTGATTTTGTCAACCGATCCACAATAACCCATATTGAATCATAGCCAGACTGAGTTCGCGGTAATCCAACTATAAAGTCCATACCAATATCTTCCCACTTCCACTTCATGATCTTCAATGGTTGTAACAATCCGGCTAGCCTTTGATCTTCAGCTTTAACTCATCGGCACACATCACAAAGTGCTACATATTCGGCTATGTCCTTTTTCATGCTGCCCCACCAATAGGATGTCTTTAAGTCCTTGTACATCTTTGTACAACCAGGATGAATTGAGTACGGCGAGTCATGTGCCTCCTTTAATATTGTCTCTCGAATATGTTTTACATTAGGCACAACGATTCTCTTTCCAAGCCATAAGGTACCCTGTTCGTCCTCATCAAATCTGAATTCTCTTCCTTCTTCGATTCTTTCCTTGATTTCCTTGATCTCCTCATCCATGGTTTGTGCATCTCGAATTTCTTGCTCCAAGGTCGGATTTAACTCCATCATCTCCATCTCATTTACAAGCCCAAGGTTCAACCGTTCGAAATCCTTACATAACTCGGATGGCAATTCTCGAACCGTGAGTTCATTACTTACTCCTTTCCTACTCAAGGCATCGG
Source organism: Tuctoria greenei (assembly GCA_036927565.1). NCBI lineage: Eukaryota > Viridiplantae > Streptophyta > Magnoliopsida > Poales > Poaceae > Tuctoria > Tuctoria greenei. The sequence continues at coordinate 199,855,620 of JAYESD010000003.1, read as the reverse complement.
CCACTACGTTGGCTTTTCCTGGATGATAGTTGATCCCCACATCATAATCCTTGATGAGCTCCAACCATCTTCGTTGCCTCAAATTCAGATCTTTTTGTGTGAAAATATACTTAAGACTCTTGTGATCCGTATAAATCTAACATCGGTGACCAAAAACATAGTGTCTCCATATCTTCAAGGCGTGTACCACGGCTGCGAGTTCAAGGTCGTGTGTAGGATAATTCAACTCATGTTTCTTTAGTTGCCTCGATGAAGCTACCACTTGGCCTTCTTGCATGAGCACACATCCTAATCCTTGTCTTGATGCATCACAATATATATCAAAACTCTTACTCACGTCCGGTAATACTAACACCGGCGCGGTTGTCAACCTTTTCTTTAACTCCTCAAAGCTATCCTGACAAGCTTGAGTCCATCGGAATGCCTTCCCTTTCATGAGTAATTCGGTCATAGGCTTGGCTATTTTGGAGAAATCCTTGATGAATCGGCGGTAATATCGAGCCATTCCAAGGAAACTCCGAATTTCCTTGACATTCTGTGGCGGTTCCCACTTAAGCACATCTGTCACCTTCCCTGGGTCAACTGATACTCCTCCTACGGAAATAATATGGCCTAAGAAAGAAATATCCCGTAACCAGAATTGACATTTACTGAACTTGGCATACAATTGGTGTTCCCGTAGCTTCTGTAATATAAGCTTCAAGTGTTCTTCATGTTCTTCCTCGCTTCTCGAGTATATCATAATGTCATCGATGAACACTACAACGAACTTATCCAGATATTCCATGAAGACCTTATTCATGAGATACATAAAGTACGCAGGCGCGTTCGTCAATCCAAATGACATGACGGTGTACTCATAAGATCCATATCGTGTCCGAAATGCTGTCTTGGGTATATTTGATGGTCTAATCTTCATTTGGAAGTATCCTGACCGCAAGTCGATCTTGGAGAAGATATAGGCACCCTTCATTTGGTCGAACAAATCCTCTATACGGGGCAGTGAGTACTTGTTCTTAATTGTCACTTCGTTGAGAGACCTATAGTCCACACACACATCCTCTGGGTTCCATCCTTCTTATCTACAAAGAGCACTGGGGCTCCCCACGGGGATGAGCTTGGGCCTATAAAACCCTTCTCTAGCTGCTCTTGAATTTGCTTCTTGAGCTCTGCTAATTCCTTAGGAGGCATCCTATACGGCCTCTTAGCTATAGGTGTAGTTTCGGGTATCAACTAAATGGCAAATTCTATGTCACGATCAGGTGGCATACCTGGCAACTCATCTGGAAACACGTCCGGGTACTCGCGAATGATCGAAATGCTTTCCAATGTCACTCCTTCCACTTGATTGAGCATTGCCTTCTCTCTTGTAGGTTGGGCTGCCTCAACTTCGATGCCTGTACCATGTTCACTTGTCAACTGCACAATCCTCTCGGCACATTGAATGACTCCATTATACTTGCTCCAGTCCATTCCAAGTATTATGTCTATTCCTTAGGAGTCCAAGACTATGAGGTTTGCGAGAAAGTCTACCCCCCTTATTTTAATGCTTACTTTCGGACATACTATATTTTTCCTCATCTCTCCGCCAGGAGAACTTACTAGCATAGCTTGCTTCATATGAGATATAGGAAAATTGTACTTGGCAACATACTTTGATGAGATGAATGAATGAGATGCTCCCGAATCAAATAAAATAGTCGCGGGGTTGGAGTTGGCAAGAAACATACCAATCATGACGTCATCAGCTTGCTGGGCTTCCTCAGTAGAGACATGATTCACATTGCCACGAGCAAAATTCTGCTGTCCACGGTTTGCCTTGTGGTGCTCCTCCATTTTGTCGCGGGTAATTTGGCCTTGGTGCATTGTTCATAGGTCCATAGTTTCTTCTGGGGCATTGACTTGCAAAGTGCCCGGGTTCTCCACACACATAGCATGTCTTACCGCCTGTAGCATTAGGGAAGTTTGGGCGCAACTGGTTTTGAGCATTTGCCGCCATGTTAGGACGCGGCGCAGGTGGCACAGGATAGCGAGGCGCTTGCATGGCGGGGCGTTGCTGTGGTGACTGATTTGGGCGGGGCGGATAAGCAGCACGGTATGCAGGAGCAGATGGGTTGTAGTGTGGTGCAGTAGGTGGTGCATAGCGGGGGCGGACATTGCTTCCTTGTTGCGGTCCATGATGTGGCATCTTCCTCTTGTTGTCCTGCTCCATCTCACGAATCTTGTTTCTCAACCACAATAGCCTTGTCAACCAGCTTTTGGAAGTTTGGATAATCAGTATTGATCAACTGGACTTGAATTTCATTGTTGAGACCCCTCATAAACAGATACTGCTTCCTACTATCAGTTTTGATGTCTTCTCGAGCATATCTTGATAATTGAGTGAATTTGTTGAGATACTCACTCACGCTCATCCTTCCTTGCTGAGATTTTCAAAATCTTGCCTTCTTAGTATCATAACTCTTTCAGGTACATAGTGGAACGGAAACTCTGCTTAAACTCAGCCAAAGCGATTGCCTCCTGATTATCATGAGCGTTGCAAAGAGCTTCCCACCAGTCAGCGGTTGCTCCAACTAGTTGATGTGATGCAAAGAGAACCTCTCCCTATCAGTGCACTGGACAATAGCAAGTTTCTTCTCAACGGACTTCAGCCAATCATCAGCTTCCATTGGGTCTGTGGCTTGTGCAAAGGTAGGCGGTCTGGTCCTCATGAACTCTCCCAAACGTTGTGGTGTGGCTTGGGTGGTGGCAGTGGCGGTATATGAGGCTGACTGTTGTTGCCAGCTTGCAGCTGTCCCATTGTCTGTATCATGGTCTGCATGAGCTGGTTCTGCATAGCTAACAGTTGTTCAATATTGATAGCTCCATGAGCATGTCCCTGGTTGTTCTGAGGTACTTCATGGTTCTCCTCCTCACCATTGACATCCTTCTAACTGCGAGTCCTCACCATCTAGAAAAGCAATAGGTAAGAATTAAGAAATGTCCCCCAACTAAATGCATCAAGGGATATGAAACTAAACAACTAGCTACACTAGCCTAGGTGGACATGGCAATGCTAAAGCATCCCAAGTCCTCTATTTAGCACACAAGCAAACAATATATATATAGCAAAACAACACACTAAGCAAAAACACATTGATTCCTGAGTGCTCCTATGTGCTCTAAAGTGTCCATTCTATCTAGGCTTGCGTCCTACGGTCAACCTGTGGCTCTGATACCAATTTGTGACACCCGATTCCGATATGAACCAAGCGTAACGCATATGTGTGCCCAGGAAGTTCATCACACATATACGGTTGCATCAAAAACGATATACAAAATTTAACCACGTCTTAACTATTAAATATGTACTTTATTACAATAATCCAATAGTTCACGAATGATAAAACTCTAAATAATGCAGCAGAAAATAAAACTAAGCAGCACGACTCCAATCCACAGGCAATTGACGGCGGTACGCAACCTAGTACTCCGCGTGATCCTCAGGGTTCTCCCAGTTGTCTCCAGTAGCTGTTGGGGGGGGGATTGCAAGGGTGAGTACATGTCGTACTCAGCAAAGTGTGGAAAGTATGACATGTGGCTTATTCAAATGACGAATGTAATAATGGCTAAGTGCTGAAAAGTACAGTAAAACATTTGAAAAGCATTATACTATGTCCATGTGAAACAATCCCGTCATAATCATCATATTAACAAAATATAAACCGTATCCAATTATTGCCAACATCATCATTATCCATGTCCAGTTACTGTAACTCAAATTCATATCCGTAACCATAATCCATAAACCATCCATAACCATTACCAACCCATAACCATAGTCCAACCATCCCAATACCAAAATCCTCTAATCATGTAGGTCATCCAGGTGCTCATAACCGGGAGCACGGCTATCATGATAGTTTTTAACACTCTGCAGAGGTGGTACCACTTTACCCACATGTTCGTGATTTCATCACCTTTCGGTGACTAAGAAACCTCCATTATGCCATCTCACACTTCCGTAGGTGTGTGGCCAAGAGATCACAAAATAGCCTTTCAAAAAGGGACTACTAGTATGTACAGGCCCACTAAGGTTTCACCGGCAGGCTTGAATCTCCATTCTCTCACCCACGGGCCCCCTCGTGTGCCATGCGGATCCTAGGGCAGTCCTCCTCGACTCCCATTCCCCGCGCCATCCAATGGTCCATACAATACTAGCAGCACTCCTAATTATTCAGCTACGCCGCACCCATACCTGGCCTTGTGGTGGCACTGTTCACCTGGCATATTCTCGCATGAACCGGTCCTTAGATCTAAAGCAAGAAAACCACCATAACATCCAACCCATCCACATACCAGGCTTGCTTAGATCACCCACCGTATTGACCAGTTCACATTAACCATAATATCATTGATGCATAATTAAATGTGTAGTGTTGTTTGCCATCCCAATTAATTAAGCGAAGCAAAAAGGTAAAAACCCTTCCCGACTCTCTACCATATATTCCAGGTGATAAGGGTGGTTAAACAACTCTAGTAAACTTCCTACCATAGGATTTCCCATCAAATTGACACAGCATGCAGTTTTGCAAACAAAAACATTTATTTTAAAACAGGATCAATATGCTTCAAGGACACTTGCCTTTCTCCGACGGATGGGGTTGCTCAAGCACTTCAAAGTCTTGATTTTGGAAATCCTCGTATGCGGCCTCTTGAGCACGTTCCTCTACGCGTGATCATACATACAAGAAAATTCATACAATTCAATATGATGCACACAAAATAATCAACATGCAATGACATGTATGCATGCACAATTCAATAATTAATTAACTATGGTTGTTTATTAATTAGATGCAACTAGTTCATACGTGTTCATATGAGTTTACGGGGGTTTTAGCGAGAATTAATGCTGCTGAAAATAAAAATACAACGCAACTACGATCAATTTACGTCTATTAGATTAAATATGGTCGCTAAAATTTGCATTGGAAACATGGCCTACCGTAGATGCGATGGCTTCGATGATCGCGGGATGGGGACGATGCATAGACGAAGTAGATGCGCAAGGTCCTCCGGCGGCACGACGACGGCGACGCGATGGCGACGACGATCTCCGGCGGACGGCGGCGCTCTCCTCTTTTTCCTTCTCTTCTTCCCCTCCTTTTTCTTCCTTTTCTTCCCTGCGGCGCAGCCTTCTGGTGCCCTTTTTCCTTTCTGTACCGGCGGCTGGGCTTTTTATCGTGGAGGCAGCGGCGTTTCTGCTGGGAACGGGAAACCCTACAGAAGCTACGTACGTATTCATAGCCGGCGGACGCGGTCGATCCAGGGCCGAGTCGGTTCGGGGCATCGCGCGGTCGGCGGGGTCGCGCGGGACGGGGCGAGCGGCGTCGGGCGTGCGGGGTGGGGTCCAGCGGGGCGGGCGAATCGGGGCGGGGCGCGGGAGTCGCGCACGGGAGCGAGGCGCGTCGGCCGGGAGGCCCGTGGGATGGGGCCCAGGGGGCGACGCGCTGCGCGCTGGGGATGAGCGGGAGGTGGCGCGCGGGTCGCGCGCGAGTCGGCGCTGGGCGTCGGGGCGCTGCGGGCTGGGCCGGTTTGGCCTGGTCGGCAGTGGCCCCTTTTCTTTTTTTTCTTTTCTTTTTTTCTTCTTTTTATATTATTATTATTATAATATATTTATATTATTTATATTTTATTTATTTTATTGATCTTATTCATTTTATTTATTTATTTATTATATATATATATATTTATTATTATATAATTTATTTATATATATTTCTTTTTATATATTATTATTATTATTTTATATTTATTCCCTAATACATGTTTTATTATTTTCTATTTCTTCATTTTGCTACACCATATATGTATGGTTTATCATTTTTCTTTTATTCTATTAATACTTAATGCATGAACATGTATGCAATGCATGATGCGAAAATTGAGGGTGTTACATCGGAGCTACCCAAAAACATGTCGGATCTAGACAAAGAAAGTCGGACCTATTGTCGGACCTTGCAGAAGCTCGGAGCTAGAGTCGGACCTTGCTAAAAAGATGTTATGGCAGCATTCAAAATTTTTATTGTCAAAGCTAATGTATTCAGCACACATAGGTCTCACAATCTCCTCCTTGATGAATGCATTGGCAACACCACTTTAAATCCGAACATTGGCATGAAAAGTTTTGAGAACAATTTCCCCCTTTTTGAAAATCAAATGAGATAGAAATAAATTTCTCCCCCTATACATATTTCTCCCCCTTGCATAATTCACCATATTATCTCTCCCCCTTTGACAATGTATACAGGAAGGTTCAAAAAGAGAAATTTTAATTGTTATGAGCATATTATAACATATACATATAAAACAAAGCTCATCCAAGTCATACTATCAAGTAACTTAGACTTATCAGAATAATGAGATACATAAAGTAGTGTAAGCCATGCTAGAGATCAAATGTAATTTTCAATTCAAGCAAGTCATGATCTCATAAACTTAACTATTTCAATACCTAAAAGCATGACACTTATTTCTGCATTTTATTATTTTTCACAGCACAAATTTAGATCATATGATATTTGTAGGAGATTATATGCGCATCTGCCTTATTTTAACCAACCAAGCCAAGCCTATGTCATTTGAAAATCAGAAGCTTAAGAACATGGTTTTAGTCATACACAATTTCTTCCAAGTTCATATCTAAGTGCAATGATAAGCCAGCTCAAAAGAAGAAGTGCGATGCATGCATATTCTCTTGATCTTTTCTCAATTTAAATTTGTTCATAAAAACTCAACATGTGAGTTGATTACTTGATTAATTCTTTATGACTACCAGTACTTGTGAACATGCAACAAGTTCAAAACAGCAAGAAAGTTCGATCATGACCCGATTTAGTATAAGTAATTATTCCAATTACTAGTCATGGCAAAAACTACAAAATGTATAACATGAGTAATGTAGTAAGAACTTTCAACATGTAAAAGGAATCACAAGTCGTATATGTATGAAATACTATGCTCATATTATTCAGATTCACACATAGACTTCCCAAGTTTCAAAACTCCCTCTCAATTTAAGTCATGAGGATGCATAACCCCTATTTCACTATGAATGTAACAAAAACGAGTGAAATCCAAAGGTTTTGTAAAAATATCAGCCAATTGTTGTTCGGTATCTGCATGGTGAAGCACAATGTACAACATTATCACGGAGAAAGTGATACCTAATGTCAATGTGCTTAGTTCTAGAATGTTGCGGAGGTTTTTTAGCAATGCAAATAGAACTAGTGTTGTCACAAAACAGTGGAACACTATCTAGATCAACCCCATAGTCCTTAAGTGTTTGAACAATCCAAAGAATTTGTCAACAAGCACTAGCAGCAACTACATATTCAGATTCGGCGGTGGATTGTGCAACTGAATTTTGTTTTCTGGATGACCATGCAACAAGTGAATTACCAAGAAAATGACAAGCACTGGAAGTACTTTTCCTATCAATCCTACAACCTCCAAAATCAACATCGAAAAAAGCTTTCAAAGTAACGGTTGAGTAAGAAGGAAGAAAAATGTCAAATTCTTGAGTTCCATGTAAGTACCTGAGAATCCTTTTGACGGCTTGACGATGTGAAGCACGTGGGGAGGATTGAAACCGTGCACAAAGACATACGCTGAATTGTATGTCCGGTCTTGATGCCGTGAGATACAAAAGTGATCCGATCATGCTTCTATATTCTTTTTGATCCACGGGTTCACCAACTTCATCAAGTTCAACTGTTGTTGTTGTTCCTATTGGTGTCCGAAGAGACTTGCTTTTGTCCATGTTGAAGCGCCTTAAGAGGTCTTTTGTATACATCGTTTGATACACAAAGGTACCCTCCTTGGTTTGCTTGATTTGCAGCCCCAAAAAGTACGTGAGTTCTCCCATCATACTCATCTCAAATTTTGAACTCATCATAGCTGAAAACTTGGACACAAGATCATGAGAAGCACAACCAAAGATAATATCATCCACATACACTGGAAGAAATAATGAGTCATTGCCATGCTTAAGCACAAAAAGAGTTTTATCAACCTTGCCCATGGTAAACCCCTTTTCAAGTAAGAATGTTTTTAACCTATCATACCATGCTCTAGGGGCTTGTTTGAGACCGTACAAGGCTTTGGACAGTTAGTAAACATGATTAGGAAAATCTGAATTTTCAAAACCCTGTGGTTGTTTGACATAAACCTCCTCATCTATGTAGCCATTAAGGAAAGCACTTTTAACATCCATTTAATATAGCTTAAAACCTTTAGATGCAGCAAAAGCTAACAAAATTCTTATGGCTTCTAATCTAGCAACAGGAGCAGAAGTTTCATCAAAATCTAGACCTTCAACTTGAGTGAAACGTTGAGCAACCAACCTAGCCTTATTCCTAACCACAACCCCATCCTCACTTTGTTTATTTTTAAACAGCCATTTAGTTCCAATTAAAGTGTGACCTTGAGGAGGAGGTACAAGTTTCCAAACATTATTTCTTTCAAAATTTTCTAACTCTTCTTGCATGGAAAGAATCCAAGATTCATTAGTGAGTGCGCGTGATATATCTTTGGGTTCAAAAGAAGCAACAAAAGCATAATGAGCATGAGAGTTTGGATCGCAAAACCTGGACCGTGTAACTCGTTTGTGCAAGCTTCCAATAATCTGTTGTGGAGGATGAATTTTGAAAACCCGGAGGGGAGTGGACACTTCACAAGCTTCTTCTTCTTCATGTTCATCACAAATCGATGAGCTTGTGACTCGAGGAGGATCTGGACCAGCAATGGTGGTCGTCGGTGCTGGTTGTGAATCAAAATCAGGAGCTCGAACAATGTCATTAGCTGCTGAATTTTCGGGCAGCAGCCCCACCTCTTCCTCATCTTCAACAAAAATGCTCCCCCCTGCGGTTATGGATCTGGACATGCAATGTTTGAGCTAGTACCTGGGCTTGATTCATCAAAAGACACTTCACAAGTCTCCACAATTTTGTTAGTGTCAAGTAAAAGCACACGGTAGCCTCTAGTATGAGATGGATAACCAAGAAACATGACATCAATGGATCTAGGTTCAAATTTATCAAGATTACCATGTTTCTTAACAAAGCATTTGCAACCAAAGACCCGAAAGTGCGTAACACTAGGCCTATGTCCAAACCGGAGCTCATATGGTGTTTTACCTAGCTTAGCGCACAAGAAAACACGATTTGAGACATAACAAGCGGTTGCAATCGCATCAGCCCTAAATTTCCTAGGAGTTTGATATTCATCAAGCATAGTCCTAGCCATCTCAACTAAGGTTCTGTTCTTTTTTTCTACAACACCGTTTTGTTGAGGTACATATGGTGAAGAAAATTGATGATCTATTCCATTTTCAGCACAAAAGTGATCAAAAGATTGATTTTTAAATTCAATTCCATTATCACTTCTAATTGCTTTTAAAGATCCTGGGTGATCAATTGATAATCTAAGAAATAAAGTTCTAAAGTGATTAAAAGCTTCATTCTTAGATGCAATAAAGTAAAACCAAGAGTATCTAGAATAATCATCAACAATAACAAGAACATACCATTTACCTCCGAAGGATTGAACACGTGAAGGTCCTATGGTGTCAAGGTGCAAAAGTTGACCCGGTTCAGTTGTCATGATCATTGTGAGAGGAGTATGTGAACCTGCAACCATCTTAGCATGTCTACAAGAAGAGCACACAATTTCTTTGTCCCCTTTAAGCTTAGGCAACCCACGTATGCAATCAAGAGCACTAACACGCGTTAGGTAATCAAAGCCTAAGTGACCAAGTCTACGATGCCAAAAATATAAGTCCTTTGAATCATTAGCATGTAGACACCTAAGCTTAGAGGAAGACATATCAAAATCAGCTTTAAAAACTCTTCCAAATCGTGACATGTTAAAAATAAGCTCATTGTTTGAATTTACAACTTTGCAGCAATTTTTAGTGAAAATAATTTCCAGATTTTCATCTAGCAATTGTGAAACAGAAAGCAAGTTGTATTTCAAATTTTTGACAAGTGCCACATCATTCAAAGTGTAGTGATCACTTACTCTAACTGAACCCTTAGCAATTATAGGAGAAGAATTATCGGCAAAAGTAACATTTTCTACACGTGATACAAAAGAGAGGGAGGAGAACCATTCTTTGTTACTGGTCATGTGGCATGAGCAACCTGAATCCACAATCCAAATGTTCTCCTTCCTCAAGCATGTAACCTACATAGAAGCACAATACGTCGATGACTCAATACTGGGGTTAGTCAAAAGGCATTTAGGTATCCAGTACTGAGTCACATGACGTGCAGCAGGAAAAACACATGAAAGCTGAGATAAAACAGCAGGTTTATGAGTTAAAGTTTGAGGTTTTTTATTTTTAACTACCGACCTATAAGGTGTTACTTGTGTAGCACAAAAGTCAGTAGCCCCGGAGGCAAAAACAGAAGGTCTGGAGGTAAACTATGAATGTTTTTGACTCATAACAGCAGGTTGCATGTTCCCGACATTCAGTTTAATATGTGCAGCAAATTTTGCATGAAAGTTATGAGATCTAGCAATCATTCTTTCCCTTTTCTGTTGTTTAGCTGGACTATAACAAAAATATATGACATGACCATATCTACCACAGTAGGTACAATGAAATTTAACTTTGTGTTCATGTCTAGATGAGCAAGCAATATTTTTATTTGAAACCGAATGAGACAGCACTCCTGCAAATTTGAAAACCTTTTAGTTTTGTTTAGGAACTGTTTGAATCAAACCACTTCCTAATGACTTTACAATTTTAGGTGGATGCGCCCTAGCATGAGCATGAGAATTAAAACCTAAACCAGTTTTATCATTGCAAGACTTGGAAGAATTCAGCAGCAAGTTTAGGTTCTTATTCCCATTAAAAAACCGATCTAATGTCCTATGCATGTTATCAAGTTTATTGGACAGATCAAGGCAATTTTCACATGAAGTTTTTCCTTTTAATTTGCAACTGGAACAATATTTAACTTCATGAGAACGTAAAGCATTATTCAATATTGAAATTTCATTCATAACATATTTTAGTTTCTTTTCAAGATCATCACAACTAGAACAATGCAAATCAATTGTAGAACAAGAAGCATATTTTAACTCTCCAATGTCAAGTGCAGCAAGCTTTTTGTTCTTTTCAATTTCAAGTTCAAGTCTATCTAGAGTAGAGGAATGTGCAGTTCTTAATGTGGACAATTGTCATAGATTAAATCACACGAGGGACAAGAATCATCACTAGGAATCAAGGTTTTCAAATGGTTGATTTCAGATTCTAGTGATTCAGTTTTAGCAGCATTATCCCTAAGCTTTTTGTCATTTTTCTTAACAATAATAGTTGCACGAGAAATTGCATCACACATTTCATTACAGGTAGAACATACCTCATCGTCGTCACTCTTGTGTTCTGCATCCTCCTGACTTGATCTTTATCTTGTTTTGCCCGCCATGAAGCATAAGTTGGCCAAATCATCTTCATCTTCGTCACTTCCAATGTCCATGTCGCTTGAGCCAAGTTTCTGGAGTGCGGAGATAAAACTGTTCACCAGTTGGCGACCTGTAAAGTCCTTCTTCTTCTTCTTATCATTTGTTGAGGAGTGCTTCATCCTTGATTGTTTTTCTTCTCTGGAAGTAGAACCTGAAAGGTTAGGGCATTCTGTATGAAAGTGTCTTGTCTTACCACATTCGAAGCATCGTTGAGGTCTGGAGCTTCCTCTCCTTCTAGTTCTCACATTTTGCAATGCTTTTGAGAACCTAGTAGAGAGAAGTGCTAGCTCCTCCTCTGGAAATTCCTCGATCTGCTCTAGGGTTAGTGAGGACAACAAAGCAAGAGTATTGCAAGATGATGATTGGTCGGAGCTAGGCATATCACGTTGTGAGACAAATGCAATAGACTTATTTGGGTTCTTATGTGATAAGATGTCAATTTTATGAGTTTTGTGTTTAGAGTAAAGCACATCTAAAGTAATTTTACTCATGACAGTAGATTCACGAATAGATGAAACTTTCATCTCCCAGATTGACATGTCTAATGCACTAAGAAGTTGCCTAGCATTTTCAGCATCAGAAAAATTAACGTTGACACTACGCAAGTTACTGAAAATTTTGTTAAAGCGAGCAAAGTGATCATCGATGGACTCACCGGGTTGCCTCTCGAAGCGCATGTATTCTTTCTTGAACATGTCTTTCCTTACCTCCTTGATCGTGTTGTATCCTTCTTGATAGTCACAAAGTGTTCTCCATACATCGTATGCCGATCAGAGATGTGCAACACGGTCGAAGTCACTCTGAGTGAGTCCTTGGCTGATCAAGTTTCGGGCTTTGTTGTTGTTGTCGATGTCCCGTAGGTTTGTAGCCGTAACTTGATCGTTAGGTGGCACTTCGTAAGGCTTGTACACCTTTTCCCATACTGTGAAGCCTTGCACTTGGATGAAAGCCTCCATGCGTGCCTTCCAAACCTGAAAATCAATACCAGCAAACACACAAGGTTTGGCGGAGTATTTCTCCATGATGATTAGTTAAAAACACGTGCAAATCACAATGATTGGAGCACCGTGGCTCCGATACCAATTGTAAGATCAAAGAACACGTGAAAAGCTACCAGATTGGGGTGAATGTTAGATTTAAACAATCTTACACAGCGGAAAAATTAAATCCCAACCCCTTCAGCAGAAAAACGATCTGTTAAAGAAATCGTGTGTGAAACTAATCTAAATGTGTTTCACCGTGACAAAAGTGATATATAACAGAGAGAATCAAGTCACGAAGAAAACACAATAAGAATCACTCAAATTTGTGACCCACACAAAATCCTATCATAACCAACTCAAATCATTCCATATTTGAGTCAAACCCGACTCAGCCGCAGCCTGAGTCCATAACCTAGTCGGTTGGACCTTTCTGACCAATTCTTTATGTCCACATCTCTTCATCACGCCTTGGAACCATGTAGCCACGTCCATGCACTCCTTGCACACGTGCAAATATCTTCCAATGACGTCCACAATTCCTTCATATACATTGTTCTTGATTCAATCATCCTGCGTGACCTCCTGACCCGCTCAACCACAATTCCTCCCAAACTTGGTTGTTGAACCTCATCTTCTCCCTAAGACTAGTTCAATGGATCCCGTCACCAGCTATGTCTTGAACTCAAGCAACACCTGCACATGAATAAACAATGAATCCATACGAGCCCAAGTCCGCGACTTGTGTCAAGTAGTTCCGAACACAACACCTTACGTGAGCACCTCACATAAGCATGTTGCAAAGCATATCAAAACGACACCAGCCATATAAACCAAAACGCACCAAAAACTTAGCAAATGGATACTAAGCAATATTTCTAAGAATATAAAGCAAATTCAAAACATTGCAAGATAAAAGCAGGAACATTGCGATCAAGCTCCGAACCTAGCCAAAGCTAACCAGAGCTTGAGCTGGAGCTTACCAAAGCTAGTACAACCTAGCGCTAGAGCTTATCAAAATTAGCAGGACCTAGCATCGGAGCTAACCAAAGCTAGTCGGATCTAGCGTCAGAGCTGACCAAAACCAGTCGAAACTAGTCATCCAAAAGTCGGAGCTAGAAAAACATGTCGAAGCTAACCAACATAAGTCAGACCTAGCAAAACATATCGAAGCTTTAACAAAGACATGCCGGATCTATCAAAGACATGCTGGAGCTATCAAAGACATACCAGAGCTAAAAACAAAGTTCAACGGAGCTACCCAAAAACATGCATCTAGACAAAGAAAGTCGGACCTATTGTCGGACCTTGCAGAAGCTCGGAGCTAGAGTCGGACCTTGCTAAAAAGATGTTATGGCAGCATTCAAAACTTTTATTATCAAAGCTAATGTATTCAGCACACATAGGTCTCACATACATTCATATATATTATTGTGACTGCCTGAAATGATTGCCCATGTGGGCTGTGCTTTACGACACCATATGATTGATCTATAATTTGTGCGTAGTTACAGGTACACTAACCATGTTTTAAGTAGCTCGAGTTGAAAATGTTTGCGAGTGAACGTCATTAGTGCTACCGTTGAGACGTATGCTGGAATACTAGCTTAGAATTTTCTTTGGTGAGGGCATATAGTACCGACATTGCATTCGAGTTTCATCAGGAACGTTGACAACGATATCGGTGCCGGAGGTGTGACTCGAAAACAAGTAAAAATTTCCAACGTAGGAGTAAGTTTGAATTTGTAATATCTGTTTTGAAGTGTGCTGGTCAGATTGACAATTAATCATGTGGTTGCTGCGGTAAGCAGACATATGGTTTGGAAACTTGAGAAAGTCATCCACAAGTTTCATTTTCAGCTCCAAGGCAGCTCCCAAGATTTAGAAATTGAAAATTTCATTTGAACTTAAACTGACAGGTTCCTGATTCAAACAGTGAATCTGGTAGAAAAATGCTTAACTTTGGATAGTCTTACATGGTTGGAAAGTTTAGAGAGTCCTCAAAAACTCTATTGTTTAACTCCAGATCAGAATCCCCCTGTAAACTAATGAAAAATTCAAAGTTCCAAACTCAGTTAAATCTGGACAGAGACTGGACACATTCTGTACCCTATCACTATTTTTATCATATCTCTTAGTAGAATCGATGAATGACTTTATGTAATACATTTCTGTAATCCTGAGGATGTATGCAACAATGTTGTAATATATGAGTTTTGCATATTTTGATATTTTGTATCTGGAAAAATGTGGACAAAATCAGCCTTAAACAAAGGAGGTGCTACCAAATTTTTTTTCCAGAAACACTGTCAACTTGCAAAAGTCATATCTCCTCATACAGAAATGATTTGGAAAGCTCCTTGGATGTACTACAACTTTGTAGATGAACTCAAGTCCTGAATGTGCCTCTAATGGGATGCCAAATTCAAATTTCTCCAGACTAGTCAGAATGAACGGAAACTGAGACAAAATTTTAGTGTGTTGTTTCATTTGACATTTGAATTCACTTTCATAATTCAATTATCACAGCCATGATGTATTTCTCAACAAAATTTGTTGGATTTGAGTATTTGACCCCTTCAAATACTTCTTTTATAGATGGCGAATGTGACATTATTGTTGCCGAACGGATGGGTGTTCTCCACGTGCGCTAACCGTTCGGGCTTCCCTATCATGCTGTGGGAAGTGCTCGAACAGTTTAGCTTCATCAAAATGCCAGGCTATTGGGGTCAATAGATGGATGACAGAGGCATACTGTCGTGCATCGTCCGTGTTGACATTCCTGCTAGTCCACTGCCTCGAGGATGGGCTCCTTTTTTGGTCACTACCTTGGGAGCTCGTTTGGAGGATACGTGGGCCGTCGCAGCGGGCGTAGCGCTTATAAAGCTTTGTGAGCTTCATCAAGATGTCATGGCTGGGACACAGTTTTTCCTCCTCTCGGTCCATGGTGCGGCTGGTCTTGAGTGGCAACGTCGAATGGTTGTGGCCTATCAACCGAACGACGACACGACTTCGAGGACAATTGGGACTTATGCCGCGGCATCCAACATGGTGGTTATTATGACACGGGTAATAATTCAGCAGCAGGTCGAAGCTTTGAGGCAAGCGATTGAACGGGCTGACACTCTTGATTACATCAATGAAAACCTACTTGCGTTCCAGGTTCCGACAAATCACCGGTTGAATTAGCGCAAGAATCAACTGCATCACACTCACAATAAACTGCGGAAAGCTCATGCCAATCTGCGGCAAACTCGCAAGGAACTGCAGCAAGCTCGTGGTGAACTGCAGGTGAACCAACTGGTAGTGCAGCAACAGCAAGAGCAGCTGTTGGTGATCACCGAGGCACGAGATGAAGTCATCGACGAAGCTCAGGGTTGGGAAGCCGAGGCAGTCCAAGTTCAGGAGGACTTGTGGGAGGCTCAGACACACTTGGCGCAACCAGTCGTGTATCCACCGGCTGAGGACATGTCGCTGAACATGGGTGAGCAGGTGCTTCTGTGTCCTGAGGAGGAGGAATATCCTGAGTTACTTGAGTTCGCCGATGAGGATGCATTGGAGTAGGATGAGGCAGCACTACTGCCATCACGGGGCAACATATAGTTAATGGTTGCCCGTTTTTATTTTGTAGCCATGTTTGTATCATATTATAATAGTAGTGGTTGTGTATGAGATGACAACGTGTGTATGACATCTCATGGAGACCAAGTATAGCTGAGATGCACTTCCGTACTGGGAGTCCGTCATTTTGGAGTTCACTATTGTAAACTTAGTCATGAGATAGTATATCTTGTATAAAGTTTGTAATTTATCAATATATGTGAATGTTATGCAATTATCATATTGTCAATACTCGCACTACTATGGTATGGAATGGATGAAAAAAACAAACATGTGCTGACTTTTAAATCATGTGGATGCAGAATGGTGCGTACACGTTCTACGCCCGAGGTGGGAGGCCCTAGCCAGGGTCGGGGTGATGAATCTCCGACACGGAAACAAACCACGACACCGCAGCAACAAGCTCTACCACCACCACCTGAACTTCCAAGGACTCTCGCGGGGATTCTGGCCGCAGTGCTGGGCTCGCGCGACGCGCAAACCGAGTTACTGCGGATGTTGGTGCAGAATTCATCCCGTCAAGGGGGGAGGGGGGAGGGGGCAGCAAGATAATGGGCAACACCGGCCCCAACAGTGTTCGTACTCAGACTTATTGGCAACGCATCCACCAATCTTCATGGAGGCCGAGGAGCCTCTAGAGGCAGACAACTTTATCCGCACACTAGAGGCAAAGTTCGGTTTGCTACGATGCACCGAATAGCAGAAGGCGCTGTTTGCAGCGAAACAGCTTGATGGATCCGCCGGTGCTTGGTGGGAAAACTACATCGCGTCACTACCGGTTGGTCATGTGGTCACGTGGACCGAGTTCTGGGAGGCATTCCACGCCTACCATATACCTCCCGGTATTATGAAGAGGAAGCTTCAGGAGTTTCTGGAGCTGAAGCAAGCCAGGAGGAGTGCTCATGAATACTCCCTCCCGTTCAACCATTTGGCGTAGTACGCGCCAGATTATGTGGGAACGGAGGACAATAAGCGAGACATGTTCTTCTGAAGCCTTAATCCAAAATTGAAAGTGCAACTCGCACAATGCAGTCGCGACACCTTCAACGACATCGTCAATGTCGCGATAGTGCAAGAAGATGCTCAGCGCGAGCTCATTTATGATAAGAGGAAACGGAGCGCGCCTTCGAGAAGCAGCGGTGGTGGTCCACAGAAGTACTGTTTGCTGTATCGCCCACCATCTGAGCAGCGATGACAGCTACCGGCGCGACAGCAGCAGTTCCTCGGTCGTTCTTTCAACGTGTCGCGTTTCCAACCCCAATTCCCACAGCAGCAGCAGCAGCAGCAGCAAAGGATGGTCCTGCATGCGTATCCGCCTCCACCACGTGCACCGGGATTTCGTCCGTAGCTTGGAGGGAACCCGACACATTACACGTGCTATACGTGTGGCCGTGTCAGGCATTTCGCGAGGGACTATTCCGAGCAGCGACAGGGCAGTGGACAATCACCCTATCAGGGTGCAGCTCAACCCCGCAACCAGCCCAAGAAACCAGCACCAAAACCTAGCAACGTCCACCACATAGCTATCGAAGACGTGCCGGAAGGCGAACCCGTCTTCGCAGGTACATTTTCTCTACTTGGTCATTCCGTAGTCATACTCTTTGACTCCGGTGCCACCCATAACTTCATTAGCCAATCATATGTTGTCAAGCATGAATTACCTATCACTCCCACAGAAAGTCCATATTTGATTTGCTCTCTGGGTGAGAAAATAGCAGCGGACGTGAAAGTTCATAAAGCACAACTTATGATGGGTGGGAATATCTATCCGACTTCTCTAATTATATTAGAGGGTCAAAAGCTCGATGTCATCTTGGGAATGTCATGGCTACACCGTCATGGTGCTATTCGTATGTGTGCAAGGTGTCAAGCCGCACCTAAAGAGTGTCATTTAATAGCTGTAGAAAGAATCTTAAGATACCTTGTTCACACACTCAACTTGGGCCTTTGGTATTCTAAAGGATCCAAGTTGAACCTTATAGGATATTCCGATGCCGACTATGCAGGCTGCAAAGTCGATAGAAAAAGCACCTCCAAAACATGCTAATTCTTGGTAGATCCTTAGTTTCATGGTCCTCAAAGAAGCAAAAATCCATTGCCCTTTCCACAGCCAAAGCGGAGTATGTCGCAGCCGGTAGTTGTTGCGCACAACTACTTTGGATGTGACAAACTCTAAGAGATTAATGTTACACTCTGAAATGTATTCCACTCCTATGTGATAATGAAAGTGCCATAAAAATTGCACACAGTCCATTAGAGTACTCAAGAACCAAACACATAGATATACGTCATCATTTTCTAAGAGACCATTCACTAAAAGGTGAACACAATAATCTCACATGTTAGAACTAAAAATCAATTAGCTGATATTTTCACCAAGCAATTAGATGAAAAGCGATTTTGTGAGCTTAGAAATGAATTAAATATACTTCACGCTTGAAATGTGGCTTGAAATACTGCATATCTGATTGGCTCTTCAAAGTTTACTTATTTTGCAAAAATTCATCCCTTATCTAAATCTTCTCTCAAAAACAATTTTAATTATTTAATCTTGGTGAGTTATGACCATTGTATGATTGTTGATTGCTTACTAGTCATATTCATCAAGGTTATTTATGAAATGATGTCCATTAGATCAATATTAGTTCAAATCCCAAAAATCTCTTTGTTCTAATTCAATTCTGTCCAGCTGACCCGGACTAGTCCGTGGTCAGCACCGGACTAGACCGTTGCCAGTGACTAGTCCGGCTCTGGTCCGGTGTACCGGACTAGTCTAGTCCATGTGCAAACTAGTCCGCTACTGTCGGGCTGAACCCTAGCCCGCCGCCAAAACCTCTCTTCCTCCTCCTCACAATCAGCATAGCACTTTCTATCCTCAAGTTTAAGCTCCCAAGGCAATTTCCACTTATAGCCACCAAAATGGTAGGTTCCTCAACGGGAATCTTTCTCCTCGGCGCGAAGCATCCCTCCTCCGAACTGATCTAGACCTTGCTCTGCACATCCCTCCTCGAATCTTCAAATCTCGGTATAAATCATTCCAAACCCTAGTTCTTATCTTTTCTCATGTTTTGCTCACTTTTCATCATTCCCAAGGTATGCATTGCGTTGCTATATATATTCCTATTGTCTTCCTATTTTTTTTATTTTTTTGCATCAGTCTTGGTTAGATTTATTGAATAAGAAGTTAGGGTTCATACGACCAAACCGGACTAGTCCGATCCTTGGTGTGGATAAGTTCGCAACCTTGATAGTTTGTACATCTAAATTCTTGTCTCTACAATGTGACACCCGGTTCCGAAAATGAACCAAGCATAATGCATATGTGTGCCTAGAATGTTTAACACACATACACAAGTGATTCACAAACTATATAAAGATAAAACCACGTCTCGAATAATAACACAATAATAGTACCTTATTACAAACCAAATAGTCTCGAATACAAGCTCTAAACAACTGCAGCGAAAAACACTAAATACTTAAGACTCCAAACTCCATAGGCAAGCTTGACGGCAACACGCACGCCTATAACTCCTCAAAGACCTCCTAGTACTTCACGTTGTTGCCTGCGTCTGAATTTGTTGGGGGAATAACAAGGGTGAGCACATGTCGTACTCAGCAAGCGTGGGAAAATAATGATATGTAGCTTAAACAAGGAATTGATAATAAATAACGGCTATATGCTGAAAAGTACATTTAAAACATGTATAAAGCATCTTACAATGTCTTTGTGCATTATTCCCATCACATCCCAAATAAACATAATAACTTGTATCCATCATTCATTATTCATCCATATATCATAATCTTACCATCATCATTAACCATGACCATTTATCACCATCAAATCCATAAACATTACCAATACCAAACCTTTCTAATTCCCAACTTTCTTCTAATCATGGAAGTTGTCCAGGTGCTCATAACTGGGAGCACGGCTATCATGATAGTTTTTAACACCCCGCAGAGGTTGTACCACTTTACCCACAAGTTTGTGACTTGGTCACCCATCAGCGACTAAAGAAACCTGCCTTATGCCAATTACACTTCCTTAGGTGTATGATCAAGAGATCACAAAATAGCCTTTACAAAGGGATTACCAGCATATTGAGACCCACTGAGGTTTCGCCAGTGGTGATGCCTCCAACTGAGCACATCAAACCAAGGGCCCCCTCTTGTGCCGTTCGGATCCCAGGGCAGTCCCGCCACTATTGCAAACCCATCCGACTTCCATTCTCTGCTACCCCAGATGATCTGAACAATGCTGGCAATACACCTAATTAATCACCTGTGCCGCACCCATACTTGGCCTTGTGGTGGCACTGTTGTCCTGGCTTATTCTCGCATGAACCGGTCCTTAGATCCAAGGCAAGCATAACACCATGTTATCCAACCCATTCCACAAACCACGCTTGCTTAGATCTCCCAAGTCCCATATTACCAATTAATCATGTTCATCTATTCACACCTTTCATAAGTTCAATAATTCATAATTAAGCCATTTTGTTCTTTTCCCATCCCAATTAATTAGAGCGAATCAAAAAGGTAAAATACCCTTGCCGACTCTCTACAATGTATTCCAAGCAACAAGGATGGTTAGACAAGTCTAGTAAACACCTATCTTGGGTTTCCCATCAAATTGACACAAGCATGCAGTTTTGCAAACAAAACATTTAAAAGCAGGATCAAAATAACTAAGAACACTTGCCTTGCTCCTGAGATTTGTTAGGATCAAAAGCTTCAAAGTTCTGGTGCTGGAGGTCCTCGACAGCACCCTCTAGAGCAACACCTATTCCGCGCAACAAACATACAAAACAAACATTACAATAAAAAAACTCTCATATTATGCATGATTAATGCAATTGTGGGGTAACAAGTGGTATTAGGTTGATATAATTGTTTACTAACTAGTTATAATTAATTATTACATGTTGGAACAAGTTCCAAGTCATTTCGGAGGATATTAAAGAAGTTCCAAGAATATTCAGAACAGAAAGACCGAACAAGTCAGCAGTGAGGCCGGACATGTCCGTTCTGGGCCAGAGAGTTGATTTGACTAGTCTGCACAAGGACCGGAAAAGTCCGTTGGCTAGGGTTTTTGGCGAATTTTCAATTAGAGCATGATTTTAGTTATTATAGAACCATAATTTACTTAGAAAAGATGCATCTAAGATAATTACCGTGAATCCTAAGGTTCAAAAATTGAGGATTCGAGAATTTGATGTCAAGTTCGAAAAAGACAAAAAATAGACGAAGAGGGATGTCGACGTTAAAAGATTGGCGATGAAGATCGCAGCAGTGATGACGATCTTGGTTGATCCTCCTCCTTCCTCCCTTCTCCTTCTTATCCCTGCAGTGGAGGCTCCTTGGTGGTGGCTCTCATGAACTAGGGTTAGGGGTTCTTCATTTTTGACAAAGGAATGAAAGGTTGGGGTGTTGGGGTGTTTATATAGAGTGCAGATGGTAGGGTTTGGGGTGGAATTCAAGTTTAAGACGGTGGAGGCCGAGTAGGGGTCCCACATGGGCTCCACAGGGGTTGGACATGACATTCTTGGGCCCAAAAAGTTAAATTACCCAATAACAAGTCATGGAGGAAAAATAGAATTTGAGTCGAAACTCACCAGACCGGACTAGTCCATATGAGGACGGACAAGTCCGTTGGAGATCAGAAAGTTTGAACGGATGAGTCTGGTGTCAAGCCGGACAAGTTCATTCGCAGTTATGTCGAAGTTTGAGAGAGTTGAACGGACAAGTCCGGTGCTAGACAGGACAAGTCCGGAGCAAGGTTTAGGAAAACATCAGAAACATTTTTGAACTAGGAATTAATGGACAATTCTGGAAAACATGAGAGAGTTGAACGAACTAGTCTGGGGCACAGTCCGGACATGTCCTCCCTACCCAGGGAGAACAAGAGAGAGTTAGACAGACTAGTATGGGGTACAAATCCGAACAAGTCCATTCCGAGCCAGGTTTTTATTTGCTTGTTTAATTATAATTCATTTGAAACTTATTCCTTTTTGTGTTGCTTAATGTTAAACATGTATAAGAATGTATACAATGCATGATGGATGAAAATGAGGGTGTTACAAACCTACCCCCCTTAAAATGAATCTCGCCCTCGAGATTCAACATAGAAGGGAAGAGGTAGGGAAATTCTTTCTTGACCTCTTCTTCCGCCCCCCTCCCCCCCAAGTCGCTTTCGATTCTGCATGATGCTTCCATTGTACTTTGCACCATCGAATCACCTTGTTCCTTGTGACTCTCTTCTTCGTTTCCAAGATCTTGACCGGTTGCTCGGCATAAGACAAATGTGCTTCTAATTCCAATTCCTCCATTGGCACTTCTTCTTCTGGTACCCTTAAGCACTTCTCGAGCTGCGAAACATGAAACACATCATCAACATCAGAAAGATGTGCCGGCATCTCCAACTTATATGCCACTTCTCCATGTTTTCCAAAAATCTTGTATGGCCCAATATATCAAGGTGCCAACTTGCCATTGACATTAAACCTCTTACGACCTCGCATGGGAGAAACTTTGAGGTATACAAAGTCTCCAGCTTCAAAGGCTAAGTTTCTCCACCTAATATCCGCATAGCCTTTTTGTCTTGTTTGAGCGGCCCTCCAATTCTTGTGGATTATCTAAACTTGCTTTTCAGCCTCTTGCAACACATCTGGTCCAACATTTGGTTCTCTCCTATCTAATTCCAAAACGAGGGTGTCCTACACTTCCTTCCATATAGTGCTTCATATGGCGACATTTTTAAGCTGGCTTGGTAACTATTATTGTAGCAAAACTTAGCATATGACAAGCTCTTGTCCTAGCTGCGTCCATGCTTCAAGGCACAAGCTCTCAACATATCTTCCAATATTTGATTAGTCCTCTCGGTTTGTCCATCAGTTTGAGGGTGTTATGCTAAGCTGAAATTTAACCTTGTACCCATAGATTCATGCAGTTTCTGTCAGAACCTAGAGGTGAATTAAGAACCTTGGTCAGACACTATTTTCTTAGGTACTCCGTTTTGGCATACAATTTTCTCCATGTACAACTCAGCTAACTATGCAACGGTATACTTGGTATTGACAGGAATGAAATGAGCTGACTTGGTCAATCAATCCACAATAACCCATATCGAGTCATAACCGGAATGGGTTCGCGGTAATCTGACTATGAAGTCCATACCAATTTCTTCTCACTTCCACTCCAGAATCTTCAATGGCTGCAATAATCCAGCTGGCCTTTGCTGTTCAACTTTGACTCGTTGGCACACATCACACAAGGCAACATATTCAACTATGTCCTTTTTCATCCTATCCTACCAATAGCAAGTTTTCAAGTCTTTGTACATCTTCGTACAGTTGGGATGAATTGAGTATGGTGAGTCATGTGCCTCCTTTAATATTGTTTCCCGAATATGCTTTACATTAGGTACAACAATTCTTTTCCCAAGCCATAGAGTACCATGATCGTCCTCATTGAATCTGAATTCTCTCCCCTCCTGGGTCCTTTCCTTAATTTTCCTGAGTTTCCTCATCCCTTGTCTGACCTTCTCAAATTTCTTGCTCCAAGGTCGAATTTAACTCCATTATTCTGGTCTCATTCACAAATCCAAGATTCAACCGTTCAAACTCCTTGCATAGGTCGGATGGCAATTCCCGAATCGTGAGTTGGTGGCTTACTCCTTTCCGTCTCAAAGCATCAGCCTACATTAACCTTCCCCGGGTGATAATTGATTCCAACATCATAATCCTTGATGAGCTCAAACTATCTTTGTTGCCTCAAATTCATGTCCATTTGTGTGAAAATGTACTTGAGACTCTTGTGATCTGTATAAATCTCACACCTATGACCAAGAATGTAGTGCCTCCAGATCTTCAAGGTATGCACTAAAACTGCAAGTTCAATATCATGTGTAGGATAATTCTGTTCATTTTTTTGTTCAACTGCCTCGATGCATAGGCTACCACTTGACCTTCTTGCATGAGAACACATCCAAGTCCTTGTCTCAATGCGTCTCAATAAATATCAAAGCTTTTGCTCAAGTCTGGAAATACCAACACAGGTGCAGTGGCTAACCTCTTCTTTAGCTCCTCAAAGCTGTTTGGACAAGCTTGAGTCCACTGGAATGCTTTTCCCTTCATTAATAATTTAGTCATTGGCTTGGCTATTTTGGAGAAATCCTTGATGAACCGAAGGTAATATCCAGCCATTCCATGAAAGCTCCTAATTTCCATCACATTCTAGGGCGGTTCCCATTTTAGAACATCCCTCACTTTTCCTGGGTCAACCGATACTACTCCTCCAGAGATGATAGGGCCCAAAAATGACACCTCCCTTAACCAAAACTGGCACTTGCCGAATTTGGCACATAATTGGTGTTCCCTCAATTTCTCCAATGTGAGCCTCAAAGGCTCCTCATGTTCCTCCTCACTTCTCGAATAGATCATAATACCATCAATGAACACCACAACAGATTTATCCAAGGACTACATGAAAACTTTATTCATGAGGTACATAAAGTATGCGGGTGCATTCATCAGTCCAAAAGACATCATGGTGTACTCATAAGATCCATACGTGTACGAAACGTCGTTTTGGGTATGTCTGATAGTCTAATCTTCATTTGAAAGTAACCTTACCTCAAGTCAATCTTGGAGAAAATAGAAGCACCCTTCATCTGGTTGAACAAATCCGCTATTCAGGGCAATATGTACTTGTTCTTGATCGTCACCTCGTTGAGAGCTCAGTAATCCACAGACATCCTTTGGGATCCATCCTTCTTGTCCACGAAAAGTACTGGGCTCCCCAAGGTGAAGAGCTTGGACGAATGAAACCTTCTCTACCTGTTCTTGAATTTGCTTCTTGAGCTCCGCTAACTCCATAGGAGGCATCCTATATCGCCTCTTAGCTATAGGTGTAGTTCCAGGTATTAAATCAATAACAAACTCTATGTCACAATCAGGTCGCATACCTGGCAACTCATCCGGAAACACATCCGAAAATTCACACACCACTAGGATCTCCTCTATTGTTGCACCATCCATTTGATTCAGCTCCACTTGCTTTGGTGTGTGTTGAGATGCATTAAATTCTATGTTGACTCCTTCCTCATTTGTAACCTTCACCATCTGTGTGGCACATTGAAATATTCCATTATGCTTCCTTAACCAGTCCATACCAAGTATTATATCCAGTCGTTGTGAATCCAAAACAATGAGATTGGTGAAGAAGTCTATCCCTCTTATTTTAAAACTTACTCTTGGACATACTATCTTTGTTCTCATATTCCATATGGCTTCGCCTGAAATGGTCAATCTTCTAGTTGTGTCCATCTTTCATTAAAGTAGAGGTTGAAAGAGATAGAAAAGAGAGATAGAATGAATCCCCAACTATATGCATCAAGGAATATCAAACTAAGCAGCTACCTATACTAGCCTATGTGGATGTGGCAAACGCTGAAGCATCCCACAATCCTCTACTAAGCTCACAAGCAAACAAGCAAACATCACATAACAACCAGCACATGCACAAACAAAAATGAACCCTGACTGTTCCTGTGTGCTCTAAAGTGTCCATTCTATCTAGGTTGCATCCTACAATTAACCTGTGGCTCTGATACCAATTTGTGATACCCGGTTCCAAAAATGAACCAAGCGTAATGCATATGTGCGCCCAGAATGTTTAACACACACACACACACAGGTCATTCACAAACGATAAATAGATAAAACCATGTCTCGAATAATAACACTAATAATAGCACCTTATTACAAACCAAATAGTCTCAAATACAAGCTCTAAACAACTGCAACGGAAAACACTAAACACTAAAGACTCCAAACTCCACAAGCAAGCTTGACGGTAACACGCACACCTATAACTCCTCAAAGACATCCTGGTACTCCACGTTGTCGTCTGCATTCGAATTTTTTGGGGGAATAGCAAGGGTGAGCACATGTCATACTCAGCAAGTGTAGGAAAATAATGACATGTAGCTTAAACAAGGAATTGATAATAAATAATAGCTATTTGCTAAAAAGTATATTTAAAACATGTAGAAAGCATCTTACAATGTCTATGTGCATTAATCCTACTATATCCCAAATAAACATAATAATTCAGATCCATCATTCATTATTCATCTGTATACCATAATCTTACCATCATCATTAACCATGGCCATTTATCACATCAAATCATTAACCATTACCAATACCAAACCTTTCCAATTCCCAAGTTTCCTCTAATCATGGAAGTTGTCCAGATGCTCATAACTGGGAGCACGTCTATCATGATAGTTTTTAATACTCTGCAGAGGTTGTACCACATTACCCACAAGTTTGTGATTTCGTCACCCGTTGACGACTAAAGAAACTTCTCTTATGTCAATTACACTTCCTTAGTCGTATGACCAAAAGATCACAAATAGCCTTTACAAAAGGATTACTAGCATATTCAGACCCACTGAGGGTTCACCGGTGGTGATGCCTCCAACCTAGCACATCCAACCAAGGGCCCCCTCTTGTGTCGTTTGGAACCCAGGGCAGCCCTGCCACTACTGCAAATCCAACCGACTCCCATTCCCCACTCCCCCAGATGATCTGAACAATGCTGGCAATACAACTAATTAATCCGCTAAGCCGCACCCATACTTGGCCTTGTGGTGGCACTATTGTCCTGGTTTATCCTCGCATGATCTGGTCCTTAGATACAAGGCGCACATACCACCATGTCATCTAACCCATTCCACAAATCATGCTTGCTTAGATCTCCCAAGTCCCATATTACCAATTAATCATGTTCATCTATTCACACCTTCCATAAGTTCAATAATTCTTATTTAAGCCATTTTGTTGTTTTCCCATCCCAATTAATTAGAGCGAAGCGAAAAGGTAAAATACCCTTCCCGACTCTCTACAATGTATTCCAAGCGACAAGGATGGTTAGACAAGTCTAGTAAACACCTATCTTGGGTTTTCCATCAAATCGACACAAGCATGCAGTTTTGCAAACAAAACATTTAAAAGCAGGATCAAAATTTTCAAGGACACTTGCCTTGCTACTGAGATTGGTTAGGATCAAAAGCTTCAAAGTTCTGGTGCTGGAGGTCCTCCACAGCACCCTCTAGAGCAACACCTTCTATTCTGCACAACAAACATACAAAACAAACATTACAATAAAAAATTGCTCATATATTACTGAATATGCCATGGTATGCATGATTAATGCAATTGTGGGGTAACACATGTTATTAGATTGATATAATTGCTTACTAACTAGTTACAATTAAGTATTACATGTTAGAACAAGTTCCAAGTTCTTTCGGAGGACATTAAAGAAGTTCCAGGAATATTTAAAACAGGAAGACTGGACTAGTCAGCAGTGAGGCCGGACATGTCCGTTCTGGACCAGAGAGTTGATCGGACTAGTCCGCATAGGGATCGGACAAGTCCGTTGGCTAGGTTTTCAGTGAATTTTCAATTAGAGCATGATTTTAGTTAACATAGAAACATAATTTACTTTGAAAAGATGCATATAAGATAATTACCATTAATCCTAGGGTTCAAAGGTTGAGGATTTGAGAATTTGATGTCAAGATCGAAAGAGACGAAAAACAGATGAAGAGGGATGTCGATGTTAAGAGATTGGCGATGAAGATCGCAGCGGTGATAACGATCTTGGTTGATCCTCCTTCTTCCTCCCTTCTCCTTCTTCTCCCTGCACTAGAGGCTCCTTGGTGGCGGCTCTCGCGATCTAGGGTTAGGAGTTCTTCGATTGTGACAAAGGAACGAAAGGTTGGTGTGGTGGGGTGTTTATATAGGGTGGAGGTGGTAGTGTTTGGGGGTGGAATTCAAGTTTAAGGCGGTGGAGGCCAAGTAGGGGTCCCACATGGGCTCCATAGGGGTTGGACACGACGTTCTTGGGCCCAAAAAGGTAAATTACCCAAGAACACATCATGGAGGAAAAATAAAATACGAGTCGAAACTCACTAGACGGGACTAGTCCGTATGAGGCCAGACAAGTCCATTAGAAAACCCTAATCTGTTGTTCTTGCGCAGTGCGGACTTGTCCGGTCCCTAGCGGACTAGTCCAATTTTTCTGGTTAAATTATGTTGAATTAAATCTAAATTGCTTTGAATCAGTTTCAAACCTGTGTAGACTTCTCAATAACCATTGTAATTGATTAATAAACATCATTAATAACTCATTCGCTAGTTTTGCTTCGCATTTGCATTAATCATGTGTATCATGCCATATTGAGTAATATTTGTGCACTCTTTGATTGTGTTTCTTGTCTTGTATGTTTATTGTGCGGATTAGACGGATTTGTGCTGAGAGAGCCGTGGAGGATCTCCAGCACCAAGAGTTTGAAGGATGTGACCCGAACTAATCCCAAGAGCAAGGCAAGTGTCCTTGAAGCATATTGATCCTGTTTTTAAAATAAATGTTTTGTTTTCAAATTGCATGCTTGTGTCAATTTTACAGGAATCCTATGATAGGAAGTTTACTAGATTTGTTTAACAACCCTTGTCACCTAGTATTTATGGTAGTGAGTCGCGAAGGGCTTTTTACCTTCTTGCTTTGCTTAATCAATTGGGATGGGAAAACAACTATATTACTTAATTATGCATTAATGAGATTATGGTTAATATGAACTGGTTAATATGATAGGCAATGGGTGATCTAAGCAAGCCTGGTCTGTGGATGGGTTGGATGTTATGGTGGTTTGCTTGCTTTAGATCTAAGGACCGGTTCGTGGAGCGATTATCCAGGATTTACAGTGCCACCACGAGGCCAAGTATGGGTGCGGTGTATCTGATTAATTAGGGCTTTGCCAGTGCTATTTGGACCATTAAGTATGCTCGGGGAAGGGGTAGTCCGATTGGGTTTGTTGATGATTGGTGGGACTACCCTATGATCCGAATTTCTTAGGAGGGGGCCCTTGGTTGAAGATGTGCTCAGTTGGAGGCATCACCACCGGTGAAACCTCATTGGGGTCTAAATAGGCTTGTAATCCCTTTATAAAGGCTATTTTGTGATCTCTTGGCCACACACCTAAGGAAGTGCGAGACGGTATAATTGAGATTCTATAGTCATCGCAAGGTGATAAAATCACAAACACGTGGGTAAAGTGGTACAACCTCTGCAGAGTGTCTAAAACTATCATGATAGCCGTGATCCCGATCATGAGCAACCTAGACCCTCACATGATTAGGGGGATTTTGGGATTTGGGATGGTTTGGTACTGTTACGATTATGGATGGTTATGGTACTATGGTTTATGGCAATGGATTTGGTTATTGGTAATGGTGAAATCTGGTATATGGAGGATGGTAATGGAAGGTATTATGATATATATATATATGGTATATGATGGGTTTATTTCACATACATATAATATATTGCTTTTCAAATGTTTTAATATACTTTTCAGCACTTAGCCTTTATTATTGTCGTCATTTGAATGAGCTAAATGTCATACTTTCCACACTCGCTGAGTACGACATGTACTAACTCTTGCAATTCCCCCACCAACAGTTGTAGGTTAGGATTGGGAGTTTAGCGACGATAATGCAGAATTCTAGGTCGTGTCTACTGTCAACATTGCTTGTGGAGTGTTGGATATGCGCTATCCCCTTTGCTTAGTTGCTTAATTAGTTTATTTCCGCTGCATTAGTTGAAACTTGTCATTAATATTCATTAGTACTTGTATTCGAGGATTATATGGTTCGTGTAATAATAGTTTAATTAATCTTGTCTATGGTAATTTTCTGTATATCCTTTTGTGAATGCACTTGTGTATGTGTGTTGAACGTCCTGGGCACACATATGCATTCACTTGGTTCATTTTTCAGAAGCGGGTGTCACAAATTGGTATCAGAGCCATAGGTTGATAGCCTAGATAGAATGGACACTTTAGAGCATATAGGAGCACTTAGGAGCTGATGTGTTTTTGCTTGGTGTGTTGTTTGCTATATATTGTTTGCTTGTGTGCTTAATAGAGAATTTTGGGATGCTTTAGCATTGCCATGTCCGCCTAGGCTAGTATAGTTAGTTGTTTAGTTTCATATCCCTTGATGGATATAGTTGGGGGCATCTTCTAAATTCTTATCTCTTGCTTTTCTTCAGATGGTGAGGACTCGCAACCAGAGGGATGGCAATGATGAGGAGGAGAACAATGGAGCACCTCAGAACAACAATAAACAAGGACCTACTCATGGAGCTATCAGCATTGAGCAGCTTTTGGCCATGCAAAACCAGCTCATGCAAACCATGATACAAACTATGGGACAGCTGCAGGCTCGCAACATCAACAATCAGCCCCACATGCCTCCACCACCACCCCTGCCTCCTCGTAACCAGTTGGGAGAGTTCATGAGGACTAGGATGACAACCTTTGCTCAAGCTGCAGACCCTATGGATGCCGATGATTGACTCAAGTCTGTGGAGAAGAAGCTAGCTATTGTTCAATGCAGTGACCGGAGAAGGTTCTATTTGCTTCTCATCAACTAGTTGGAGCAGCTGCCGATTGGTGGGATGCTTATTGCAATGCTCATGAGAACGAAGAGAGGATTTCTTGGGCAGAATTCAAGGAGAGATTATGTTCTCATTATGTGCCAGAAGGTGTCATGATCTTGAAGAGGCAAGAGTTTGAAAACTTGAGGCAAGGAAGATCGAGCGTGGGTGAATATCTCAATAAATTCATTCAACTTTCAAGGTATGCCCTTGAGGATGTGGGTCGGGACGGCCGGAAGAAATATTTGTTCATGAGAGGCTTGAACAATGCGATCCAAGTGCAATTGTTCAATTGTGATTACGCCAACTTTCATAAGATTGTGGAGAGAGCAATTGTTGTGGAGAACAGGGTTCGAGAGATGGAGCTAGATAACAAGAGGAAGGCGCCATATCAAGGATAGCAGCAAGGAAGTAATGTGCGCCCTCGCTTTGCACCACAAAATGTGCCATATTACAGCTCCTTGGATTCTCTGCCAATCTCATTGTCTTGGATTCTCAAGGATTGGGCATTATACTTGGTATGGACTGGTTGAGGAAGCACCATGGAGTTATCGAATGTGCCAAAAAGATGGCAAAGTTGACCAATGAGGAAGGGATCACCATAGAATTGAAGCATCTCAACATGCACCAAAGCAATTGGAGCTGAACCACATGGACATTGCCACAATTGAGGAGATTTCGGTGGTGTGTGAATTTTCGGATGTGTTTCCGAATGAGCTACCAGGTATGCCACTTGATCTAGACAGTGAGTTTGTTATTGATTTAATACCTGGAACTGCACCTATAGCTAAGAGGCCGTATAGGATGCCTCCTAAGGAATTAGCGGAGCTCAAGAAGCAAATTCAAGAGCAACTAGAGAAGGGTTTCATTCGCCCCAGTTCTTCACCTATGGGAGCGCCCGTTCTATTTGTGGACAAGAAGGATGGGTCCAAAAGGATGTGTGTGGATTACCGAGCTCTCAATGAGGTGACCATCAAGAACAAGTACACCTTGCCTCGTATAGAGGACTTGTTTGATCAGATGAAGGGTGCTTGTGTTTTCTCCAAAATTGACTTGAGGTCGAGATTCTTTCAAATGAAGATTAGGCCATCGGACATACCCAAGACAACTTTTTAGACACGGTATGGATCTTATGAGTACACCGTGATGTCTTTTGGATTGACAAATGCACCTGTCTATTTTATGTACCTCATGAATAAGGTCTTCATGGAGTACTTGGATAAGTTTGTTGTGGTGTTCATTGATGATATTATAATCTACTCAAGGGATGAGGAAGAACACGAGGAACACTTGAGGCTTACGTTGCAGAAGTTGAGTGAGCACCAATTGTATGCCAAGTTTAGCAAGTGTCAATTTTGGTTAAGGGAGGTGTCATTTTTGAATCATATAACCTCGGGAGGATGAGTATCGATTGACCCCAAAAAGGTGAGGGATGTGCTAAAATGGGAGCCACCGCAGAATGTCAAGGAAATCACAAGTTTTCTTGGAATGGCTGGATATTACCGTCGATTCATCAATGACTTTTCCAAGATAGCCAAGCCAATGACAGAGTTGCTAATTAAGGGAAAAGTGTTCCAATGGACCCAAGCTTGTCAAAACCGTTTTGAGGAGCTAAAGAGGAGGTTAACTACAGCCCCAGTTTTGGTTTTGCCGGATGTAAGCAAAAACTTTGATATTTATTGTGATGCATCGAGACAAGGACTTGGGTGTCCGCTCAACAAGAAGGTCAAGTGGTTGCATATGCATCGAGACAATTGAAGAAACATGAGAAGAATTACCCAACGCATGATTTGGAACTTGCAGCGGTGGTACACACATTGAAAATTTGGCGACATTATATCCTTGGGCATATGTGTGAAATTTATACGGATGACAAGAGTCTAAAGTATACAGAAACAGATCTGAATTTGAGGCAACGAAGATGGTTGGAGCTCATTAAAGATTATGATGTGGGAATCAATTATCATCCAGGGAAGGATAATGTAGTGGCCGATGCTTTGAGTCAGAAAGGAGTAAGTCACCAACTCACGGTTCGAGAATTACCATCTGAGTTATATAAGGAGTTTGAACGGTTGAATCTTAGATTTGTGAATGTGATGGAGATGGTGGAGTTAAATCCAACCTTG
Organism: Tuctoria greenei; assembly: GCA_036927565.1. NCBI lineage: Eukaryota > Viridiplantae > Streptophyta > Magnoliopsida > Poales > Poaceae > Tuctoria > Tuctoria greenei. The sequence goes on along the minus strand of JAYESD010000003.1, from coordinate 199,822,862 downwards.
GAGCAAGAGATTCGAGAGGGCCAAGCGAAGGATGAGGAAATCCAAGAGATCAAGGAAAGAACCCAAGAGGGGGGAGAATTCAGATTTGATGAGGATGAACATGATACTCTATGGCTCGGTAAGAGGATTGTTGTCCCTAATGTGAAACATATTCAAGACACAATATTAAAAGAGGCACATGACTCACGATACTCGATTCACCCCGGTTGTACGAAGATGTACAAGGACTTGAAGACATGCTATTGGCGGGCTAGTATGAAGAAGGACATAGCCGAATATGTAGCTTTGTGTGATGTGTGCCAACGAGTTAAGGCGGAACATCAAAGGCCAGCTGGATTATTGCAACCATTGAAGATTCCAGAATGGAAGTGGGAAGAAATTGGAATGAACTTCATAGTTGGTTTACCACGTACACAGTCCGGTAATGACTCAATTTGGGTAATTGTGGATCGGTTAGCCATGTCAGCTCACTTTATTCCCGTGAAGACCACCTTTAATGGAGAGAAATTGGCAGAACTGTATATGGGAAGAGTAGTATGCTTGCATGAAGTTCCAAAGAGGATAGCGTCGGATAGGGGTTCTCAATTTACCTCCAGATTTTGGCAGAAACTGCATGAAGCATTGGGAACAAGGTTAAATTTTAGTTCAGCATATCACCCTCAATCGGATGGACAAACTGAGAGGACCAATCAGATTTTGGAGGACATGTTGAGAGCTTGTGCTTTGAAGCATGGGAAAAGTTGGGACAGGAGCTTGCCATATGCAGAATTTTCATACAACAATAGTTATCAAGCAAGCTTGAAGATGTCACCATATGAAGCACTATATGGAAGGAAGTGTAGGACACCTTTGTTCTGGAATGAGACAGGAGAGACTCAAGTATTTGGTCCGGATGTGTTGCAAGAAGCTGAGAAACAAGTCCAGATTATTCGCGACAATTTGAGGGCTGCTCAATCAAGACAAAAAGGCCATGCGAACAATAAGAGAAGGAAACTAGCCTTTGAAGTAGGAGACTTTGTTTACCTCAAGGTGTCACCAATGAGAGGTCATAAGAGGTTTAACATAAGAGGCAAGCTAGCACCTCGATACATTGAGCCATTCAAGATTTTGGACAAAAGGGGGGAAGTAGCATATAAGATGGAGATGCCTTCTCATCTTTCAGATGTCCATGATGTGTTTCATGTTTCCCAGCTCAAGAGGTAGGGTACCGAAAAAACAAGTGCCAATGGATGAATTGGAACTAGAGGAAGACTTGACTTATGCCAAGCAACCGGTCAAAATCTTGGAAACTAAGGAGAGAGTCACAAAAAACAAGGTCATCAGATGGTGTAAAGTTCAATGGAAGCATCATACAGAATCAGAGGCAACATGGGAGTTGGAGGATGATCTCAAGAAGGAATTTCCTTTTTTTTTCTCTTCCGTGTCGAATCTCGAGGGTGAGATTCATTTTAAGGGGGGTAGGTTTGTAACACCCTCATTTTCATCCATCATGCATTGCATACATTCTAATACATGTTTAAAATTTAGTAACATAAAAAGGAATAAGTTAAAAATGAACTAGAAACAAAACCGCACTTAAGAATCGTGGGATGTGCGGACTAGTCCGATTTCTCTCTAACCTCTGTTGGACTTGTCCGTTTTGCTGCAGACTAGTCTATTTTTCTCTCTGGACACCTTCGGACTTTGTCAGGTCCAGTGTGGACTAGTCCGGTATCCCAAATTGCTTGATATTTTGCCAAGTCTCTGGACTTGTCCGGACTAGTCCGGTGTTCAAGCTGACTTGTTCATTTTTCCCTCTGACTAAAGTCCGACTTGTCCGATTTTTGGCCAGAATTGTCTGTTTTATCCCTCTGGAAAAATTCGGACTTGTCCAATATCCAGTTCGGACTTGTCCGATTTCTCTGTGTCCAACTTCGGACTAGTTCGACCCTTTTGCAGACTTGTCCGATAAATCACGACTCTGAGTTGATCTTTTGTTTCACGACTTGTTTATTTGGTTTTACTTTAAGTGGGCCTAGGGACGTCGTGTCTAACTCTTTTAGAGCCCATGTGGGACTCTGAACCAGCCTCTACTCATCTCAAACTCGAAATTCATCTAACCCTAGCCCTCCACCTCTATATAAACAACCCCACCCCTTGGCTTGACATCTTTTTGCCACTTTTCCATCCTCACCCAAACCCTAGCTCGTGATTTGCCACCACCAAGGAGGGAGAAGGAGATCTAGAGCAAGGAGAAGAAGAGGAGGAAATGAAAGAGGATCAAGATCTCCATAAATTTCGCGTTCTTTGTCAACAATTCACTATCAAGTTCTTCATCAACCCTAGATCGTCAAGATCCAAGTGTTGCCTCCAAGATCCTTGATTCATTGGAGTTCTAAACAACTGGTATACCTTCTACTTCCTTTTCTTTACATGAATTCAACCCCGTTTCTCCAAATTCACGTTGATCTAGAAAACCCTAATCTGCAGTTCTTGTGCAGTGCGGACTTGTCCGGTCCCTAGCGGACTAGTCTGATTTTCCTTGTTAAATTATGTTGAATTAAATCTAAATTGCTTCGAATCAGTTTCAAACCCGTGTAGACTTCTCAATAACCTTTGTAATTGATTAATAAACATCATTAATAACTCATTCACTAGTTTTTCTTCATATTTGTGTTAATCATGCATATCATGCCATATTGAGTAATATTTTTGCACTCTTTGATTGTGTTTCTTGTCTTGTATTTTTATTGTGTGGATTAGATGGATTTCTGCTAGAGAGTGTCGCGGAGGATCTCCAGCACCAAGAGTTTAAAGGCTTTGACCCGAACCAATCCCAAGAGGAAGGCAAGTGTACTTGAAGCATATTGATCCTTTTTTTTAAATAAATGTTTTGTTTTCAAAACTGCATGCTTGTGTCAATTTGAAGGGAATCATATGATAGGAAGTTTACTATATTTGTTTAACCATCCTTGTCACCTGGTATTTATGGTAGAGAGTCGAGAAGGGCTTTTTACCTTTTTGCTTCGCTTAATCAATTGGGTTGGGAAAACAACTATATTACTTAATTATGCATTAATGATATTATGGTTAATACGAACTGGTTAATATGATACGGCAATGCATGATCTAAGCAAGCCTGGTATGTGGATGGGTTGGATGTTATGTTGGTTTTCTTGCTTTAGATCTAAGGACCAGTTCGTGGAGCGATCATTCAAGATTTACTGTGCCACCACGAGGCCAAGTATGGGTACGACGTAGCTGATTAATTAGGGTATTGCCAGTGCTATTTGGACCATTAAGGATGTTCGGGGAAAGGGTAGTTGGATTGGGTTTGTTGATGGTTGGTGGGACTACCCTGGGATCCGAATGGCTCAAGAGGGGGGCCTTGGTTGAAGATGTGCTCAGTTGGTGGCATCGTCACCAGTGAAACCTCAGTGGGGTCTATATAGGCTAGTAATCCCTTTGTAAAGGCTATTTTGTGATCTCTTGGCCACACACCTAAGGAAGTGTGAGACGGGATAATTGAGATTCTATAGTCATCGCAAGGTGATGAAATCACAAACACGTGGGTAAAGTGGTACAACCTCTGCAGAGTGTCTAAAACTATCTTGATAGCCGTGCTCCCAGTCATGAGCAACCTAGACCCTCACATGATTAGGGGGATTTTGAGATTTGGGATGGTTTGGTACTGGTTACGGTTATGGTTGGTTATGATATTATGGTTTATGGCTAGGGATATGGTTATTGGTAATGGTGAAATATGGTATATGGAGGATGGTAATGGAACTTGGGCTGGTATTATGATATCTATATGGTATATGATGGGTTTATTTCACATACATATAAAATATTGCTTTTCAAATATTTTAATGTACTTTTCAGCACTTAGCCTTTATTATTGTCATCATTTGAATCAGCTACATGTCATACTTTCCACACTTGCTGAGTACGACATGTACTCACTCTTGCAATTCCCCCACCAACAGTTGCAGGTCAGGATTTGGAGTTTAATGACGATAATGCAGAATTCTAGGCCTTGTCTACCGTCAACTTTGTCTGTGGAGTGTTGGAGCTGCGCTATCCCTTTTGCTTAGTTGCTTGATTAGTTTATTTTCGCTGCGTTAGTTGAAACTTGTCATTAATATTCATTAGTGCATGTATTCAAGGATAATATGGTTTGTGTAATAAAAGAGTTTAATTAATCTTGTCTGTTGTAATTTTCTGTATATCCTTTTGTGAATGCACTCGTGCATGTGTGTTAAATGTCTTGGGCACACATATGCGCTCACTTGGTTCATTTTTAAGAACCGGTTGTCACGGGCAAGGGCAAAAGAATGGAGAAGCAAAAATCGACATGACCATGATGCCCACGACTCTCCTCATGACTCTGTGCTCCCAAGAAAGCGAAAAGTGGTTGTGAAGAAACCATCAGGAAAGGATGGTGCCGGTGCCAGCTCAACGGCACCAAGAAGAAGCACTAGCAAGTTCAAGGGACTTGCCAGTGGTCCCATTGGTCCACTAACGATGAAGGCAGCTATGCGGCGAAACAGGCTGCCCTCTGAAGATGATTTCTCTAGCAAAGGCAATGATTTTCCTGATAAACTCAGGAAGATCAATGTATATGAGCAGTCAAAGCAAGCGGCTGACCCAAGATTCTAGAGTCACTTCCATGCAGATTACTATAAGTATGTGTACAGGAAGATGAGAAATCTAGTTGTTGTGAGCCAGTGGGTGGATGTGACATATATGCAGTCCAAGAACTGCTAGGCCTATCACGAAGTCTTAGAGGATTTGGAGACATGGTCTGAAAGATCTCCTATCCTTCCAATACAATTGGAACAATGAAGTTATCGCCCAATTCTATTCCACCTCTACTTTTCGAGTGATGACGAGGAAGGAATCACATTGAGAAACATGGATCCAAGTATAGTGGCAAATATGAGGAGTTTGCCAAGATACTCCACCTTGAAGATACCTTGGATAATGAAATTGTGATTCACAACTTGAAGCCTTTTAGAGAAGGATGAGCTCACATTCCTCTATGACACAAGAAGGCCATACAAGCCACCTACCACAAAATATTTGAAGCCATTCTTTGCGGTTGTAGGATCGAAGAGCATGTGAAAAGCTACCAGAGGGGGGGTGAATGGTAGATTTAAAAAATCTTACGCAGCGGAAACAATTAAACCCCAACCCCTTCGGCAGAAAAACGATATGTTAAAGAAATCGTGTGTGAGACTAATCGAAACGTATTTCACAGTGACAAAAGTGATAGATATCAGAGAGAATCAAGTCACAAAGACAACACAACAAGAATCACTCAAATCCGTCGAGAAAAACTCAAGTTATGATTGAAAGATCAAACAAAGGTCAATCTGCCCTACTCGAGAAAAAAAACAGTTCTGGAACGCTGCAAAGAAACTCGTGTATATCATAGAACACAAATCCAATGACCTTGAAATTTTGACAGATGATATATAATCAAGTTGTGAAGATAACCCAAAAAGAATCACGTCAATTGGATCTGTGAAACTCGAGTTATGATAAAACCACCGACGAAAGGTAGCGCTGTCCAGAAACTCGACGAGTAAAACTTGTCTGGAACAAGTCGGACGAACAAGGCACAAAAGTTCCTTCAAACTACGAATTTTATTCAATAGAACACAAGAGGAACAGCCCCAAAGTCATGCACCACGAACTCTGGGCTCCCTTGCTTATATAACCAGCTCGAAAGCCAACTCAACTCAAATTAGGAACCTAATCCTACTCTATTCACGAATCATAACTTTCCATAACTGCTTAGAATTCTTCTATACGCAGATAGAAGCAATCTTAAGACTTCCAAACACCTTAGGAACATATCCCACATTCCTAAACAACTCAAATTCGTGACCCACATGAAATCCTATCATAACCAACTTAAATCTTTCCATATTTGAGTTAAACCCGACTCAATCGCATCCTGAGTCCATAACTTAGTCGATTAGACCTTTCCGACCAACTCTTTACGTCCACATCTCTTCATCACATCTCGGAACCATGTAGCCACGTCCATGCACTCCTTGCACACGTGCAAACATCTTCCAATGACGTCCATGATACCTTCACATGCATTGTTCTTGATTCAATCATGTTGCGCAACCTCCTGATCAGCTCAACCACAATTCCTCCTGAATTTGATTGTTGGAACCTCATCTCCTCCCTGAGACTAGTCCAATGGATCCCGTCACCAGCCATGACTTGAACTCAAGCAACACTTGCACATGAATAAACAACCAATCCATACGAGCCCAAGTCCTTGACTTGACTCACGTCAGTTCTGAACACAACACCTTACGTGAGAACCTCACATAAGCATGTTGCAAAACCACAGGAACACGATATCATCCATATCAACTAAAAATGAACCAAAGACTTAGAAAATGAATACTAAGCAATCTTTCCAGTGATGTAAAGCAAGTACAAAACATTGCAAATGAAAAACAGAAGCATTGAAGTAAAGTTTCGGACATTGCCAGAGCAACCCGGACCTTGAGCCAGAGCTAACAAAAGCTAGTAAACCCAAAAGTCGGAGCTAGAAAAATCAACTCGGAGCTAAAGACCAAACTCACCAGAGCTAACCAAAACTAGTCAGACCTTAATAAAAAGGTGTTTTGGTGATATTCAAAACTTTTATCGTCAAAGCAAGTGTATTCACTACAAGCCAATGTATTCAGCACACATAGATCTTACAATCTCCCCTTTGATGAATGCATTGGCAACACCATTTAAAGTCCGAACATTGGCTTATTCACATAAAAGTTTTGAATGCAATTTCTCCCCCTTTGTAAATCAAAAGTAAAATGAGAAGAAAATCCAAAAATTATCCCATATTATCTCTCCCCCTTTATTATCTCTCCTTATGCACATATTCTCTTTCTCTTCATGCTTATCTCTCCCCCTTTGAAAATGTATTCAACAAGTCATGAGCATATAAACAAATTATCTCTCCAACTTTAGTTGTTATGAGCATATTATAACATATACATATAAACAAAGCTCATCCAAGTCATACTATCAGGTACCTTACATTATCACATCAATAAAATACATAAAGTAGTGTAAGCCATTCTAGAGATCAAATGTAATTTCAATTTAAGCAAGTCATGGTCTCACAAACTTAACTATTCCAAAACCTGAAAGCATGACACTTGTTGCTGCATTTTATTAATTTTTCAAAGCATAGATTTACATCATATGATATTTGCAAGAGATTATATGCGCATCTGCCTTATTCTAACCAACCAAGCCAAGCATATGTCATTTGACAATCAGAAGCTTAAGGACATGGTTTTAGTCATACACATCTTCTTCCAAGTTCATATCTAAGTGCAATGATAAGCCATCTCAAAAGAAGAAGTGCGATGCAAGCATATTCTCTTGATATTTTCTCAATTTATATTTGTTCATAAAAACTCATCATGTGAGTTGATTACTTGATTAATTCTTAATGATTAAAAGCACTTGTGAAAATGTAACAAGTTCAAAACAGCAAGAAAGTTCGACCATGACCAGTTTTAGTGTAAGTAATTATTCCAATTATTAGACATGGCAAAAACTACAAAATGTATAACACGAGTAATGTATTAAGAACTTTAAGCATGTAAAATGAATCACAAAGTCATATATATATGAAATACCATGCTCATATTATTTTAATTTCAGATTCACACATAGACTTCCCAAGTTTCAAAACTCCCCCTCAATTTAAGCCATGAGGATGCATAACCCCTATTTCACTACGAATGTAACAAAAACGAGTGAAATCCAAAGGTTTTGTAAAAATGTCAGCCAATTGTTGTTCGGTATCTACATGGTGAAGCACAATGTTTCCTTTTTCAACATTATCTCGGAGACAGTGATACCTAATGTCAATGTGCTTAGTTCTAGAATGTTGCACGGGGTTTTTAGCAATGCAAATGGCACTAGTGTTATCACAGAACAGTGGAACACTATCGAGATCAACCCCATCCTCACTTTGTTTATTTTTAAATACCCATTTAGTTCCAATTAAAGTGTGACCTTGAGGTGGAGGTACAAGTTTCCAAACATTATTTCTTTTAAAATTTTCTAACTCTTCTTGCATGGCAATAATCCAATATTCATTAGTGAGTGCGTGTGATATATCTTTGGGTTCAAAAGAAGCAACAAAAGCAGAATGAGCATGAGAGTTTGGATCGCAAAACCTGGACCGTGTGACTCGTTCGCGCAAGCTTCCAATTATCTGTTGCGGGGGATGATCTTTGTAAAACCGTAGGAGAACAGATGTCTCACAAGCTTCTTCTTCTTCATGTTCATCACAAATCGATGAGCTTGTGACTTGAGGATGATTTGAATCAGCATTGATGGTTGTCGGTGCTGGTTGAGAATTAACATCCGGAGCTGAACCAAAGCCTTTAGCTGCTGAATTTTCGGGCAGCAGCTCCAATTCTTCCTCATCTTCAACGAAAATGCTCCCCCCTGCGGATATGAATCTGGTCCTGCAGTGTTTGAGCTAGTACCTGGGATAGCTTCGTCAAAAGACACTTCACAAGTCTCCACAATTTTGTTAGTGTCAAGTAAAAGCACACGGTAGCCTCTAGTATGAGATGGATAACCAAGAAACATGCCATCAATGGATCTAGGTTCAAATTTATCAAGATTACCATGTTTCTTAACAAAGCCTTTGCAACCAAAGACCCGAAAGTGTGTAACACTAGGCCTATATCCAAACCAGAGCTCATATGGTGTTTTACCTAGCGTAGCACGGAAGAAAACACAATTTGAGACATAACAAGCGGTTGCTAACGCATCAGCCCAAAATTTCCTAGGAGTTTGATATTCATCAAGCATAGTCCTAGCCATCTCAACTAAGGTTCTGTTCTTTCTTTCTACAACACCGTTTTGTTGAGGTACATATGGTGAAGAAAGTTGATGATCTATTCTATTTTCAGCACAAAAGTGATCAAAAGATTGATTTTTAAATTTAGTTCCATTATCACTTCTAATTGCTTTTAAAGATCCTGGGTAATCAATTGATAACATAAGATATAAAGTTCTAAAGTGACTAAAAACTTCATTCTTAGATGCCGTAAAGTAAATCCAAGAGTATCTAGAATTATCATCAACAATCACAAGTACATACCATTTACCTCTGAAGGATTGAACACGTGAAAGTCGTACGGTGTCAAGGTGCAAAAATTGACACGGTTCAATTGTCATGATCATTGTGAGAGGAGTATGTGAACCTGCAACCATCTTAGCATGTCTACAAGAAGAGCACACAATTTCTTTCTCCCCTTTAATCTTAGGCAGCCCACATATGCGATCAAGAGCATTAACACACGTTAGGTGATCAAAGCCTACGTGACCAAGTCTATGATGCCAACAATATAGGTCCTTTGAATCATTAGCAACTAGACACCTATGCTTAGAGGAAGACATATCAAAATCAGCTTTAAAAACTCTTCTAAATCGAGACATGTTAAAAATAAGCTCACTATTTGAACTTACAACTTTGTAGCAGTTTTTATTGAAAATAATTTCCAAATTTTCATCTAGGAATTGTGAAACAGAAAGCAAGTTGTATTTCAAATTTTTGACAAGTGCCACATCCTTCAAAGTGTAGTGATCATTTACTCTAACCAAACCCTTATCAATTATAAGAGTTGAAGAATTATCGGCAAAAGTAACATTCTCTACACATGACACAAAAGAGAGGGAGGAGAACCAATCTTTGTTACCGGTCATGTGGCGTGAGCAACCTGAATCCACAATCCAAATGTTCTCCTTCCTCAAACGTGTAACCTACATAGAAGCACAATACATCGATGACTTAATACTGGGGTTAGTCAAAAGGCATTTTGGAATCCAGTACTGAGTCACGCGACGTGCAGCAGGAAAAACATGCGAAAGCTGAGACAAAATAGCAGGTTTATGAGTGAAAGTTTGAGATTTTTTATTCTTAACTACTGACCTATAAGGTGTTACTTGTGTAGCACAAAAATTAGTAGCTCCGGAGGCAAAAACAAAAGGTCCGGAGGTAAACTTTGAATGTTTTTGACTCAAAACAGCAGGTTGTACATTCGGTTCAATATGTGCAGCAAATTTTGCATGAAAGTTATGAGATCTAGCAACCATTCTTTCCCTTTTCTGTTGTTTAGCTAGTCTATAACAAAAATCTATAACATGACCATCTCTACCACAGTAGGTACAATGAAATTTAACTTTGTGTTCATGTCTAGATGAGCAAACTATATTTTTATTTGAAACTGAATGAGACAACACTCCTACAGATTTGAAAACCACTTCTTTTTGTTTAGGAACTGTTTGAATCAAACCACTTCCTAATGACTTTACAATTTTAGGTGGATGTGCCTTAGCATGAGCATGAGAATCAAAAACTAAACCAGTTTTATCATTGCAAGACTTGGATGAATTTAGCAGCAACTTTAGGTTCTTATTCCCATTACAAAACCGATCTAGTGTCCTATTCATGTCATCAAGTCTCTTAGACAAGTCTAGGCAGTTTGCACAAGAAGTTTTTTCTTTTAGTTTGCAATTGGAGCAATATTTAACTTCATGAGAATGTAAAGCATTGTTCAATATAGAAATTTCATTCAAAGCATCTTGCAGTTTTTTATCAAGATCATCACAACTAGAACAATGCAAATCAATTGTAGAACAAGAAGCATCTTTTAAGTTTCCAATATTAAGTGCAGCAAGCTTTTTGTTCTTTTCAATTTCAAGTTCAAGTTTATCAAGTGTGGAGGTATGTGCACTTCTTAGGGAGGACAATGATTCATATATTAAGTCACATGAGGAACAAGAATCATCACTAAGAATCAAGGATTTCAAACGATTAATTTCAGATTCTAGTGACTCAATTAACAGCATTGTTCCTAAGTTTTTTGTCCTTTTTATTAACAATAACAGTGGCACAAGAAATAGCATCACATATTTCTTCGCAAGTAGGACATACCTCTTTGTTGTCGCTGTTGTGTTCTGCCTCCTCCATACTTGATCTTGACTTGCCCGCCATGAAGCACAAGTTTGCCAAATCATCTTCATCTTCATCACTTCCAATGTCCACGTCGCTTGAACCAAGTTCCTGGAGTGCTGAGATAAAACTGTTCACCAGTTAGCGACCTGTAAAGCCCTTCTTTTTCTTCTTATCGTTTGTTGAGGAGTGTTTTATCCTTGATTGTTTTTCTTCCCGGGAGGTTGGACCTGAAAGGTTAGGACAATCTGTATGAAAATGTCATGTCTTACCACACTCAAAGCATCGCTGAGGTCCGGAGCTTCCTCTCCTTCTAGTTCTCACATTTTGCAATGCTTTTGAGAACCGGGTAGAGATGAGCGCTAGCTCCTCCTCTGGAAACTCCTCAATCTGTTCAAGGGTTAGAGAGGACAACAAAGCAAGTGTACCACAAGATGATGTTTGACCGGAGCTAGGCATGTCACGTTGAGAAACAAAAGCAATAGACTTGTTGGGGTTCTTACGTGAGATTATGTCAATTTCACGAGTTTTTAACTTGGAATATAGCACATCTAGAGTAAGTGAACTCATGACAGTAGATTCACGAATGAATGTAACTTTCATCTCCCAAATTGACATGTCTAATGCACTTAACAATTGCCTAGCATTTTCAGCATCTGAAAAATTAACATTGACACTACGCAATTTGTTGAGAATCTCATTAAAGCGAGCAAAAAGGTCATCAATAGACTCACCGGGTTGAATCTCGAAGCGCATGTATTCTTTCTTGAACATGTCTTGCCTTACCTCTTTGATCGTGTTGGATCCTTTGTGGTAGTCACAAAGTGCTTTCCACACATCGTATGCAGATCGGAGGTGTGCAACACGGTCGAAGTCGCTTTGTGTTAATCCTTGTATGATCAAGTTCCGAGCCTTGTTGTTGTTGTCGACATCTCTCAGAATTGTAGCTGTAACTTGATCGTTTGATGGCAATTCGTAAGGCTTGTATACCTTCTCCCATATTGCAAAGCCTTGTGCCTGGATAAAAGCCTCCATGCATGCCTTCCAAACCTGAAAATCAATACCAGCGAACACACAAGGTTTGATAGAGTACTTCCCCATGATGATTCGTCAAAAACACGCGCAAATCAGAAAGATTAGAGCACCGTGGCTCTGATACCAATTGTAGGATCGAAGAGCACGTGAAAAGCTACCAGAGGGGGGGGGGTGAATGGTAGATTTAAAAAATCTTACGCAGCGGAAACAATTAAACCCCAACCCCTTCGGCAGAAAAACGATCTGTTAAAGAAATCGTGTGTGAGACTAATCTAAAAGTGTTTCACCGTGAAAAAAGTAATAGATATCCGAGAGAATCAAGTTACTAAGACAACACAACAAGAATCACTCAAATCCGTCGAGAAAAACTCAAGTTATGATCGAAAGATCAAACAAAGGTCAATCTGCCCTACTCGAGAAAAAAACAGTTCTGGAATGCTGCAAAGAAACTCGTGTAGATCATAGACCACAAATCCAATGACCGTGAAATTTTGACAGATGATAGATGATAAAGTTGTGAAGACAAATCAAAAATAATCACGTCAATTGGATCTGTAAAACTCGAGTTATGATAAAACCACCGAAAAAAAGTAGTGCTGTCCAGAAACTCGACGAGTAAAACTTGTCTGGAACAAGTCGGACGAACAAGGCACAAAAGTTCCTTCAAACTACGAATTTTATTCAATAGAACACAAGAGGAACAGCCCCAAAGTCGTGCACCACGAACTCTGGGCTCCCTTGCTTATATAACCAGCTCGAAAGCCAACTCAACTCAAATCAGGAACCTAATCCTACTCTGTTCACGAATCGTAACTTTCCATAACTGCTTAGGATTCTTCTATACGCAGATAGAAGCAATCTTAAGACTTCCAAACACCTTAGGAACGTATCCCACATTCCTAAACAACTCAAAATTCGTGACCCACATGAAATCCTATCATAACCAACTCAAATCTTTCCATATTTGAGTCAAACTCGACTCAGTCGCAGCCTGAGTCCATAACCTAGTCGGTTGGACCTTTCCGACCAACTCTTTATGTCCACATCTCTTCATCACTTCTCGGAACCATGTAGCCACGTCCATGCACTCCTTTCACACATGCAAACATCATCCAATGACGTCCACGATACCTTCACATGCATTGTTCTTGATTCAATCATGTTGCGCAACCTCCTGATCAGCTCAACCACAATTCCTCCTGAATTTGATTGTTGGAACCTCATCTCCTCCCTGAGACTAGTCCAATGGATCCCGTCACCAGCCATGACTTGAACTCAAGCAACACCTGCACATGAATAAACAACCAATCCATACGAGCCCAAGTCCTCGACTTGACTCACGTCAGTTCCGAACACAACACCTTACGTGAGAACCTCACATAAGCATGTTGCAAAACCACGGGAACACGATATCATCCATATCAACCAAAAACTCACCAAAGACTTAGCAAATGAATACTAAGCAATCTTTCCAGAGATGTAAAGCAAGTACAAAACATTGCAAATGAAAAACAGAAGCATTGCGGTCAAGTTCCGGACATTGCCAGAGCAACCCGGACCTTGAGCCAGAGCTAACAAAAGTTAGTAAACCCAAAAGTCGGAGCTAGAAAAATCAACTCGGAGCTAAAGACCAAACTCACCAGAGCTAACCAAAACTAGTCGGACCTTAATAGAAAGGTGTTTTAGTGATATTCAAAACTTTTATCGTCAAAGCAAGTGTATTTACTACAAGCCAATGTATTCAGCACACATAGATCTTACAGCGGTTCTAAATAGGATTTTGAGGAAGACCATTGCTCCAAAGAATGGAGATGCGGTCACCATTCAAGGAACACTAAGTACCTTGATGAAAGTGGTAAGCAAGAGACAGACCTTCAATGTGTTTGAGTATATCTAAAATGATGTAGTGAACATCTCAATCACTCCCAATAGGTCGCATGGCTATGCGCCATACATAATGTACATGATCAAGAAGGTAACCAGCCTTAAGTTTGTCAAGGATGTTGAGCATGCTGGTCTTAAGTCCCAGAAGCCCACAACTTCCGGTATTCCCAATGCACATGCCTCACCAGCAAGGTAACAAAGGTCAAAACAAGCTCATGAAGGCACAAGGGCTCCACCTGCTACCTCTGCTCCTCCACCTTCCAAAGAGTCCTCAAGTGGTGTTCTATAGATGCTTTCCTCCATCTTTTTAGTTTGCCGCAAAGTGGAAGTAATGCAACACAAGGAAAGACTTGCTAGGAAGAGGCACCAGAGGTACATGAAGGCAAATATAAAAGACATCTATGGAAAATTGGACAATGAACCAGTGGGATCTCCTCAAATCTCCGAAGACTCCGCATAGAACTTCACAGAGCTTGCAACTCTCACGTAACAGGAACTAGCTTCTTTTGGACTTAGAGGTGTCTCTGTTCCTCCTCCTCAGCATGATCATGAATCTGAAGATGAAGATGAGGACAAGACCGAAAGTGAGAGAGGGAGTGACAGAGAGTAACTTCCCTTAGTTTTTCCCTTTTTGGTGCCTTGATGCCAAAGGGGGAGAGATTGAGACCTGTAGTCTATTTATGAGCCTGAAGGACGAGTGATCATGGACATGTACCTTTTATGCTTTAAGTTTCAAACTATTGTAATCTTATTTGAATAATGCCTATTTTGTTTAATATGGATGCGTGATGCTCGTTAAGATATTTTTGTGATGGTTGTTTATTATAATTACTATATTTTTAATTATGCACATCACAATATCTGCTCACACACACTCTATAGGAACCCAACCATAAAGAGTGCATATATGTGAGAAATATTTCCCGTTCATATGTCATTCTCATATATGCACACTTTATGGAAATCAACTTTTACTCTTAATTGTGAAATCTCAAATGGTTGTCATCAATCACCAAAAAAGGGACATTATAAGTGCATCTTGGCATACCCTTGTGGGTTCTGGACGATTGATGACAAACAAACGAGATCCTAATGAGTTTTGTTGAGATGAAAGAAGGTATACGAAGAATAAAACTAATGGTGCACAAAAAGGTGAAAAATGAGGAATGAGAAGGGAAAAGCCCAAGTGAAGGATGGAAGCACAAAATAGTTGTTATTGTATAGGATGTGTGTGAGAGACACATTCCAAGAGCTTATGACTTTGCGTAGAGAGTAAGGGCTAAAGTTAACAATTTAAGAAACTCACTGAAGCACCGAACAAGTCCGTTCACAAGCGGACTAGTCTGACACACTTGCTGTTCTCACACGACAAGTCTGGAGAGGAACCAGACTAGTCTAGTCAACTCTTTGTTTCTACACGAACTAGTCCACATATGAGCCAGACAAGTCCGATCAACTTTCTGATATTTTGTGCGGACAAGTCCCAGGATTTGGACTAGTCCGCCAACACAACACACATCTCACCATGCACCAGACAAGTCCATTTAATTGCGGACTAGTCCGATTTAGTTACTGGATTCACCACGGACTAGTCCAATTAACTTTCTGTTTCCGTGCGGACAAGTCCAGTTCACTCGGAGTAGTTAGGGTTTCAGGTGTGCTACAGATTTCACGCGCATATTACATAGCACACCAGACTAGTCCTTGCATATTAAAAAAAACGTAAAAATAAATAGAGTAGATTTCTTTCAAAGTAAAATAAAAATATGTGATGTAAGAATGATTTGGAATTCACATAGATGAAATAATTGAATAGTTGCTCTGTTTTAATTGTCCTAAGTCCTTAGTTTACAACTTACTACTCTCCAAAATATTGCTTTAATTGGCTAGGATTACTTTTGACTTGATTTAGAAATTGTGGGTTGCAAAATCTTAATCCAATTCTAAGTTGTTGTGAGATATGATATAGTGATAGGGCTGCTATTCCTAGTTTGAAAGTGAAACTTAGATTTTCGGAGAAATTCTAAAAAGATTTAAGTTACTCTTATTTGATTGGAAATACCTACCAAAGCCATATGATACATTACATTGATAGACATTATGCATATTCTATTTGTCTTCACATTGAGCTTAATCGAACTAGTATAGACCTATGTGAGATTTCATTCATTACTTTTTGAATTCAAGACTTCACTTGCACATGCTATACTTCTACACTAGAAGTAAGCAAAATTCCATCATACCACCATTCCACAATAAAAGAGAAACTCTATACCATTCATGCTTAGTACTCTCTCCAATTTTATTGCATACAAAGGGAGCAAAAGACATGGCTAAAAGAAAAAAATCATGCTTACATCGTAAGCATGAGAAAAAAAGGAAGAAAAAGAAAGAGAAAAGTAGCCATGTTTCATCTCTGCAAAACAAGGGAGCCCACTCAAAAAGGAATCATATCAAATATACACATCCACTTCATTCCATGACACATGCACAAGTCTTGAATCAAAATTGTTATGAATTGATTTCTCCTAAGGCTTGCTCTTTCGACTCAGCAATATTACGTGTTGCAAATATGCCTACTATATTCCCTACCAAGCTCCATATACAACACTTATTTAGTGGTAGGATGAGTGTAGGCAAAATACCATGGTGTGGAAATATTTCCACTACACACAAAAGAGAGACCGAGATAATCAAATTGAGGTACTTACAATCTAAATTGAATTCTCTAGGATTTGAGTGGAACTTGATTTCTAGGGTATATGTGCACCATTTTCCGTTCTATATTTCAACAACCCACGAATAGGAGATGGCATAAGCCCCATAATGCCTTGAAATGGGTGAAGTACCATGCCAATTTTTGCAATACTAGGTAGAGTATTCTGTTGTGCACATGGTACTTTTGAGAAGTAGAACATAGCAGCAACTGTTGATCATCAACCTAAAGTCTCGACTTTGCTCGGGGCAAGCAAATGACAAGCTTGGGGGAGTTTGTTGACTGCTGTTATATACCAATTTCATCTGTCAATATAACTCAATCATGTAAGGGAAATATTATTTCTTGCACACATCATCTTTCTATTTAACCTATTTCCACTTGTACTTGGAGAAATTGGTGCATGCATGTATTTTACACAGAATTGAAGCGAAACAAGGGGATGGATCCCGTAAAATATCATCCCAGCCAATCAAGCATCGACACATGGCACCACATGGATCAAATGGCCCACAAACAGAAGTATCCGAGGCCATACAACAGTGTAGCGCCCATATCATGGAATGGGACCCACCTGTGAGTCACCTAGAGGAAGAACTGGCCATCTGCAGCCAGGACTAGGTCGGCTGACCCTTTCCTCGCGCCCAACGCGATCAAACGACACGTGTTGGCTCCTCCCGACTTGAAGAAGTCAGTGGTGACTAATTTATGCACTTTCGATGGCCATAATCAACCCTTCTCCAAGCTATAAATAGGACCCCACACCCCTCACTTCAACACACACCACTTGAGCATCATTCTATTGTGTACACTAGTTCTCTTAGTCCTTAGTGGAGTTAGGCTATAGACAGGAGAGCCTCTAGTCCCAAGTCCAATTTGGAAAAGGTATGGCTCATGTATATTTTCTTATATTTGTGACTTTATGCATAATAAAGATATTATCTTTAGTCTTATTTTATTCATATACTTGGATGAAGAGTTTCTTGTTTGATTGTGGATTCCATGTATGTGGTAGGAATAGTCTTTATGATCATGCCTTAATGTCATTGTACTATCATCATAAACACTTATAAACCACCACTATATTCTAAGTAGTTATGATATAATCATGTTAATATGTACAACTTATGCTATGTCTCAACATTAGTTCAACGATGTTTAGGTTAATCATTGCCTTAAGATGTCATGATTCTTAAGGTATTTACTTAGTATGCTCATGGTGATAGGATAGTAAGTAGCGTTGGATGTCTCATAGACCGACGGATTGAAGAGGCAGGTAGTAGGTGGTGACAGCCCTATCTGTCCTTTGTAATCCTCCACGTTCGGCTATGCCACAGGCTCTTGGAGGGACTCATCCTAGTATTGCTAGGGGTAAACCCATGCCCGATATGTTGAACAACTTAACATAAATATTCACAATTGACATGCTCATTAGTATCTAACTTAGGCTATATAAATGTATACTAGAAGCATTGATTGAGGTACTCCCCAACTCTTAGTCTAATCTCCATAGGACCCATCTACCCTTTAGAATAGATTGCTTAGGTGTGTGTCACACTACCCCCATTATCAACTTACCCTTGTCTTGATAATTGATTAGTACCCCATAGCTTGATTATAAGAGTAGTGTTTACTTTACTCCATTTCATTCCTTTGGGATTAATATGATACCTATGGGAATACTCTTGGGTAAAATGCTACATGACAGTTTCTGTGAGCTTGCGGACCTCATCTCTTTCGAGAGATGATTTGTGACGTTAGTAGCCGTCAACACTATCATATAACTAAAACTTTGAATTTGGGAAGGAATTTAATTGGTTATGAATTTTTGGCATGAGCACTTAAATTTATTTTTCTAATTCAACCTAAAAATATTTGCTTTACGCCTCATTGCATTCACAAGTTGTTTCAAGTCGGGCAAGACAATTTGACAATAGGGTTCAATTTTCTTTTTGCTAACATAACCCATTTTTCGAGTTGTTTTGTTTGTTCTTGATTAATTTGCAACCAGAACAAAAATTGTAAAGAGGTGGTTTGGAAAGAAAGAGAAGGACACATCAAGATTAATCCACCATTGGGAGGATTTGAGAACACATCTCTCCTTCAAATTCATTTTGAGTTTGAGGTAGAGAAATGTTCAAGATGATGACCAAATGGAGGAGCAAGAAGACGTCTCAACCAAATCCTTCACCAAATCCAACCTCAACTTGGCATTTGACGTTGAACATCAAGCCTACTCCAAACTCAAAGAGTGTGAGTTTCTCACACAAAGGCCTTCATCACCAGTTGCTCTTCAAATAGGTATGAGTTTATTATTATTTCTTTGTTTGGTTTGCCTTGGAATTATGTGCCCTTGCTTGCTGTTATGAGGAAGGTTGACACTTCCTCATCATTCAATTCTCATGCATCCTCTCAAGAGTAAGTGTTTCACCTTACTTGGAAAAAATAACACAAGTACCTAAAAACCCCTTAAGCATTGTTTTATAGACTTAGTAATTTTTCCTAGGTTTAGAAAACAAAACTTTTTGGTATAATTTAATGGGTGAATTGGCATGTAGCAACTGAATATTGATGTTCATGATTTTGATTTGAGCTTTGTGCATATATGGTGTCACGAGATTTCAAACTCTTAGGAATAATTGATATCCCTGATCTTAATTTGAATTGCATGTTTATGTGGAATCACTAAATTGAAATTCATAGAAAAGTTCACGAGGATAAAATTGAGTATCTTGTTTGACATAATCCAAATGATATCATTTGCTTTTGTGTAAAAAACTATGATGGTTAGAAACTTTACAAGATGAAGGGATCCATATAGTGTATTTATATCACTTGCATTACTATGAGTAGGATCATTAGAAAATGTGCAAATTGATTTATCCATAAAGGCCCACCCTTATCAATGAATACTACATTGCTCATGGATACACTTGAAATTGGACCCAATGCATCTTTGATTTTGTTCTTCCCCGTATGTACAAATGAAGAATCGGTTACCTAACCCAAAAATTCATTTGTAAAAGTATTGGGAGCTAACCATCCCTCTCTATCATAGAGGGGAAGTTTGTAGTAGTAATATTACTATGCAGGCATTTAAAGATCTGATTGTTGGAAACCCTCCATGAGCAGCCAATGGGCTGCTATGAATATGTGAGAGCATTATGCTCTCAACTATTCTAAGCACTCATTCAAGCTCTGGGAAATTGTCATCATGATTGGGTATAAGTTATTCCTTTGTGACTAAAAGGTATGATGTGCCTTAATCATGGAATGACAAGATCGCACCCAATGTATATTGGGTGCAAATTGTTCCTATGTGGCTGGAAAGTATGTTATACCTTAGCCACGGAACAATGGATTACACTCAACCCATGTTGAGTGCACGTCATCCCTTTGTGGTTATAGGTATGGTGTACCTTAGCTAAGGAACAACAGATCATAGCCAAGACATTTTTGGTACATGTCACTCCTTTGTGGCTAAATGTTATTATTACCTTAGCCAAGGAATGACGGATCACACCTAATGCATGAGGTACAAGTTATTCCTTTATGACAAGAAGGTTTGATACACCTTAGCCAAAGAATGACAGAACACACTCAACGCATGTTGAGTGCACGTCATCCTTTGTAGCTAAAGGTGGTCATTACCTTAGTCATGGAACAACTACACTCAACGAATGGGAGACCTTGAGGTGCAGATAAGCAACATCAACAACACTTTCTTCAACCACACTCATGGTACCAGAAAGGAGGCAATACAACATCGACAATGAACTCTCCATTGTCAAAGCCACACTGCAACAAGGATAGACCAACCTCATGGCCTACCTCCATCGTTAGTGTTTCAATCCCTATCGCAGACCTTGATCAAGAATAAGCCTGGGGGAGGACCGCGACTTGAGGTAACTTGTATCACACCCATTGCATTTTAATTTCCATCCATTCATCCACCTTGCATTCTAAAAAAATTAAAAATATAAAATAGTAATGTAGATTTGCTTTCCATCAAATAAAGATGTGCGGTAAGAATGATTTAGAGTTCACATAGATGAAATGATGAATAGTTTCTCTATTTTATTCTTCCTAAGTCCCAACTTAACAACTTACTACTATCCAAATATTGCTTTCATTGGCTTAAATTAACTTTGCCTTAATTTAGAAATTGTGGGTAGCAAAAGCTTCATCTAATTCTAGGTTGTTGTGGGATTTGACATAGTGATAGGGCTGCTATTCCTAGTTTAAAAGTGAAACTTAGATTTTTGAAGAAAATTCTAAAAGATTTAAGTTACCCTCATTTGATTGGAAATACCTACCAAAGCCATATGATATTTTACATTGATAAACCTTATGCATATGCTATTTGCCTTCACACTGAGCCTAGTCAAACTAGTATAGTCTTTTTGAGAATTCATTCATTTCTTTTTGAATTCAAGACTTCACTTGCACATGCTATACTTCTACACTAGAAGCTAGCAAAATTCCATCACATCATCATTCCACAATAAAAAGAGAAACTCCATGCTTTTCATACTTAAAACTCTCTTCAAGTCTATTGCATAAAAAGGGAGTAGAAGGCATGGCTACAAGAAAAAAAATGCATGCTTACATCATAAGCATGAGAAAAGAGGAAAAAAAAGAGAGAAAGTAGCCATGTTTCATCCCTGCAATAAAGAGAGTCCACATCAAAAAGGAGTCATCTCAACATCCACTTCCACTTCCATTCCATCACACATGCACAAGTCTTGAATCAAAATGTTTTAAATTGATTCCTCCTAAGGCTTACTCTTTTGACTTAGCAATATTATGTGTTGCAAATATGCCTACTATATTCCCTACCAAGCTCCACATATAAGCCCTATTTAGTGGTAGGATTAGTATAGACAAATGCCTTGGTAAGTCTATAGTTCCACTACACAAAAAGGAGTGAATGAGATAATCAAATTGAGGTACTTAGAATCTAATTGAAAACTCTTCGAAATTTGAGTGGAACTTGATCTCTAGGCTATGCTTGCTCCATTTATTGTTCTATCTTTCAACTACCCATGAATAACATAAGGCATAAGCCCCATAATGACTTAAGATGGGTAAAGTACCATAGCGAATTTTTGCAATACTAGGTAGAGTATTTTGTTGTGCACTTGGTACTTTTGAAATGTAAAACAATGTAGCAACTCCTGATCATCAACCAAAAGTCTTGACTATGCTCTAGACGAGCAAAGGATAAGCTTGGGGGAGTTTGTTGACGGTTGTTATATACCAATTTCACACGTAAGTATAACTCAATTATGTGAAGGAAAGATCATTTCTTGCACACATCACCTTTCTACTTAACCTATTTCTACTTGTCCTTGAACAATAGTGCATGTAGACATTTTATACAGGAAATGAGGTGAAAGAGGGTGCGCAATCCTAAAATGTATCACCCCACCCAATCAAGCTCCAACACATGACATCACATGGATCAAATGGCCCACAAACAGTCGTATTCGTGGATATCCAACGGTGTATCACCCATATGAGTCAATATGTCCCACCTAGAAGTGACCTAGAGAAAGCACATGCAAAACAAAGCGAAGACCAGTTCGACCGAACAGGGGTTCGGCCGCATCCTTCCTTGTGCCGAAGTCGGTCAACTTCAACGTGTCGACTCTCTGTGGTGCCCCGATAACGATGAATATTGAATCACACACTTTTGGTGGCGGTAACCAACCCTTCTCTAGCTATAAATAGCACTCCCTACCCCTCACTTCAACACACACCACTTGAGCACCAATCTATTGTATACACTAGTTTTCTTAGTCCTTAGAGGAGTTAGGCTGTAGATAGGAGAGTCTCTAATCCCAAGTACAAATTGGGAAATGAGTAGAGGGAGGATCTCTTCCCAATTCACAATTGGGAAAGTTATTGCTCATGTATTCCTTCTTGTATTTGTGACTTTGTGCATAATAAGGATATTATATTTAGTCTTCCTTTATACATATGCTTGGATGAAGCATTTCTTGTTTGATTGTGGAATCCATGTATGTGGTAGGAATAGTATTTATGATTATACCATAATGATCTTACCCTATTATCATAAACACTATAAACCCCCACTATAGTCTAAGTAGTTATGATATGATCATGTTAATATGAATAACTTATGCTGTGTCTCAACATTGGTTCAATGATGTTTAGGTTAGTCATTGCCTTAGAGAGGTACTTGTACTCGAGCCTATAAGGTATTTACTTAACACATAAGGATGGTGCTTAGATAGTTAAGTAGCATTGGATGTCTCATAGACCCACAGATTGAAGAGGTAGGCAGCAGGTGGTGACAGCCCTATCCGTCCTTTGTAATCCTCCACGTTCGGTAATGCCATAGGCTCTTGGTGGGAGTCGTCCTAGTATTGCTAGGGGTACACTCGTGCCCGATGTGTTAAAAAACTTAGCATAAGGATTCATCATTAATATGCTCATTAGTACCTAACCTAGGATATGTATATGTATATTAGAGGAATTGTAGGAGCAACTCACAAACTCTTAGTCTAATCTCTATTAGGACCCATTTAACCTTTAGAATAGATTGCTTAGGTGTGTGTCACACTACCCATATTATCAACTTACCCCTGTCATGGTAACTGATTAGTATCCCCTAGCTTGATAATAAGAATAGTGTTTGCTTTACTCCATTGCCTTCCTTTGGGATAAATATGATACCCTTGAAAATACTCATGGGTGAAATGCTACAACAGTATCTTCCGTGCGCTTGCGGACCTCATCTCTTTCGGGAGATGATCTGTGGTGTTAAGAACCGTCAACAATGACCATCTCTACCACAATAGGTACAATCAAATTTAACTTCTATGAAGTGCTCGAAAAAGGTTGAAGTAATTGAATAGGAGGATAACTATGACTACAACCTATAAGTAGAGTTATTGATGAAGAAAATGATTTATTTGATATTATGGACAACTGGTTACGAAGGGACCGTTTAGTTTTTGTAGGATGGTCGGACTTATTGCTCTTTCCTTGTGCTTATTTCGCTTTAGGGGATTGGCTTATAGGGACTACTTTTGTAACTTCTTGGTATACCCATGGATTGGCTAGTTCCTATTTGGAAGGTTGAAATTTCTTAACGGCAGCGGTTTCCACCCCTGCCAATTGTTAAGCACACTCGTTGTTGCTACTATGGGGACCAAAAAGCAAGGAGACTTTACTCGTTGGTGTCAACTAGGCAGGCTATGTACTTTTGTCGCTCTCCATGGGGCTTTTGCACTAATAGATTTCATGTTACATCAATTTGAACTTGCTCCGAATGAGGAAACACTCACTGCAGATTTGAAAACCACTTCTTTTTGTTTAGGAACCGTTAGAATCAAACCACTTCCTAATGACTTTACAATTTTAGGTGGATGTGCCTTAGCATGAGCATGAAAATCAAAACCTAAAACAGCTTTATCATTGCAAGTCTTGGAAGAATTGAGCAGCAAGTTTAGAGTTTTATTCCACGTACGAAACCGCTCTAGTGTACTATGCATGTCATCAAGTTTCTTAGACAAGTCTAGACAGTTTTCACATGAAGTTTTTCCTTTTAATTTGCAATTAGAATAATATTGAACTTCATGAGCACGTGAAGCATTGTTCAAAACAGAAATCTCATTCATAGCATCATGTAGTTTCTTGTTAAGATCATCATAACTAGAACAATGCAAATCAATTATGGAACAACTAGCATCTTTCATGTTTTTATCGTTAAGTGCAGCAAGCTTTTTGTTCTTTTCAATTTCAATCTCAAGTTTAACAAGAGTGGAGGTGTGCGCACTTCTTAAAGAGGACAATTGTTTAGATATTAACTCACATGGGGAACAAGAATCATCACTAGGAATCAAAGATTTTAACCGATTAATTTCAGATTCTAGTGATTTAATTTTAATAGTATTGTCTCTAAGTTTTTTGTCCTTTTTCTTTAGTATCACAGTGGCACGATAAATAGCATCATACATTTCTTAGCATGTGGTACATACCTCTTCATCATCGCTGTTGTGTTCTGCTTCCTTCATACTTGATCTTGAGTTGCCCGCCATGAAACACATAGTTGCCAAATTGTCTTCATCCTCATCATTCTGCAGTCCATATCACTAAAGTTGTTGTCTAGTAGAGCGGAGAGAATAAGGTCCATCACTTGGCATTTTGTGAAAGTCTTCTTTTTTTTTCTTGTTGTTGTTGCCAGAAGAGGACTTGAACTTATTTTGCTTTTCATCATGGGTAGAAGGACCTGAAAGGTTAAGGAAATCTGTACAATAATGTCCTATCTTACCACATTCAAAGCATCGTTGAGAACCACCACTTTCTCTCCTTCTAGTTCTCATATTTTTCAATGCTTTTGAGAACCGAGTGGAGAGAAGTGCCATCTCCTCTTCTGGAAATTCTTCAGTCTGTT
Organism: Tuctoria greenei; assembly: GCA_036927565.1. Classification (NCBI taxonomy): domain Eukaryota; kingdom Viridiplantae; phylum Streptophyta; class Magnoliopsida; order Poales; family Poaceae; genus Tuctoria; species Tuctoria greenei. The sequence goes on along the minus strand of JAYESD010000003.1, from coordinate 199,797,803 downwards.
CAAGGGTTAGAGAAGACAGCAAAGCAATTGTACCACATGATGAAGATTGGCTAGAACTAGGCATGTCACATTGAGAAACAAATACAAGAGACTTGTTGGACTTTTTGCGTGATATTATGTCAAGTTTATGAGTTTTTAACTTAGAATATAGCACATCTAAAGTAAGTGAAGTCATGATAGTGGATTCACGAATAGATGTAACTTTCATCTCGCAATGACATGTCTAATGCATTTAACAATTGCCTAGCATTCCCAGCATCTGAAAAATTAATATTGACACTACGCAAGTTGCTGAGAATTTTATTAAAGCGAGCAAATAAATCATCGATGGACTCACTTCATTGCATCTCAAAGCACATATATTATTCCATGAATATATCTTTCCTTACCTCCTTGATCGTGTTGGATCCTTCGTGGTAGTCGCAAAGTGTCTTCCACACATCGTACGCTGATCGAAAGTGTGCAACACGATCGAAGTCGCTTTGAGTCAATCCTTGTATCATCAAGTTGCGAGCCTTGTTATTGTTATCAACATCTATCAGGTTCACAACTGTAACTTGATCATTTTGTGGCATGTCGTAAGACTTGTAGACCTTTTCCCATATAGCGAAGCCATGCGCTTGTATGTAGGCCTCCATATGTGCCTTCCCAACCTAAAAATTAACACCATCGAACACACAAGATTCTGCGGAGTATTTCTCCATATCGATCAGTCAAAAGATGTGCGAATCACAAAGATTAGAGCACTGTGGATCTGATAGCAATCATAAGATCAAAGAGCATGTGAAAAGCTACCAGAGGGAGGGTGACTGGTAGATTTAAACTTTTTCAGCGGAAGCAACAAAAATCCCTTGGCAGAAAATCAATATGTTAAAAACTGTGTGTGTAATCTGTTTTCAACGTGTCCAACCGTGACAAAAACAAGTGTCAGATGTAGAGAATCAAGTCACGGAACTAATGCAACAAGAATCACATGAAAAAACGAAGTAGAACTTGATATATTATCAAAAGACTAGACGAAGGTTAATCTGTTCTACCCGATTTAAAAACAGATCAGCAATGCCGCAAAGAAACTTGTGTATATCAAAACCACAAATTCAATGACCTTGAAATTTTCATAGTTGATATAAAATCAAGTTGTGAAGACAACCAAAAAATAATCACATAAATTTTATCTGTAAAACGCGAGTAATGATCGAAATACCAAAGCAACGTTGTTCTATCCACAAACTCGGCGAGAAAAACTTGTCTGAAACAAGTCGGACAAACAAGGCATAAAATATCCTCTAAAGCTATGATATTTATTCAATATAAAACAATAGGGACATCCCAAAGTCGTCTTCTCATGAGCTTTGTCCTCTCTTACTTATATAATCAGCCCTAAGGCCAAACAAATCCAAACTAGGACTCTAATCTTACTTGGACTCTAACTTACCATAACTGCTTCAGACTCTTCCATACACAGCTAGAAGCAATTTTAAGACTTCCAAACACCTTAGGAACATCCTAAATATTTTTAAAACAACTCGACTTTGTGACGCACACAAAATCTAACTAACACAAACTCGAAACCTTCTATCCATAACCACCTCACGCACAGCTTGAGGCATAAACCAGCCGGTTGGACTTTTCTGGCCACATTTTCACATCCACTTCTCTTCATCACGCCATGGAACAATGTTGTCACATCCATGCATTCCTTGCACATGTGCAAACACCTTCCAACAATGTTCACGATACCTTCGTATGCATTGTTCTTAACCCAAACATGTTGTGACCTCCCGATCAACTCAACCACAATTCCTCCCGAACTATGTTGTTAAACCTCATATTCTCCTAAGAATAGTTCAATGGATCCCATAACCAGCCATGTCTTGACCTCAAGAAACACCTGCACATGAATGAACAACCAATCTCTGTGATCCCAAGTCCTCAACTTGAGTCTCGTTAGTCCAAAAACACAACACCTTACGTGAGCACGTCACATAAGCATGTTGCAAACCATAGCAATGTTTAACCACCATGATCAGCCATAACACGTAAAAAACTTAGTAAATGAATACTATGCAAACCTTCCATAAGACAAAAAGCAAGTTTGAAACATTGGAAGTTAAAAACAGATCCGCTACACAATTATTTCAGCAAATAAAATTATCGAATCGACCAAAAGCGGCACTGTAATGTAAAGGCAAAAAATCGGACATTCCAATCAACAATTCATGTGCAAATCACGTGACCAAAAGTTCGGACAGTCCTAACCATCGAGGGTAATGTTACTTCCAAAAACACATTAAAAAGTTCGGACAGTCCAGACCATTGAGGGTAACATTACTCCTGAATGTTTGGACAACCTGAAATACAAAAACACATGCAGCAAAAGTTCAGACAATCCAAAGCAAGAAACACATGCGAGTCATGTGAGGAAAAGTTCGGACAATCCAAAGAGAAAAACACGTGCTGGTCATGTGACCTTGAGTGCGGACAGTGCAAAACGGACTCCCACAAGTTCGTACAATGCAAAGTGGGCTTTTCAGCAATATTCAAAACTTTGCGTGTGAACCCTCGCTTTTATTTAAATTGCCAATGTATTCAACACACATAGTGTGACACTCGGTTTTGAAAAATGAACCAAGTACAATGTATGTGTGCTCAGGATGTTTATCACACATACACAAATGCATCACAAATGGAAATAAAATTTAACCATGTCACGAATAATATAAATATCTTGATTCTATTGCAGCTGAAAATAATCTAGTTAGGTGACTCCAAATCCACAGGCAATCGACGGTAGCACGCACGCCTAGTGCTCCACGTTGTCTTCCAAAATATCTCATGTAGTTGAATTAATTATGGGAATAACAAGAGTGAGTACATGTCGTACTCAACAATTGTGAGAAAGTATGATATGTAGCTAAAAACAATGATAATAATAAATAATGGCTATTTGCTAAAAAGTGCATTTAAAACATGAAAACAGCATCTTACATTGTCTATCTGAAGTAATCCCATCATAACTTAATAATTACCAATTATGAGTCCAATACCATCAATGACCATTATATCACATCCATCAATAATTATCCATCCAAAAGTCGAATTCTTACCATCAACATTAGCCATATTCAATTATCACAACTCAACCATAACCAATCCCAAACCATCCCGAATCCCAAGTTTCCCTCTAATCATGTAGGTCATCCAGGTGCCCGTGATCAAGAGCACAACTATCATGACAATTTTTAACACTCTGCATAGGTTGTACCACTTTACCCACAAGTTCGTGATTTTGTCACCCGTCGGCGACTAACGAAAACCTCCGTTATGCCAAAACACTGCCATATGTGTATGGCCAAGAGATCACAAAATAGCCTTTACAAAGGGACTACTAGCATGTACGGACCCACTGAGGTTTCACTGGTGGGGATGCCTCCAACTGAGCACATCGTAAACCAAGGGACCCCTCTTGTGCCGTTCGGATCCCAGGGAGTCCCGCCACTCATACAAACCCAATTTGACTCCCTTTCCCCGCTCTTTCAAATGGTCTGCGCAATACTAGCAATACCCTAATTAATCAGCTACGCCGCACCCATACTTGACCTCGTGGTGACACTGTAGTCCTAACCTATTATTGCATGAACCGGTCCTTAGATCCAAGGCAAGCAAACCACCATATCGACCAACCCAATCTACAAACCATGCTTGCTTAGATCTCCCAAGTCCCATGTTACAATTTAACCCATATTCATCAATTCTCATCATCCATAACTTCCTTAATTCACAATTAAGCCATTTGGTTGTTTTCCCATCTCAATTAATTAGAGTGAAGCAAAAAGGTAAAAATACCCTTCTCAACTCTCTACAATACACTCCAAGCGATAAAGATGGTCAAACAAGTCTAGTAAACTCCTATTATGGGTTTTCCATCAATTTGACACGAGCATGCAATTTTGCAAACAAAACATTTTAAAAATTGGATCAAAATGATCAAGGACACTTGCCTTAATATTTCGTAAATTGATGGCTCAAGCAATTCAAAGTCTTGTGCATGAGGATCCTGGGATAATCGCTTCTCGCTCGTAGACTCTTGAGCGTCCCCGTCTACTCACAAGCAAACACATACACAAGCAACATACACAATAAATGCATTGCAAGCACTAATCAATATGCAAAATATAGATGCATGCAGAAAATAAGTTTGTATTAATGCTAAATAAATTTCTATGGCTTTTTAGTAATTTTTGGTAATGATTTCCTATTTGTTTGAGCGAGTTTGGAATTAATTACAAATAATTCAGAGACAAAATATTTGTTTCAGAATATTAAATATGCCAAAAATACTATTAATAACACACTAGAATTTATTCTAAATTTTTAGGAATTTTCTTGGATTTAATTTGATACTTTATGAATTAACTAGGCTTTAATCTTATTTATTAAATTTAGAAAACAGATTTAAGAATACTGAAAATTTAAATTTTGGTTGAATCTATAATAACATATTGATCTTGTATGATTTAATCTAATATGTAAGTTTCAAGTGATTTAAGATGATCCGACGATGATTAATGGCCGCTCAAATAAAACACTTCCTACACGTGATTTAATTCAAGTTTTAGACCAAAATATATGTCTATATCTAGACCGTAATACCTACCGTGCGAGCATCTAGTCTGGACGATCGTGGAACGGCGGCGCGACGTGTCTCTGGGATCTAGAATTCCGTTAATGAAGATGATGGTGGCCTGACGTAAACGAATAAGACAAAGGCATGACGTAGATGAAGGAGACTGCGATGTGATCCTCTGGCGGCATGACAATATCCAGCGGACGACGGCTCCTTCCTTATTTTCCTCTTTTCTTCTCTCTTTCTCCTCTCCTATTTCTCCTGGTGCTGGCGGCTAGGGCTTGATCTTTTTTTCTCTGGCGGCACTCATGTAGCAGGCGGTGTTTTTCTTTCTATCGTGAGCAGCTTTTACCGGTGTGAGGGCATATGGTACGGGACTAGAAGTCTCGGTCGGCCTTGCTTGCGGGCGTGACCAGTGCGGCACAGCAGGCGCGTGCGAGGAGCCCCCGAGCGGGAGTCCCAGGGACCCAGGCGGCCTGGATTCCAATAGGTTGACTTCGATTTTTTTTTGTTTGTTCCCTTGTTTTTTTAGCGGTGGTCCTCATTTTGGTTGGTGCGGCCTGGAATCTGGCCACGGTTGACCTTCTTTTGTTTCCTTCACTTTTCCTTTTTGTATTATTTGTTTATTATTTATTTCTTTTATTTTACTTTTTTTCTTTTCACGTTATTTTTTTATTATTTCTATTTTTTATATACTTACTTTAACATTTTTTAAATTTCAATTATTTCTTATTTACATATATATTCTTTCTTTTTATTTATTTATTTACTTATTTATATTTATATCTTATTTTATTTTCTTTTTTTATTATTTTTTATGCATTTCTTATATATATACTTTCTTATTTATTATTTTTATTATATATATATATATACATATTTCTTTTTTTACCTTTCCTTTTTTTCATGGCCGTCCGGCCATAGCTGGTTGACTTTTTTATTTATATTTTCTATTTATTTATTTATTTTTATTTTAATTTATTAGTGTTGTTTATTATTTTTTTGTTTTTTTATTATTTCTTTGTTCGTTTATTTTATAATTTGTTTTTTCAATTGTTATTAATTATTGTTTCTTTCCTTCTATTTTTAGTTATTTTTCTTTTCTTTTTATTTTCTTATCTGATTTTTCTATATTTCAACTTTTTCATAAGCTTTTGGCAATTAAATTATTTTTACCATATTAATTTTGGTAAATAATTTTTAGTACCAAAGGATGAATGGAAATGCAAGATGATATGTATATATTTCATATTTTTATTTTATAAAGTAATTTCTTCTATTATTTACATTTCAACTTCTTATTCAAATTTTAATTTTCCAAAGTCCGAAAATCGGGGTGTCACACATAGATCTCACACCATCACTAGGCCCCTAAGCTCGGACATTTTTGAGATATTTTTGGACTTGTTTGAGGTGGGCTGCCTAACAACGGTCATATTCACTTTTTGTCTATAAATAGAGAACCCCTCCTCTCTCAGCCATACCCTAATGTAACACCCTCATTTTCATTCATCATGCAATGCATTCATCCCCATACATGTTTACCATAAGACACTACAAAAAGAAACATTATTAAACTGAACTAGAGGCAAAAGAATCATTAAAATCAATTTTGGGTACGAACCTCACCCCGGACTAGTCCAGTGTACCCGTCTGCTCTGGCAAATGCAGTTTCTTCAGAGCAACAGGCTTGTCCATTTTTTTGGTATGGACTAGTCCGGTTTTGCTACTTTTCCCGTCCGAACTTGTCCGTTAATTTACGGCCTAGTCCAATTTCGAAACTGTAAATCCTCGAACTTGTCCGGATAATTGCATTTTAGTCTGCGGTCCCTTGTCGTTGTGGTATAGCAAACTGGTCTGCTTGATAACCGACTAGTCTGTTGTGACAACAGAAACGAAAGCGAACATGTCCAGTCCCCATACGGACTAGTCCGGATCCTAGGGTTTTGACTCTGATTCCAATTTTCTCCCACAACATGTTATTAGGTGATTGACATATTTGGGCCCCAGAATGTCGTGCCCCACCCCTAGGAGAACAAGTGGGATCCCACCAAAGCCCCTACCAGCCCCCACCAACTCCTACTAGGATTTGACCCTAACCCCACCACTCCTCCCCTATAAACAACCCGAAGCCCTTCTCTCACCCCAGCTCACGTGAGGAAACTCCATCGCCCTGTTGTCTTATCGTGAGCTCCCGTTCTTGAGAGAGGAAGCTCTCTCTGCCAGGAAGGGAGGAGAAGGAAGAGAAGGAGGAGGAAGGAGAAGAAGAAGGAAAAGGAAGGATCAAGCAATATCACCACCACTGCTGCGTTCTTCTTCATCAACTCTTCGATGTCAATGTTCTTCTTCTTCTACGTCTTGCTCCTGATTTGTCATCAATGGATCTTGTAACACCCTCATTTTCATGCATCATGCATTGCATACATTCTAATACATGTCTAAAATTAATCAACATAAAAAGGAATAAGATCAAAATGAATATGAAACAAAACTGCACTTAAGAATTCTGGGAAGTGCGGACTAGTCTGTTTTCTGTGAGGACTAGTATGATTTCTCTCTGACTTCAAACGGACTTGTCTGTTTTGCTGCGAACTGGTCTGTTTTTCCCTCTGAACATTTGTGGACTTGTCCGGCCCGTAGCAGACTAGTCCGGTATCACAAATTGCTTGAAATTTTGCTAAGTCCATGGACTTGAAATTTTCCCCTTTGACTAAAGTCAGACTCATCCAATTTTGGCCAGACTTGTCTGTTTTCCCCTCTGGATAAGTTCGGACTTGTCCAACGTCCATTCCTGACTTGTCCGATTTCCCTCTACTAACTTCGGACTAGTCTGGTAAATCGCGACTCCGAGTTGATCTTTTGTTACATGACTTGTTTCTTGGGTTTTTGTTAAGTGAGCCTAGGGACGTCGTGCCTAACTCTTTTAGAGCCCATGTGGGACTCTAAACCAACCTGTACTCATCTCAAACTCGAAATCCATCTAACCCTAGCATCCACCTCTATATAAACAACCCCACCCCTTGGTTTGACATCTATTTGCCACTTTTCCACCTCACCCAAACTCTAGCTCGTGAGTAGCCGCCACCAAGGATGGAGAAAGAGATCTAGAACAAGAAGAAGAAGAGGAGGAAACGAAAGAGGATCAAGATCTCCATCAACTTCACGTTCTTCGTCGACAACTCACCACCAAGTTCTTCATCAACCCTATATCGTCAAGATCCAAGTGTTACCTCCAAGATCCTTGATTCATTAGAGTTCTAAACACCTGGTATACCTTCTACTTCCTTTTACTTACGTGAATTTAACCCCAAATCTCCAAATTCAAGTTGATCTAGAAAACCGTAATCTGTTGTTCCTGCGCATTGCGGACTACTCCAACCTACTGCGGACTTGTCCAATTTTTGCAATCTATTTCGTGTTAAATTAAATCTAAATTGTTTCGAACCAAATCCAAACCTATATAAACTTGTTAAAATCTATTAGAACTAGTTAGTGATCATTAAAAGCAACTCATTAACTAGTTCCACCTTGCATTGCATTAATCATGCATGTCATGTCATATTGAGTAATATATGTGCATCTATTGATTGTAATTCTTGTCTTGTATGTTTATTGTGCGGGTTAGATGGATTTGCGCTAGAGTGTGCCGCGGAGGATCTCCAGCACCAGGAGTTTGAAGGCTTTGATCCGAACCAATCCCAAGAGCAACGCAAGTTTCCTTGAACATATTGATCCTATTTCTAAAATAAATGGTTTGTTTGCAAAATTGCATGCATGTGTCAATTTGACGGGAATCCTATGATAGGAAGTTTACTAGCCTTGTTTGACCACCCTTGTCACATGGAATTCATGGTAGAGAGTCGGGATGGGCTTTTTACCCTTTTTGCTTCGCTTAATTAATTGGATGGGAAAACAACTATACCACTTAACTTAATTATTCATCTATGAGATTATGATTAACATGAACTGGTTAATATGATATGGTAATGGATGATCTAAGCAAGCCTGGTATGTGGATGGGTTGGATGCTATGGTGGTTTGCTTGCTTTAGATCTAAGGACCAGTTCATGTGAGAATAAGCTAGGACTACAGTGCCACCACGAGGCCAAGTATGGGTGCGGCGTAGCTGATTAATTAGGGCTTTGCACGTGCTTTTTGGACCATTAAGGATGCTTGGGGAAGGGGTAGTCGGATTGGGTTTATTGATGATTGGTGAGACTACCCTGGGATCTGAATGGCTCAAGAGGGGGTCCTTGGTTGAAGATGTGGTCAGTTAGAGACATCGCCACAGGTGAAACCTCAGTGGGGTCTAAATAAGCTAGTAATCCCCTTGTAAAGGGTATTTTGTGATCTCTTGGCCACACACTGACGGAAGTTTGAGACAGCATAATAGAGGTTCTAGTCACTGCAAGGTGATGAAATCACAAAAACATGGGTAAAGTGGTACAACCTCTACATAGATTCTAAATAAACTATCATGATAGCTGTGCTCCCGGTTTTGAGCACTTGGACAACTTCCATGATTAGAGGGAATTTTGGATTTGGGATGGTTGGTTATGGTTATGGTTATGGTTTGGTACTAGTTATGGTTGATAATATGGTTATGGCTGGTTATGAATAAAACTCTGATATTGATTATGGTTATTGGTAATGAAAAATCTGGAATATGGATGACGGTAATGAATATGGATTGGTACTATGTTATTGATTATGGTTTATGATGGGTTTATTTCAGAAACATACAATATATTGCTTTTCAAATGTTTTAATGTACTTTTCAACATTTAGCTATTATTATATTCGTCATTTGAATCAGCTACATGTCATACTTTTCACACTTGCTGAGTACGACATGTACTCACCCTTGCAATTCCCCCACCAACAGTTGCAGGTCAGGATTGGGAGTATAATCTTGATAATGCAGAGTTCTAGGCCATGTCTACTGTCAGCTTTGCCTGTGGAGTGTTAGAGCTGTACTATACCCTTTTGTTTAGTTTGCTCAGTTTAGTTTATTTCCGCTGCATTAGTTGAACATGTCATTGATATTCATTAGAGCTTGAATTTGAGATATTCTGAATTGTGTAATAAAAGTACTTAATTAATCTTGTTATGTGGAAATTTTCTGTATATCCTTTGTGATGCACTCGTGTATGTGTGTTGAATGTCCTGGGCACACATATGCGTTCACTTGGTTCATTTTCGGAACCAAGTGCCACAAATTTGTATCAGAGCCACAGGTTGACCATAGGATGCAACCTAGGTAGAATGTACACTTTAGAGCACATAGGAGCACTCAAGAATCGATGTGTTTTTGTTTGGTGTGCTATTTGCTATATATTGTTTGTTTGTGTGCTTAATAGAGGATTTTGGGATGCTTTAGCATTGCCATATCCACATAGGATAGAGTAGGTAGTGGCTTAGTTTCATATCCCTTGATGCATATAGTTGGGGACGTCTTCTAAATTCTTATCTCTTGCTTTTCTTCAGATGGTGAGGACTCGCAACCAAAGGGATGGCAATGATGAGGAGGAGAACAATGGAGCACCTCAGAACAACAATGGACAAGGACCTGCTCACGGAGCTATCAACATTGAGCAACTATTGGCCATGCAAAACCAGCTCATGCATACCATGATACAAACTATGGGACATCTGCAGGCTGACAACATGAACAATCAGCCCCACATGCCTCCACCGCTACCTCCACCTCCTCATAACCGATTGGAAGAGTTTATGAAGACTAGGCCGCCAACTTTTGCTCAAGCCACTGACCCTATGGATGCTGATGATTGGATCAAGTCTGTGGAGAAGAAGCTAGCTATTGTCCAATGCAGTGACCAGAAGAAAGTGCTTTTTGCTTCTTATCAACTGGTGGGAGCAGTTGCCGATTGGTGGGATTTGCTATGCAACGCCCATGAGAATCAAGAGAGGATTACTTGAGCCGAGTTCAAGGAAAGATTTCATTCTCATTATGTGCTGAAGGGTGTTATGATTTTGAAGAGGCAAGAATTTGAGAATCTGAGGCAAGGAAGGTCAAGCGTGAGTTAGTATCTAAATAAATTAACTCAACTCTCAAGATATGCACCTGAGGATGTGAGCCGGGACAGCCGGAAGCAATACTTGTTCATGAGGGGCTTGAACAATGAGATCCAAGTGCAATTGCTCAACTGTGATTATGCCAACTTACGGAAGCTTGTGGACAAAGCAATTGTGGTTGAGAACAAGGTCCATGAGATGGAGCAAGAAAACAAGAGGAAGGCGCCATATCAAGGACAATAACAAGGAAGTAATGTGCGCCCTCGCTTTGCACCACCAAATGCGCCATATTTCAGCTCCTCTACGCCTACTCATCGCCCTGGATTTACACTGCGCCCAACTCAGTTTGTGCAGCAGTGCCCTGTCATGCAAGCACCTTGGCCTCCAATGCCTTATGCGCCTCGTGCCAACTTTCCTGGTGCCAATGCACAGAACCAAGCTCACCCGAATAATTCTGGGGGAGTTAAGAAGTGCTATACTTGTGGAGAAACGGGACACTTTGCACATCAATGTCCTAAGTCAGGCCTTGGTCAAGGAAGCAATGCGCCGAGGAAAAACCCAAGACCCAAAGGAGGACAGCCACAAGGAAATCGTGGACAGAAATTTTTTGCTCATGTCAACGTGAACCATGTATCTACGGAGGATGCTCAATAAGTGGATGACGTGGTGATTGGTATGTTTCTCGCAGGCTCCAACCCGACGACTATGTTATTTGATTCTAGAGCATCGCATTCATTCATTCCATCGAAATATGTTACCAAGTATAGTTTGCCTATCTCTCAAATGAAGTTTACTCTATTGGTTAAGTCTCCTGTAGGAGAGATGAGGACAAATATAGTATGTCCAAAAGTAAGCCTTAGAATAAGGGGGTAGATTTCCTCGCCAACCTCATTGTTTTGGATTCTCAAGGATTGGACATTATACTTGGTATGGACTGGTTAAGGAAGCACAATGGTGTCATTGAGTGTGCAACGAAGACGATGAAGTTGAGCAATGAGGGGATCACCGTAGATCTTGAAGCATCTCAACATGCACCAAAGCAATTGGAACTGAATCACATGGACAGTGCCGCAATTGAGGAGATTCCGGTGGCGTGTGAATTTTTGGATGTTTTTCCGAATAAGTTGCCAGGTATGCCACCTGATCGAGACATTGAGTTTGTTATTTATTTCATACCTGGAACTACACCTAGAGCTAAGAGGCCGTATATGATGCCTCCTAAGGAGTTAGTGGAGCTCAAGAAGCAGATTCAAGAGCAACTAGAGAAAGGTTTTATTCGCCCCAGTTCTTCACCTTGGGGAGCGCCCGTTCTATTCGTGGATAAGAAGGATGGATCGCAAAGGATGTGTTTGGATTATCGAGCTCTCAATGAGGTGACGATCAAGAACAAGTACACCTTGCCCAGCATAGAAGATTTGTTTGATCAGATGAAGGGTGCTTGTGTTTTCTCTAAGATTGTTTTGAGGTCAGGATACTTTCAAATGAAGATTAGACCATCGGACATACCCAAGACAGCTTTCAGGACACGGTATGGATCCTATGAGTACACTGTGATGTCATTTGGATTAACCAATGCACCTGCCTTTTTTATGTACCTCATGAATAAGCTTTTCATGGAGTACTTGGATAGTTTCATTGTGGTGTTCATTGATCACATTACGATCTACTCGAATGATGAGAAGGAATATGAGGAACACTTGAGGCTTACATTGCAGAAATTGAGGGAGCATCAATTGTACGCCAAATTCAGAAAGTGCCAGTCTTGGTTGAAAGAGGTGTCATTTTTGGGTCATATCATCTCAGGAGGAGGAGTATCGGTTGACCCAGGAAAAGTGAGAGACGTGCTAAAGTGGGAACCACAGTAGAATGTCAAGGAGATCCAGAGTTCCCTTAGGATGGCTAGATATTACCGTCGATTCATCAAGGACTTTTCCAAAATAGCCAATCCAATGACGAAGTTGCTAATGAAGAGAAAGGCTTTCCGATGGACTAAAGCTTGTCAAAACAGTTTTGAGGACCTAAAGAAGAGGTTAACTACAACCCCAGTTTTTGTTTTGCTGGATGTAAGTAAGAGCTTCAATATTTATTGTGATGCAACGAGACAAGGACTTGGATCTGTGCTCATGCAAGAAGGTCAAGTGGTTGCCTACGCATCATGACAATTGAAGAAGCATGAGCAAAATTATCCAACACATGTTTTGGAGCTTGTAGTCGTGGTACATGCATTGAAGATTTGGAGACTATATCCTTGGACACAGGTGTGAAATTTACACGGATCACAAGTGTCTTAAGTACATACTCACACAAATGGATCTGAAGTTGAGGCAACGAGGATGGTTGGAGCTCATCAAATATTATGATGTGGGAATCAATTATCATCCGGGAAAAGCCAATGTAGTGGCCGATGCCTTGAGCGAAAAAGGAGTAAGTCATCAACTCGCAGTTCGAGAATTGCCATCCGAGTTATGTAAGGAGTCTGAATAGTTGAATCTCGGATTTGTGAATGAGATGGGAATGATGGAGTTAAACCCAACAGTAGAGCAAGAAATTCAAGAGGGCCAAACGAAGGATGAGGAAATCCAAGAAATCAAGGAAAGGACCCAAGAAGGAAGGGAATTCAGGTTTGATGAAGATCAACATGGTACCTTATGGCTCAGAAAGAGGATTGTCATGCCTAATGTGAAGCATATTCGAGAGACAATACTAAAGGAGACACATGACTCGCCATACTCGATTCACCCGGGTTGTACCAAGATGTACAAAGACTTGAAGACTTGTTATTATTGGGCTAGCATGAAGGACATAGCTGAATATGTAGCCTTGTGTGATATGTGCCAACGAGTAAAGGCGGAACACCAAAGGCCAGCTGGACTATTACAGCCATTGAAGATCTCGGAGTGGAAGTGGGAAGAAATTGGTATGGACCTTATAGTCGGATTACCGCGAACTCAGTCCGGTTATGACTCCATATGGGTAATTGCGGATCGGTTGACTAAGTCGGCTCATTTCATCCCTGTCAAGACCAAGTATACAGCTGCACAATTGGCCGAAATATACATGAGCATATTGTGTGCCGGCATGGGGTACCAAAGAAGATAGTGTTAGATAGAGGTTCTCGATTTACCTCCAGGTTTTGGTAAAAATTGCATGAAGCACTGGGAACAAGGTTGAATTTTAGCTCAGCATATCACCCACAAACGGATGGACAAAATTTGAGAACCAATCAGATTTTAGAGGATATGTTAAGAGCTTGTGCTTTGAAGCATGTGAAAAGTTGGGACAAGAGCTTGCCATATGCAGAATTTTCATACAACAATAGTTACCAAGCAAGTTTGAAAATGTGGCTCTATGAAGCACTATATGGAAGGAGGTGTAGGACACCCTTGTCCTGGAGTGGGACAGGGGAGAATCAAGCATTTGGACCCGATGTGTTGCAAGAAGCTAAAAAACAAGTTCAGATTATTCGGGAAAACTTGAGGGCTGCTCAATCAAGACAAAAAGGCTATGCGGATAATAGGAGAAGGAAACTAGCCTTTGAAGTGGGAGACTTCGTATATCTCAAGGTGTCACCAATGAGAGGTCATAAGAGGTTTAACATAAGATGCAAGCTAGCACCTAGATATATCGGACCATTCAAGATTTTGGACAAAAAAGGAGAAGTAGCATATAAGTTGGAGATGCCAACACACTTATCGAATGTGCATGATGTGTTTCATGTTTCCCAGCTCAAGAAGTGCGTAAGAGTGCCGAAAGAACAAGTACCAATGGAAGAATTGGAGTTAGAGGCAGATTTGACGTATGCCGAGCAACCAGTCAAAATCATGGAGACCAAGGAGAGAGTTACAAGAAACAAGGTCATCAGATGGTGTAAAGTTCAATGGAAGCATCATACGGAATCAGGGGTAACATGGGAGTTGGAAAGTAATCTCAAGAAGGAATTTCCCTATCTCTTCTCTTTCGTGTCGAATCTTGAGGGTGAGATTCATTTAAGGGGGGTAGGTTTGTAACACCCTCATTTTCATGCATAATGCATTGCATACATTCTAATACATGTTTAACATTAATCAACATAAAAAGAAATAAATTTAAAATGAATTACATACAAAACCGCATTAAGAATCGTGGAAAGTGCGGACTAGTTCGTTTTGTGTGCGGACTAGTCCGATTTCTCTCCAACTTCAAACGGACTTGTCTGTTTTGCTGCGGACTGGTCTATTTTTCCCTCTGAACATTTTTTGACTTGTCCGGCCCGTAGCGGACTAGTCCAATATCCCACGTTGCTTGAAATTTTGCTAGGTCCCTGGACTTGTCCGGTGTTCCAGCGGACTTGTCCGTTTTCCCCTCTTACTAAAGGCGGACTTGTCTGATTTTGGCCAGACTTGTCTATTTTTTCCCTTGGCATAAGTTTGGACTTGTCCGATGTCCATTTTGGACTTGTCTGATTTCTCTCTGTCTAACTTTAGACTAGTTCGTCCATTTTCGGACTTGTCCGATAAATTGCGACTCCGAGTTGATCTTTTGTTTCACGACTTGTTCCTTGGGTTTTACGTTAAGCGGGCCTAGGGACGTTGTGCCTAACTCTTCTATATCCCATGTGGGACTCTAAACCGACCTCTACTCATCTCAAACTTGAAATCCATCTCACCCTAGCCTCCACCTCTATATAAACAACCCCACCCCTTGGCTTGACATCTATTTGCGACTTTTCCACCTCACCCAAACCCTAGCTCATGAGTAGCCGCCACCAAGGAGAGAGAAAGAGATCTAGAACAAGAAGTCGAAGAGAAGAAAATGAAAGAGGATCAGGATCTCCATCAACTTCGTGTTCTTCGTCGACAACTCACCACTAAGTACTTCATCAACCCTAGATCGTCAAGATCCAAGTGTTACCTCCAGGATCCTTGATTCATTGGAGTTCTAAGCACCTGGTATATCTTCTACTTTCTTTTCCTTACGTGAATTCAACCCCAAATCTCCAAATTCACGTCGATCTAGAAAACCCTAATCTGTTGTTCCTGCGCAGTGCGGACTAGTCCGGCTTACTACGAACTTGTCCGATTTTTGCAATCTATTTCCTGTTGAATTAAATCTAAATTGTTTTGAATCAAATCCAAACCTGTATAAACTTGTTAAAAATCTATTAGAACTAGTTAGTGTTCATTAAAAGCAACTCATTAACAAGTTCCACCTTGCATTTGCATTAATCATGCATGTCATGTCATATTGAGTAATATATGTGCATCTATCGATTGTAATTCTTGTCTTGTATGTTTATTGTGCGGATTAGACGGATTTGCGCTAGAGAGTGCCGCAGCAGATCTCTAGCACCAAGAGTTTGAAGGCTTTGATCCAAACCAATCCCAAGAGCAAGGCAATTGCCCTTGAACATATTGATCCTGTTTCTCAAATAAATGGTTTGTTTGCAAAACTGCATGCCTGTGTCAATTTGATGGGAATCCTATGATAGGAATTTTACTAGCCTTGTTTGATCACCCTTGTCACTTGGAATTCATGGTAGAGAGTAGGGATTGACTTTTTATCCTTTTTGCTTCACTTAATTAATTGGATGGGAAAAGAACAATACCACTTAACTTAATTATGCATCTATGAGATTATGATTAACATGAATGGTTAATATGATGTGGTAATGGGTAATCTAAGCAAGCCTGGTATGTGGATGGGTTGGATGCTATGGTGGTTTGCTTGCTTTAAATCTAAGGACCGGTTCATGAGAGAATAAACCAGGACTAAAGTGCTACCATGAGGCCAAGTATGGGTGCGGCATAGCTGATTAATTAGGGCTTTGCCAGTGCTATTTGGACCATTAAGTTTGCTCAGTGAAGAGGTAGTCAGATTGGGTTTGTTGATGATTGGTGGGACTACCCTGGGATCCGAATGGCTCAAGAGGGGGCCCTTGGTTGAAGATGTGCTCAGTTGGAGATATCGCCACCGGTGAAACCTCAGTGGGGTCTAAATAGGATAGTAATCCCTTTGTAAAGGCTATTTTGTGATCTCTTGGCCACACACTAACGGAAGTGTGAGACGGCATAATAGAGGTTCTAGTCACTGCAAGGTGATGAAATCACAAACACGTGAATAAAGTGGTACAACCTCTGCAGAGAGTCTAAATAAACTATCATGATAGCCGTGTTCTTGGTTATGAGCACCTGGACAACTTCCATGATTAGAGGGAATTTGTGATTTGGGATGGTTGGTTATGGTTTGGTACTTGTTATGGTAGATAATATGGTTATGGCTGGTTATGAATTAAACTCTGATATTGATTATGGTTATTGGTAATGAGAAATCTGGAATATGGATGACGGTACAGAATATGGATTGGTACTATGTTATTGGTTATGGTTTATGATGCGGTTATTTCACATACATATAATATATTGCTTTTCAAATGTTTTAATGTACTTTTCATTATTTAGCCATTATTATATTCGTCATTTGAATCAGCTACATGTCATACTTTCCACACTTTCTTAATACGACATGTACTCGCCCTTGCAATTTCCCCATCAATAGTTGTAGGTCTAGGTTGGAAGTATAACGATGATAATGCGGAGTTCTAGGCCGTGTCTGCTGTCAGCTTTGCCTGTGGAGTGTTGGAGCTGCGCTATACCCTTTTGCTTAGTTTGCTCAATTTAGTTTATTTCTGCTGCATTAGTTGAACGTGTCACTAATATTCATTAGAGCTTGTATTTGAGATATTCTGAATTGTGTAATGAAAGTACTTAATTAATCTTGTTCTGTGGAAATTTTCTATATATCCTTTTTTGATGCACTCATGTATGTGTGTTGAACGTCCTGGGCACACATATGCTTTCACTTGGTTCATTTTTGGAATCGGGTGTCACAGATCTAGATGTCAAGTTTCGCGCATTACACTCAATCTTCGACTTTTGGACCTTTACATTCATGGTAACTACCTTAGATCCAACTTTCCACGTGACCCCACACTTGATTCAAACTATGCCCTAGTTGGAAAGTTTGCAAAACCATGGACTATAGCGGACTTGTTCGATCTAGAGTAGAGTAGTCTGGTCTAGAGTGGACATGTCAGGCCCTAGTGCGGACTAATCCGGTCTCCGAGTTTCTGAAATTCCTGAAACTTCTATAATTTCCCAAAAAATCACTCAAAACTTACTCGAGCACGTAAAACTTAATTGTAATCATTTAGTAAGCAATAATAGTAACCTAATAATATGTACTTGTAAGGATCGAATGCCCAAGAGGGGGGGGTGAATTGGGCTTCTTTTCAAAAATTAAAGCAATAAAACTTAATTACTAAAAGCCCAATTCCCTATGCAAACAAGCTATGCATTCAAGTGAATAGTAACTTTGCGGTATAAGAAATGCATAAGTGTAAGGGGAGAGGAAGAAAGCGCAAACTCCTGAGGAAACACGAAGACACGGAGATTTATCCCGTGGTTCGGCAAGATCGTCAAGATCTTCCTACATCCACGTTGTGGCACCCACCAAAGGGTATAGCCACTCCCAAGTCACCGAGACTAGGGATCTTCACTATACTTCTCCGTTTGCCAACCTCAGCAAGGTGGAGCTCAAGCCTTGTACAAGTTGGATCCTCCGGGCTTCCACAATCGTCTTGGCAAGCTCCGGAAGGTTCTCTCCAATACAATCACCAAGGGACACTCCCTTACAGCTCTCACTATACCAGAGACTCCAATCACCAAGAATGGAAGCACACAAGCGCTATCTCTAGCAAGTTCTATCCTATCTCTTGGTGTGTAAGTGGTGTAGATGATGTAGAAGTGTTAGCTCAACGTCTTGAATGCTTGAGAATGTGTAGAGTAGCTCTGGTTGTCAAGACTTGTCGAATAGACTGGTTGAAGGGGTATAAATAGCCAGCCTCCACAAAATAGCCGTTGGAAAAGTAGGCTGACATCAGTGTTCTGCGAACACCGGATGATCTGATGCTCCCCCTTCAGTTATCATCGGTCAAATCCAAATTAGCTGATGTCATTGTGTCAGATATGACCATTGTTAGACCGATGTTATCCTTGCCTTCTCATCAGATGATCTGGTGGCACTTCATCCAGAATGAGTTCAGAATTGATGCTTACTGGAGTGATCGACCGATGTGTTCATTGTTGTACATCGGATGGTCCGGTGTTACACTTGGTCTAGGGAGATTGCTTACTGTATTGATGGACCGATGTAACATGCCCTTCATCATCGGATGATCCGGTGAGTACTTAGTTCTGAGGTCTTCTTCTTCCGCTGAACCAACTCGACTGATGTGTTGTTTTCTGGAATCATCGGTTGATCCAATGAGTTGATTTTGTTTGCTTCGAGTTCTTTTTAAGTGATTCTTTTGAAATTTGCTCGATTGACCTCTTAGGCATTGGTTGGAAATATTCTTCTGATGATTATCAAGCATTGAGTGTTGTCAATTTTGGTTGAATAATTTTGACATGTGAGCTTTTACTTCTAATCTTCATAAACATTGATTGATCTCATAAAATGATTGTTTAGGGGTCTCCAATTATATCCAATGAGCAGTAGATGATATTCATATAAATTTCATTTGAGTGTGATGAGTGATATGGGAGACCTTGCATCCACAAATTCATTAGTAAAATCCAATGGTTGTCACTAATCACCGAAACCATACCTCATGGGGGCCTAGATGCTTTCAATCTCCCCCTTTTTGGTGATTGATGACAACACAACAAGTGAAGCATAATAGTAATGAATTTGACAATACGATACTCAAGAAGATATGCAATGAGTACAAGATATGGCACATTAAACTCGAAGACTCAGAAGTGATTAATAACCTAAAAGCTTAACGATCAATAACATATGAGAGAATTAAGAGTTACAAGAATACTCAATGAATAGCAAAGGAGTAGCAAAACATCAAATTACAAAAGGACTCCAAAAAGATAGACTCCACCTACAGCTAGGACTCCCCCTGAGGCTAAGCTAGACTCCCCCTGACTCTTCTCCCCCTTTGGCATCAAGACACCAAAAGGGAAGCCGAGTGCCTAAGGATCCAGAGCGCCCGGAGCAATGATGAACTGGTCACCGTCGGGGGTGCTGTTGTTAGAACTACTGCCTGCTGCTGCCGAAGATGGAGTAGCGGTGACGGGAGCTGTAGGAGCCGCTGTCGGTGCCTGCTGAGACTGGACTGCAGAAAGAGGGGCACTGACAACGGATGTTGGCGTCTGCTGGAAGAGCGTCGTAGCCGGAAAGGGAGAGTGGATAGGAGCGCCTGGAGCTAGCAGAGGGGACATGCTGATCGACGGGATCGACATAGTCAGCACTGGCGCTGAAGCTGGTGCCAGGACAAGCGGACCTGGAGCAAGGCCTGGAAGCTGCGACGGGAGGGCAATCCCGGTCTGAGTGTAGAGGTTGGTGATCAACCCCAGGATGCCCATCATCGCCTGCTGCGTCTGCTGCTGCTGGTCGAGAGAGCGCTGGTGCATCTGATCAATCAGTCCAGTCAGCCTGTTAGTGCCCTCTCGCCTCTCGCGGGCGATCTGTCGCTGCATTTCCTGCTATTGCTGCTGGAGCTCCAAGAGACGTGCAGCCTACTCAGCTCGGGCCTGCTCAGCTGCAAGCCAGTCCAGGCGCTGCTGCTTAACCATCTGCTGAAGAAGGGAGGTATGCTCAGATGGTTGGGAGACCTATGCCTCTGACATAGGAGGTGGAGTAGGTGGTGGCACAGTCGAGCCTCCAGCCTCCGCGTCGTGCTGCTTGGGTGAGGGAGGAGGTGGGAAGTACTCCTCGACACTGTCACTGGTGTCACTCTTGGACCAAATATGCTGAAGGTCCTCACCCTGAGCCTCTGCCTGTGCTAGTCTCTCGTCTTCCTTCTCCAGGTCTGACCAGTCTTCCTCGGATAGACGAGCACGGACCTGACGCTCAACAGGACGGCCAAGGCGGCGGTCTCCAGGAGCTGGAGCACGGTAGTGACTCAACCGTGTGACACTCTCGTTGGTGAGACTGTCACGCACGGCGGACCCCTCTGGAGCTACCATGTAGAGCAAGTAACTGATCCAGTGACCAAATACGAGCTGCCTCATCACCCCAACTCCATCAGTGATTACGTCCTCCATCTCACATATGAGGATGTCCACAACGTCGAACTCCATCCCGTTCATGATGTAGAACAGGAGAGTCCACTGCAGGCTGGTGAACCCCTCAAGGTATCCAGACCTTGGCAGAAGTGTGCAGCGCAAGGCAAGGTGCACAGTGCACGCAGCTGGAGTGAGTAGTGCCGGTACCCTCGGCTGGTCTGGAGAGAAAGGTTGAGCAAACAGTGAGCGTATCTCCTCAGTGGTGGTGCCACTCCTCCAGTGAGCGACCTCCTCGGTGCGTCAGCCTGTCCATACACCCTCTCGTGCAGGCAAGTGTCATGGAGATCCACTCCTAGAAGCTGTCCCAAAGTTTGCCTGGTCATGTGATGATGCTGGCCCATGAACATGAAATCTATGGATCTGCGGCCCTTAGAGACGTAGAGTGTGGCATAGAATACTCGTACCCAGTCCTCCACATAGGCACTCCTCTCGTAGGACATCAGCTCCACAATCCCTCTATACCTCTCAAAGTAAGAGCGTATCTCCGTCTCAGCTGCCAGTGCAAGCTGATCCCAATCCAGGAAATTGTGCTGGAAGAGCTTATGGCCCCGACGCCTGTAAGTCTCGTACAGTGACGCCTGTGTCAAGGTCCAAAAGCGGCTGTCCACGAGTGACTCTGTGGGATGTGGGAACCACTCCTCAAGTAAAATGCTCCACCTGAGCTTCCTGAGCTGCTTGGCCTTCATCTTCCGATAATCTGTCAGCCGGACACCCTCACCAACACGGACATTGGTGTCCATCTCATAGACGGCTCACTGGGCCACCCTGTCCTCTCGAAGGTCCGCAGCTGACGGTCTCGGTCTCGGTACTGCAGCTGGATGACCCCCACGGGTCCTTGCTGAGCGCCGGCGAACAAGTGGCACTTCGGATTCCTCTTCCTCCTCTGACTCATCTAGCACAGGAGGCTGCCACTGACAGGACTCACGGATCCTCAACGATCCTCCTCGCCCACGCTCTCGCTCCTCAGCAGCGCGAGCGGCCATTAGGGCTTTCTTCGCCTCCTTCGATAGCTTCTGCTTTTTGGCGGCCGGCTCCTCGATAGCCTTGACCTTTCCCTTCTTGTCACGGCCCATGACGACGATGAGGATGAGCACGCGGGACAAACGAGCTGCGGGACGGCGACGCAAAGGTCGTTGCGGCCGGGAACCCTAGCGGTGAAGCAACGGCGACCGAAAGGGGGGAAGCACCACAGCGTCGCAGAGTGCGGTGCTTGGAATGACGGTTGTGCTTGGGGCAGCGGCAGTGGTGCGTGGGAGGCGATGGCGGCGGCGCTGTGTGGAGCGGCGGCAGCGTTGCGTGGAGCGGTGGCGGCGGTGTTGTGTGGAGCAGCGGCAGCGGCGCTGCGGCGGTCGGAGGCAGTGCCGGCCAGAGGACGGCGATGGCCGGAGGTGCGGAGTGGCAGCGGCAGAGGTGAGGCGTCGGGCGCGGCGGAGTCGGGGAGAGAGAAAACGGAGGTGAAGCGGCGCGCTAAATAGGTGGGGCCCGAACCCTAGCTCAAATTTTAACACCGGATAAACCGACATTATATGATAGGAGCATTGGTCGAATGGTACAGTAAGGGCATTTCAAAAGTGCCATCAACACCGGATGATCCGATGATGAAAGGACAAGCATCGGTTGAATGTGGCACAAATCCAGAATTGTGAACATCAGATGCACCGATGTTTCTCAGAATGAACTCATCAGTTGATTTGACTTTCTGACTGAGTTGACCCTTGGCAGTTGAACACAAACTGATCCGATGAGCTTCTGGCCTATGCATCGGATAATCCGATGACTACAAAACAGCAACATCCCATATATGTCATTTGACTCAAGCAAACAAACACGAAGAAACACATGTCTTAGGACTTTTTGGGCAACCCCTTACCCCTCAAAAATACTAATTGCCAATAACTTGGCCAAGCCCTAAAGCAAGTAGAACACCGAAGAAAATAAGGAATAAATCCAAATAAAATGTAAGGCCCATGCTTTGTGAGCTAGAGGATGAAGACTTCTATCTCTTTAAAGCATGTTCCTTTAGGCATTAACGCACCTAACATTTTGTTCTTACCACATCATATGAGTTGAGATATTGCATTTCAAACAAGTCTCTTTCTCGTGAAGTGGGTTCCCCTTTGTGACAATCTACAGTATGCAATGCCAAACAATTTATAATGCAAGAAATTTAAATATGAGTGCAAGTCTATATGACAGGCATCATGCAAGACATAAATTAAATCTATCTTGCCAAATTTGAACCTTTCAAAGGCTTCTTCAGGGAGAGCTACTCTCCAAGTCTTGGGGAAACACAAAAGAACCTCCATCCCAAGCTAACCCTTGCTCACCCCTATCCTTTGAAAGTTAGACAAGACCTATATGAGATGCATTCTTACATGATCATGGCAACTTACATGACGTTCGATGCATCTAGCACATTTAATTCACTTCTTAGTCTAGAAAAAGTTTTCTCATCAAGTGGTTTAGTGAATATATCCGCCAATTGTTCTTCGGACCTAACACCTCACAATGAGATGTCTCCCTTAGCTTCATGGTCCCTCAAGAAATGATGGCGAATATCAATGTGCTTAGTGCGGGAGTGTTGAATGGGGTTTTTAGCTATCTTAACCGCACTTTCATTGTCAAAAAGGAGAGGCACACAACCAAGTTTAATACCAAATTCCAAAAGGGTTTGCTTCATATAAAGAATTTGGGCACAACATGCACCGGCCGCAATATAATCCGCTTCCGCCGTGGACAATGCGTCCGAATTTTGCTTCTTGTTAGACCAAGATACTAGAGAACGGCCAAGCAAGTGGCACCCACCGGAGGTACTCTTGCGATCCACACGGCATCCGGCAAAGTCCGAATCCGAGTAACCCAAGAGATGGAATTTTGCACCTTTAGGGTACCACAAGCCCACACTGGGGGTATGCTTAAGATACCGAAGTATCCTAAAGACCGCCTTTCGATTCGATTGTTTAGGTGCCGCTTGAAAGCGAGCACACAAGTATACACTAAACATGGTATCGGGCCTAGATGCGGTAAGATGAAGCAATGAACCAATAATAGAACGGTAGTTAGATTGATGAATAGGTTTACCGTCCTTATCCACGTCGAGATGACAATTTGTTGCCATTGGAGTGCATCTTGAGCTACAATCTCCCATCTCAAATTTCTTCAAGAGGTCCTTGGTATACATCTCTTGATAGACGAAGGTCCCCTCTTGAAGTTGCTTGATTTGAAATCCAAGGAAGAAGTTGAGCTCTCCAATCATCAACATCTCGAATTCCCTAGACATCATTTTTCCAAAATCATGGCTAAGAGCTTCGTTAGTTGAACCAAAAATAGTATCATCAACGTAAATTCGACAAATAAATAATTCTCCGTCGATATCTTTGGTGAAGAGTGTAGTTTACACCCTCCCGATCTTGAATCCTTGCATGATCAAGAAATCCTGTAGTCGTTCATACCACGTCCTAGGTGCTTGCTTGAGCCCGTAGAGCGTCTCGTGCAACCTAAACACATGATTAGGATTCCTTGGATCTTCAAACCCGGGAGGTTGTTCAACATAGACTAGCTCGTTAATATAACCATTAAGAAAGACACTTTTCACATCCATTTGATAAAGCTCTATGTTATGATGTGATGCAAAGGCAAGGAGTATACGGATGGCTTCTAGCCGGGCGACCGGAGCAAATGTCTCCCCAAAGTCTAGTCCTTCAACTTGCGAGAACCCCTTGGCCACAAGTCTTTCCTTGTTGCGGACCACAACGCCGTTATCGTATTGTTTGTTGCGGTACACCCACTTTGTTCCGATGACGTTCTTGTCCTTGGGTCGCTCCTCCAACACCCAAACTTCATTGCAGATGAAGTTGTTAAGTTCTTCTTGCATGGCCATCACCCAATTTGGATCTTGGAGTGCTTCCTCAATGTGAGTGGGTTCTGTACATGAAACAAACGAGTAGTGCTCACAAAACGAAGCGAAATGGCGAGAACGTGTATTTACTCCCCTTGACGGACTTCCGATAATTTGGTCCATCGAATGCGCCTTGGAGATGCATCCATGCCTCATAAGTGGTTGTGAAGCACTTGGCGATGGTGATGCGTTTTGCTCTTCTTGTGGTTGGACTTGATCATGGATTTCTTCTTCTTATTGATGTTGTGTGGCTTGTGAATCTTGAGTCGGCAATGGATCATCCTTCTCTTCTTCGTCAACTTGAGGCGCCATAGATGTGTTGATATGGAACTTGAAGCTCCCCCTTGATCATGGCTCTCCTCAACTTCAGGCTTGATGTCTCCAATGGTCATGTTCTTCATAGCTTCTCGTAGAGGCTCATAATCTATTTCTTCATGACCAAAACTCTCCTCTTGGGAGCCATTAGTTTCATCAAACTCAACATCACCACTTTCCTCAACTAAACCGGAGGTTTGGTTGAATACTCTATATGCTTTTGAGTTTGATGCATAACCAAGAAATATACCAACATCACATCTTCTTTCAAACTTACCGAGCCTTTTCTTGTGCTCTATGTAGCACTTGCACCCGAAGACTCGGAAATAGGAGATGTTGGGATTTCTCCCAATGAGAAGTTCGTATGGGGTCTTTTGAAGTAGTCGATGTAGGTAGACCCTATTTGCGGCATGGCACGCCGTGTTGATTGCTTCGGCCCAAAACTTCTCGGACGTGCCATAGTCATCAAGCATTGCTCGCGCAAGAGTGATAAGAGTCTTGTTCTTCCTTTCAACAACACCATTTTGTTGAGGAGTGTATGTGGCCGAAAACTCATGCTTCATGCCTTCACGGTCACACCACTCCCCAATGTTGTAGTTCTTGAATTCGGTGCTGTTGTCACTCCGGACCTTGATGATGGAAAGTTGAAATTCCCTTTGAGCACGATTGGCGAAGGTATTGAACACTTCTGGAGTTTCACTCTTGTCACCTAGGAACAAAGTCCAAGCATAGCGAGAGTAGTCATCAACTATAACAAGACAATAGAGGTTACCGCCAAGACTTAGATATGTGGACGGTCCGAAGAGGTCTATGTGGAGTAGCTCAAGTGGCTTGGAGGTTGACACCATTATCTTCATCGAAGGTGTGAAGCAACTTGCTTCCTGGCTTGACAAGCAGTACAAAGCTTGTTCTTCTCAAATGTGACATCCTTCATGCCAGTCACCATCCCAAGCTTGAATGACTTCTTGAGCTTGCTCATTCCAATGTGCTCTATGCGTCGATGCCATAGCCAACCCAAACTTGTCTTAGTGAAAACACAAGTGGTCAAGCTAGCATCCTTGTTGGTGATGTCTACTAGGTAGAGATGTCCATGCCAAAATCCTTTGAAGATTAGTTCTTGGATTGTTTCACTAGTCACAACAACATCATTTTTGCTAAAGGTGCACGTTAGTCCAAGATCACATAATTGTGCAATAGAGAGTAAATTAAAACTAAGTGACTTAACATACAATACATTGGAAATAGATAAATCATTTGAAATAGCAATCTTACCTAACCCAATTACCTTCCCCTTAGAGTTATCACCAAAGGTGACTTGTTCATGATTGCCGGGGTTTTCTATGGTGGTGAACATACCATCATTGCCGGTCATGTGTTGAGTGCACCCGCTATCGAGTACCCAATGCTTTCCTCCGGCTTTGTAGTTCACCTACACACATGAATTCAATTTTTGACTTTAGGCACCCAAGCCAACATAGGTCCTTGTATGTGTGATACAAGTGATTTTGGGACCCAAAGTTGCTTGGGGAGCTTCCCCTTCATGCCCTTTATGTCCTTGCCAATGAACCTTACCTTCACTTTGCCGTCTACTTTACTCAAGAGATAATAATGATCATTGAAAGTAGACTTGTAGTTAGTAGGCAATTTTGGAGAAGGTCGGTTGGGAAGAGGACACTCCCTTGTATGGTGACCGGTGACCTCACAATGTTGGCAATAGGAACCAACTTCCTTGATGAAGCTTGTTCTAAGCTCCGGTGAGGGCACCTTTCCTTTGTTAGGCACTGGGAAGGATCCAAGTCCTCTCTTGTCGAAGGCCTTTGCTTGTTGGAAGAGGATTTCCTTGTGCTTGACTTCTCCTTTTGATAGTCTTGCCACACTAGTGCGGAGACTTTCAATTTCTTCCAACAAGTCCTTCTCCCTAGCATACTCTTTCAAAGGCAAAGACTTGTGCAAGACATTAGTGGCCTGAGAAGTAATGGATACCTTATCATTAAGAGTTTGTTTCTTTATATTTTTCAATTCTTGATCAAGCACTTCATAAGCAAGGTTAAGTGTTTGATGCTCTTGGATTAACTCATTGTGCTTTCCCAAGAGTGCTTGGTGGGCTAAGTAAGCTCATGATGATCTAGCTTGATTTGAGCCTTATCCTCCTCAATTTGCTTGACATGGGATTTGAGCGTGTTATGCTCCTTATGTATGCTTTCATACTTGTCAAGCAAATCGAGGTTAGTACTCTCAAGCTTAGCATGAGTTTCTTCAGGAGCCTTAACCTTATTCTTTTCCCTCTTAATGATAGTGTGATATTCATTTATTAATGAAGTTAAGTCATTGGGGGAAAGCTCATCATCGCTAGAATCATCACATACCTTGGTGTTACCTTTAGCCATGAGGCACATAGGAGGTGGATGAAGAGATGAGTCATCATTGTTGGCAATGGAAAGGCCGGCCAAACTTTCTTCTTCCACTTCACTCTCTTCATCACTTGATTCTTCGTTGGTGATCCATTCATTTGCCTCACACATGAACAACTTTTGTGGCCCTTTTCTCTTCTTTGGGAAGAGTTTTGCTTTCTTGGCCTTGTCATGTTTCTTCTTCCCAAATGATCTTGGTTTGGGTTTGACCTATTCTTCATCATCTTCACTATCTTCAAGCTTGCGATGCTTGTGCTTGTGGTTCTCTCTTCTTTTGTTCGGTTTTGGACAATCATAGGAGATGTGGCCTTGATCACCACAATTGTAGCAAGTCTTGTGGTCATCTCTCCTTAGTAGAAATGCTTTCTTCTTGGGATCAAAGGTGTATCCCTTCTTGGCAATCTTGGAGTTCAAGCGAGAGAACTTTCTCATCATCAATGCAAGCTCATCATCGTCATCTTCACTTGATGCTTTCTCTTCTTCACTTGAGCTAGGCTCAACCACTTTCTTTTTCTTGAGACTTGTTTTCTTGGTGGAGGCCTTTAGAGCAATTGTCTTTGAAGATGATTGCTCCATCATCCCAAGTACACTCATCACATGAGCGTGAATCTCTCCAATAAGTTCCAAAATTTCAATGTGATCAAGAGATTCTTTTTGAAGCATGGAGTTTATGATGTCGTACTTTGGCTTAGGGAGGAGCATAAGAATCTTGCGGTTGATGAGCCCTCACCAAGAGAAGCAATATCAAGAGCATTAATTTCTTCAATAAGCACATTTAAGCGAGAAAACATTTCATTGACATTTTCATGAGGTAACATTTTGAACTCATCATATTTGGCTTTAAGCATATGATATTTTAGTTCTTTAACACGAGAAGAACCCTCATGAATTTCTATCAAGCAAGCCCAAATTTCACAAGCTTTATCTTTGCTAGCAATCCTAGCAAATACATCTTGACTAATGCATTCATAAATTGCATTTCTAGCTTTAGCATCCCACTTGATTTGATCACCAACATAATTGTTCTCACCAAACCCCGCATGGGTCGCTTCCTATACTTCGGGAGCAATAGCCTCTAGATAAGCACGCATGCGTGCTTTCCAATAGGCAAAGTTCTTGCCCTCGAAGATAGGAACCGAACCCCCATTCTTGGCCATGTTAGCTCTCTAGCGGCGAAGCTAGAATGATCCAATGAGCAACCTTGCTCTGATACCAATTGTAAGGATCGAATGCCCAAGAGGGGGGTGAATTGGGCTACTTTTCAAAAATTAAAGCAATAAAACTTAATTACTAATAGCCCAGTTCCCTATGCAAACAACCTATGCATTCAAGTGAATAGTAACTTTGCGGTATAAGAAATGCATAAGTGTAAGGGGAGAGGAAGAAAGCGCAAACTCCCGAGGAGACACGAAGACACGGTGATTTATCCCGTGGTTCGGCAAGATCGTCAAGATCTTCCTACATCCACGTTGTGGCACCCACCAAAGGGTATAGCCACTCCCAAGTCACCGAGACTAGGGATCTTCACTATACTTCTCCGTTTGCCAACCTCGGCAAGGTGGAGCTCAAGCCTTGTAGAAGTTGGATCCTCCGGGCTTCCACAATCATCTTGGAAAGATCCGGAAGGTTCTCTCCAATACAATCACCAAGGGACACTCTATTACAGCTCTCATTATACTAGAGACTCCAATCACCAAGAATGGAAGCACACAAGCACTATCTCTAGCAAGTTCTAGCCTATCTCTTGGTGTGTAAGTGGTGTAGATGATGTAGAAGTGTTAGCTCAACGTCTTGAATGATTGAGAATGTGTAGAGTAGCTCTGGTTGTCAGGACTTGTCGAATAGACTGGTTGAAGGGGTACAAATAGCCAGCCTCCACGAAATAGCCGTTGGAAAAGTAGGCTGACATCACTGTTCTGCGAACACCGGATGATCCGATGCTCCCCCTTCAGTTATCATCGGTCAAATCCAAATTAGCTGATGTCACTGTGTTAGATATGACCATTGTTAGACCAATGTTACCCTTGCCTTCTCATCGGATGATCCGGTGGCACTTCATCCAGAATGGGTTCAGAATTGATGCTTACAGGAGTGATCGACCGATGCGTTCATTGTTGTACATCGGATGGTCCAGTGTTACACTTGGTCCAGGGAGATTGCTTACTATATTGATGGACCGATGTAACATGCCCTTCATCATCGGATGATCTGGTGTGTACTTAGTTCTGAGGTCTTCTTCTTCTGCTGAACCAACTCGACCGATGTGTTGTTTTCTGGAATCATCGGTTGATCCAATGAGTTGATTTTATTTGCTTCGAGTTGTTTTTAAGTGATTCTTTTGAAATTTGCTCGATTGACCTCTTAGGCATTGGTTGGAAATATTCTTCTGATGATTATCAAGCATTGAGTGCTGTCAATTTTGGTTGAATAATTTTGACATGTGAGCTTTTACCTCTAATCTTCATAAACATTGATTGATCTCATAGAATGATTGTTTAGGGGTCTCCAATTATATCCAATGAGCAGTAGATGATATTCATATAAATTTCATTTGAGAGTGATGAGTGATATGGGAGCCCTTGCATCCACAAATTCATTAGTAAAATCCAATGGTTGTCATTAATCACCGAAACCATACCTCATGGGGGCCTAGATGCTTTCAGTACTACATCATAATTGCATCATTCATGCATATCATGGCATATTGAGTACTATATGAGCATTTATTGATTATAATACTTGTTTCACATGTTTGTCGCATGGAATAGAAGGAACTACTCTAGACGGCGCTTATGAGGACCTTCAGCACCAGAACTTTGAAGCTCTGGATCCAAACTAGCCATTGGAGAAAGGCAAGTTCCCATTAAAATTTTGATCTTTTTTTGAAATGTTATGTTTCAAAATTGCATGCTTGTGTCAATTTGATGTGAAAACCCATGGTAGGTGTTTACTAGACTTGTATCCTTGTCACTCGGGATGTAATGTAGAGAGTTTGGAAGGGTATTCTACACTTTTGCTCTGCTTTACTTAATTGGGAATAGGAATAACCAAATGACTTAATTATGAACAAATGAACATAGGAACAATGTGAATTGATGATAATGACCCTTCAACAATATGGAATTTAGGGATCTAAGCAAGTGGGTTATGTGGAATGGGTTGGATGATTTGGTGGTTTTGCTTACTCCAAATCTAAGGACTAGTTCGTGGAGCGACCACCCAAGATTACAGTGCCACGACAGAGCCAAGTATGGGTGCGGCTTAGCCAATTAATTAGTGTATTGCCAGCATCGTTTGGATCATCATGGAGGATCGGGGAACGGGAGTTAGTTGGGTTTGCAATACTGGGGGGACTGCCCTGGGATCTGAACGACACAAGAGGGAGCCCTTGGATGGATGTGCTTAGTTGGAGACATCACGTATGGTGAAACCTTAGTAGGTCCGCACATGCTGGTAGTCAATTTGTAAAGGCGATATTGTGATCTCTTGGCCACACACCAACAGAAGTGTGAGACGGCATAATTGAGATTCCTTAGTCACTGAAAGGTGATGAAATAACGAACTTGTGGGTAAAGTGGTACAACCTCCGTAGAGTGTAAAACTATCATGATAGGCGTGCTCCCGGTTACGAGTGACCTAGGCCCTCACATGGTTAGAGTATGGACTTGAGTACTGAATAATGGTTGGAATTGAAATTGAAATTGGAATTGGTATATGGGTTTGGTTATGATGAGTTGGATAGGGATGGTTATGGATAATTATGGATGATTATTGTTAATTATGTCAAAATGATGGTATTGGATATGGTACTGGTGGTATTTGGGTTCTGATAGGAATTGACCTCACATAGTAATCATAAGTTGCATTTTCTTGTTTTTATGAATGAAATATACTTTTCTGCAATGAACCATTTATTCCATCCTTGTTTAAGCTACATGTCAGACTTTTCCACACTTGTTGAGTATGACATTTTCTCACCCTTGCAATTCCCATATTAATTCAGCAACAGGTGACAATTTCGAGTATTCGGAGGATTACGAGGACTATTAGGGGTGTGTGTCACCGTCAAATGTCTTTGGAGCTGGAGTCTACTAGTTGCTTAGTTTTCTGCTGCTATACTATTAGAGTTGTCATTTGAGACTATTTAGAAATTGTAATAAGGTACTATTTATTATTCAAAATATGGTTATTATATGAATATCGTTTGTGATGCACTCGTGTATTTGTGATGAACATCTAGGACACACATATGTGTCACACTTGGTTCATTCTCGGAATCGGGTGTCACACCTAACAACTCATTTGCACCCCTGCGCCCAGGACTCCGTCAAGAGCACTTCACCAAGTTTTCACCTCCAAGAACCAAAACTTGAGATTTTTGGGAGAGTGAAAGAGTTGAGAGATTGAAGATGAAGTGTCTTTGGGGTTGAGCATCGATTCGATTTGCTTTGTTTGCCTGAGTTCTCTTTTGTGTTTGTTACTCTTGAGTGCAAGCCCTAGATGGTTAGGCATCACCCGGTGATTTCGTGTTGTGGTTTCATTCCGAGAAGTTTGTATCACCCCTTTAGATAGTGGAAGATCAAACCGGCCTTTGTGGTTGTTTGGTGAGGGTAAAGCTAGAGAAAGCCTGATCCTTTGTGGACTCCTCAATGGGGACTGTCGGTACCTTGCAGACGGGGTACCTCGCACACAAGATGAAGACATTGAGGCACGTCCGGTGGCGCCACGTGTCCGGAAGGTGCGAAGACCTCAGTATCCCTCAACATCGAGCTCCAGCATAGCCACGAGAGCCATGAAGATAGGACTCGGCCCCTTTGGGAGACGGGCTCCCAAGACACCACGTGTAGGGGCGGGACCTCCCCCATCCTTGGGGGAGAGCTTCGGTACAGCGACATGGCTCAGAGCGCTAGGTTCAGCACCCTCCATGGAAAAGGGCCCGGTGCTGCCATGTCCCTTGGAGAGCCCCGGAGCTGCCACGCATCACGAAGGATCGGGGCAGGCCTCCCCCACAGGGGTCAGCCCCGATGCTGCCACGTGTCCTGCAACTTGCCCTAGACAGTAAAATGCGAGAGTTAAGAGATGGTGCGCGCTGCCCAAGTCAAGCATTGAAGACATGTACCTACCTCCGGCACTCAACGCAGAGTACGCCAACGGTCAGAGACCGCTATGACCAATCGCATCACAGTGAAGGCACTGTAGGCCTATCCCACTCGACCAAGTGGGTAGCTTGCGACAACAAGACAGGCTGACGGGACACCTTCTACCATTTTTAGCAATAGCACCTGGGCTACCGACAAGAGAGGCGGCAAGACGGCGAGTCTTCACTGCCACAGTCAGAGCAAGCTTATGCGAGAAGCTTTAGATCTTTAGGATAAGATCACCCTAGGACCACCTGTCGGGCCTTGGACCCCACTTGTAAGGCATCCGACCTTAGCTAGAAAAGGCCCAGACTTCCACCATTACAAAGGGGGAACATCGAATCCCCCACCCCCCCACACACGCATACATGCACTAGCAATACAATCCACCATGATTTAGGATGTTACGTTCCTTGCGGCCCGAACCACGTAAAAACCACCATGTCATACTCTCTCACGCGCTCGTAGACTTGATTGATGCCTAAGCCCCGCCGAACAAGAACCTCGGGCTGCTCCTTAGGAGATCTGGGGGAAGTGTCGCATTAACACTTCGATATTTGGCGCGCCAGGTAGGGGTTTTTTCCCTCAAAAAAGTGGTAGTGCCTTCACCATCATGGTGTTCATCAAGCCTTCGAGTAGCGGCAAGATCAAGACGCAAGAGGTCGACCAGAGTGTCGACAAAGACGTGGAGATGGAGTTTCGAAGGCTAGAACGCACTGTGGAAATGATTCACCAGGCTGTGAACTTCGACTCCAACAGTGACCACGAGCGTTGCAAAGCACTCCATGTTTTCTGTGGAGGATCTTGGTAACCCGCATCCAAGAATGCGGTCAAGACCCTGCGCCAGGCAACAGCTTCAACAACCTCTACTCATGCCCCGACACCGCATCACAGATAGATGGAGACACTGATCAACTTCGATGCCTTCAACTACCCCAAGAACATGGTGGGAGCCGGGCTGCTACCCCTCCTCATCGCCCCCACAATCGCCAACGTGAAGCTCTACCACGTTCTGGTAGATGGTGGAACCGGCCTCAACCTCATCAACCGTGCGGCCTTCGACAAGTTGAAGATTCCCGTGTCCAGGCTTGCCCCATCGAGACCATTCTCGGGGTAGGATCGGGGAGTATTATCCTGTATGGCTGCATCCACCTCCGGGTGACCCTCGGGACACCTGAGAACTTCAGGACAGAGAATATCCTATTCGACATTGTGGAGGTTACCCTCCCCTACCACACCATCATCGGCAGGACAGCCCTGTACCGGTTCATGGCTGTAGCCCACTACGGCTACCTTGTCCTCAAGATGTCAACCCCCTTCCGGCGTCCTCAAGATCTGCGAAGATCGCGCTGCTGTGGTGGCGGCTTTGGAAAAGCTACGAGCGCTGGCAACAGCTCCAGCACCTGCCCTGAGCGATGCTGCATCGACTCATCCTTCACTAGGCTCACGCGTGCGCGGTCACGCTTCTACACCAAGGGTGTAGCCCTCCGACGACGACGTTCCCATCAAGGCAATTCAGATTGGCTCTGATGTTGTTCAGACCACTCGTATCACAGGGAGTCTAGACAGCGAGCAGGATTTGACACTCACCGCTTTCGTGCGAGCTAGCGTTAACGTCTTCGCTTGGCAACCATCACAGATGCCAGGCATCCCCAGGGAAATGATCGAGCACCGCCTGGAGATCTACCCCGACGCCCGGCCACAACAATAGAGGCCTCGTAAGCAGTCCATCGAGCGACAGAACTTCATCCACGAAGAGATCAAGAAGCTAATCGATGCTTGCTTCATACGGGAGGTCCACCATCCCAGATGGCTGGCTAATCTTGTTGTTGTCCCCAAGGCCGGTGGTAAGCTCAGGATGTGCATCGACTACACCAACCTCAACAAGGCATGTCATAAAGATCCTTTACCTCTCCCTAGAATAGATCAAATCATAGATTCAACCTCGGGATGCAATATGCTATGCTTTCTAGATGCCTACTCGGGGTTTCACCAAATCCTAATGTCTAGAGAGGACAAAGAACATACCGCATTTATAACCGTAGATGGCCTTTACTGCTATGTCACCATGCCCTGTCTTAAGAATGCCCTCCCCACCTTTGTACGTGCCATGCATAAAACATTTGGGGACCTCATTCAGGACCTAGTAGAGGTATATGTCAATGATATTGTAGCGAAGATCAAGACACATACATCATTACTAGAGAACCTCGCACTAGTATTTGATAGACTGCGGACCATACGCACAAAGCTCAATCCCGACAAGTGCGTGTCCGGAGTCAAAGCATGGAAGCTGTGACACACAGTTCCGAAAATAAACCAAGTATACACATATGTGTGCCCAAGACGTTCAACACACATACACGAGTGCATTCACAAAAGGATATACAGATAATTACCACAAGACAAGATTAATTAACCACTTTTATTATAGAATTCAGAATATCCTGAAATACAAGCTCTAATGAATATTAATGACAAGTTTGAACTAAAGCAGCGGAAATAACTAATTAAGCAACTAGGCAAACTAAGCATAAGGGATAGCGCAGCTCCAATCAACACCACAGGCAAGCTGACGGCTGACACAGCCTAGATCTCCACATTATATCACCGTTATACTCCCAATCCTGACCTGCAACTCATGGTGGGGGGATTGCAAGGGTGAGAACATGAGCAAGTGTGGAAAGTATGACATGTAGCTGATTCAAATGAGGAATATAATAAAGGCTAAGTGCTGAAAAGTACATTAAAACATTTGAAAAGCAATATATTATATCTATATGAAATAAACCCATCATAATCCATGTAGTTATCATCATACCAGTCCATATTTCATCACCATCAACCATAATCCAGATTTATCATTACCATTAACCATATCATAATCACCCCAGTACCAAGTTTTTCCCTCTAATCATGGAAGTTGTCCAGGTGCTCATAACCCGGAGCATGGCTATCATGATAGTTTTATTACCCTGTAGAGTTTGTACCACTTTACCCATGTGTTTGTAATTTCATCACCCGTCGGTGACTAAAGAAAACCTCTATTATGCCAAAACACTTCCATAGGTGTATGGCCAAGAGATCACAAAATAGCCTTTACAAAGAGACTACTAGCATGTACGGACCCACTGAGGTTTCACCAGTGGTGATGTCTCCAACTGAGCACATCTTCAACGAAGGGCCACCTCTTGTGCCATTCGGATCCCAGGGAGTCCCGCCAACCATATTCAAACCCAATGCGACTC
Organism: Tuctoria greenei; assembly: GCA_036927565.1. Lineage (NCBI taxonomy): Eukaryota > Viridiplantae > Streptophyta > Magnoliopsida > Poales > Poaceae > Tuctoria > Tuctoria greenei. The sequence continues at coordinate 199,762,015 of JAYESD010000003.1, read as the reverse complement.
CCCTTCCCCGGTGCGCCAAATGATCTGCTCAATACTAGCAATACCGAATTTAATCAGCTACGTCGCACCCATACTTGGCCTCGTGGTGACACTGTTGTCCTGGCATATTCTTGCATGAACCGGTCCTTAGATCTAAAGCAAGTGAAACTACTATAACACCCAACCCATTCACATACCATGCTTGCTTAGACACCCATTACCACATCATGTTAACCAGTTCATATTAACCATAATGCTATTAATCCATAATTAAATGTATAGTTGTTTTCCCATTCTAGTTAATTAAGCGAAGCAAAAAGGTAAAAAGCCCTTCTCGGCTCTCTACCATGTATTCTAGGTGACAAGAGTGGTTAAACAAAGCTAGTAAACTTCCTATCATAGGATGACCATCAAATTGACACAAGCATGCATTTTTGTAAACAAAACATTTATTTTAGAAACAAGATCAATATGTTCAAGGACACTTGCCTTGGCTTGATTAGGATCAAAGACTTCAAACTCCTGGTGCTGGAGGTCCTCCACAGCACTCTCTAGTGCAAATCCGTCTAATCCGTACAATAAACATACAAGACAAGAATCACAAAGTAAGAGCACATATATTACTCAATATGTCATGATATGCATGATTAATGCAAATGCAAAGAAAAACTAGTTAAAGAGTTGTTAATGATGTTTACTAACTAGTTCTAATATCTTTTAACAAGTTTGAACATGTTTGGAATTGATTCGAACCAATTTAGAAATTCAACAGAAAATAGATCGCAAAATCAGACTAGTACACCCTTCTCAGAAACAACGAACTAGGGTTTTCTAGATCGACATGAATTTGGAGAAACGGGGTTGAATTCACGTTAGAAATAGAGAGTAGAAGGTATACCAAATGTTTAGAACTCCAATGGATCAAGGGTTTTGGAGGCAACACTTGGATCTTGAAGATCTAGGGTTGATGAAGAACTTGAAGGTGAATTGTTGATGAAGAACAAAAACTTGATGGAGATCTTAATCCTCTTTCGTTTCCTCTTCTTCTTCTTCTCGCTCGGGATCTCCTTCTCCCTCCTTGATGGCGGCTCTCCGCGAACAAGGGTTTTGGGACTTTCGATTGAGGCAAAAGGATGTTCAGTCAAGGGGTTGGGTTGTTTATATAAGGGGTGGAGGCTAGGGTTTGATGGATTTTGAGTTTGGGGTGGGTGGAGGCTGGTTTGGGGTCCCACATTGGCTCCAAAAAGAGTTAGACACGACATCCTTAGGCCCACTTAAGGTAAAACCCAAAAACAAATCGTGGGACAGAAGATCAACTCGGAATCGCTATTTACCAGACATGTCCACAAAAGGCCAGACTAGTCTGAAGATTGACAGAAGCGAAAACGGACAAGTCCGGACTATATCGGACAAGTCCGAACTTGGTAAGAGGAAAATCAGACAAGTTTGGCCAAAACTGGACAAGTCTGATTTTAGTCAGAGGAAAAACGGACATGTCCGCTGGAATATCGGACAAGTCCAGGTACTTAGATAAATTTCCAAGGAATTGGAATACCGGACTAGTCTGCAATGGACCGGATAAGTCCGAAACTACACAGAGGCAAAAACCGGAATAGTCCGCACGAAAACGGACATGTCCGAGCGAGGTTAGAGAGAAGTCGGACTAGTCCGCACCAAAAACAGACCTGTCCGCACTTCCCAGAATCCTTAGTGCGTAGGTTAAATTCATTTTAAACTTATTTCTTTTTATGTTGCTTTATGTTAAACATGTATATGAACTTATGCAATGCATGATGCATGAAAATGGGGGTGTTACAGAAGCTCCTCAGTTTCTTGGTCTCACACCGCGGGATTGAGGTCAACCCAGAGAAGATCAAGGCAGTGGAGTTGATGCGGCCTCCAGCCTGCATCAAGGACGTGGAAAAGCTTACAGGTTGCTTGGCAGCGCTCAGTCGATTTGTCTCTAGGTTGGCTGAGCGGGCCCTCCCATTCTTCAAATTGCTGCGTCAGTCCGGACCATTTGCCTGGACCGAGTAGGCAGAGAGGGCGTCTCGCGAGCTGAAGCAGCAGCTGATGTCGCTGCCCATAATAGTGGCACCAGAGCCCAGGGAGCCCCTGTACCTCTACATCGCTGACACAACAGAGGTGGTAAGCATTGTTTTTGTTGCAGAATGTGCCGATCCCCAACAGCCCCGACGGAGAAAAGGGCCCCTGTTGCTGGTTCTAAGCCCCAGGGCTTGGAGCTCGCAAGGGGCCCCGACATAAGAGAAGCCTCCGGGTCCCAGCCCCCAGAGGATGTCGGGTCCCCCTAGGGCGCCCCAGAGAACAAGAAGCCTCTGGGTCCCAGCCCCTAGAGGATGTCTGGGTCCCCTCACGGTGCCCCAGAGAGCAAGGAGCCTCTGGGGGTCCCAGCCCCAGAGGATGACCGGGTCCCCCTAGGGGGCCCCGAAGATCAAGGAGCCTTTGGGTCCCATCCCCCAAAGGATGCACTGGGCCCTGGGGACATGCAGTCTCCGGGCCTGGAGCCGATGGAAGAGGATGCACTACTTTCTCCAAGGAGATCCAGGACCATCCAACGCCCGTCTACTTCATCAGCGAAGTCCTACATGAAGCAAAAACAAGGTACCTTGAAGTGCACAAGCTACTCTATACGGTACTGATTGTGTCAAGGAAGATCCACCATTACTTTCAGGCACACAGAGTCTCAGTGGTGACATTGTTCCCACTGGGGGCGGTTATGAGCTGCCCCAATGCAACAGTCAATATCGCAAAATGGGCGGATGAACTGGCAAAGTTCGAGCTTGACTTCATACCGTGGCATGCAATCAAGAGCCAAGCTCTAGCAGACTTCGTTGCTGAGTGGACTCCTTCACCAAGCAACCTAGGGGGCAGAGAAATCCGCGAGCTAAAGCCCAAAGCACTGGTTCTTATCATACCTCACTGGACACTCTTCTTCGACGGGCCCTCGGGGAAGCAAGGGGCTAGAGCCGTTCTACTACTCACCTCTCCAATAGGGAAGCAGTCCAAGTACGCGGTGCGCCTCGACTTCAAGGCAACCAAAAACATGGCGGAGTACGAGGACCTCATCTTCAGACTCAGAACTGCATAGGGTATCGGTGTCTAGCAGATGCTGGTCAAGGGTGACTCCCAGTTGATCATCAAGCAGGTTCGAGGAGAGTGCTACTGGAATGATTCCAGCTCGCGATGTACCTGCTGCACGTCAAGAAGCTGGAAGGAAGTTTCGAGGCCTTGGACCGTTTCCATGTGCCGTGCGCCAAAAACTCCATCGGCGACGCCCTGTCGACCATAGCGTCCACGGGGGTCTTGGTCCCTGATGGGGTCATCGGCAGGAGGTTGGTGCGGCCGACTGCTAGGCCTGTGAGGCCTAATGAACAAGGCGAGCCCAACACAACAGAGCTGGTGATCACGGCAGCCCTGCAACCATGGGTCCCACTAAGGTTCTTGTGTGCCACTGGGGACCTCAGATTACCCGACGCACAAGATCCAGAAGCTCAGGAGAGTCCCAATGCAAGGATCACGGAGATCTGAGACTATCTGAAGGACAACATCCTCCTGAAGGATCCAGTATCCACTAAGAGGATCGTAAGAATGGCGAAATGCTACATGCTGGTAGAAGGTGACCTCTACTGGCAAGGCGCCAACGACGTGCTGCTATGGTGCATAACTCGGGAGGAAGGCTGCGACATGCTCGCAGAGATCCACGAAGGAGAGTGTAGGAATCCTGCAGCTTCCCGCACGCTGGTTGTCAAAGCCTTCCGACATGGCTTCTACTGGCCAACAGCACTACAAGACGCTGTCAAGCTGGTCAAGAGATGCAAGGCGTGCTAGTTCCACACCAAGAAAATTCACACTCCGGTGCAGACACTGCAGATGATCCCGCCCTCCTGGCCTTTCACGGTCTGGGGGCTGGATATCCTTGGACGCTTCCCCAGGGTAGTTGGAGGGTACTGGTTCCTCTATGTCGCTGAAGACAAGTGCACCAAGTGTCCGGAGGCAGCCCTAGTGATCAACATCAACAAGGAGTCCGCAGTCAAGTTCATGAAGTTGATTGTTTGCAGGTTTGGGGTCCCGAACACGACCATCACCGACAACGGGACCCGGTTCATCAGTGCAGCTATCCTGAAGTACTTTGAAGACCTCGGAGTCCAAGTTTGTTATGCATCTGTGGCTCATCCAAAGATCAACAGTCAAGTTGAAAGGGCCAAAGCTGAGATCCTCAGGGGCCTCAAGACATGCATGTATAACATCTTGGATAAGTATGGTGCTAAGTGGGTTGATGAATGTTGACGGCTCCTAAGATATACTAACAAATCATCCCCGGCAACGGCGCCAGAAATGCTTGTTGGTATTTCATAACACCACAGATCATCTCCGGTAAAGAGATGAGATCCGCAAGCGCACAGAAGATACCATTGAAGCATTTCACCCATAAGTATTCCCAAGGGTATCGTATTTATCCCAAAGGAAGGCAATGGAGTAAAGTATATACTATTCTTGTGGTCAAGCTATAACATACTAATAAATTATCCAACATGTGATGTGGGATATCTTGGACTTTGAATGCTCCTTAAGTTCTTGTCCTTGGCCAAGATCTTCATGTGAATGTTGTCATGATTTCTGCTTGGCCAAGATACTTCAAGGTAGGCTAGTCGAACTTAAATCCCTTGGATAGCCATAGCCTCCTTGAATACAAGGGTGATGTTAATTCCACCCTTGACCTCCTTGTGAATGGTAGACATTGGAGTTGTTGTTTGTAAAAGGTCCTCATGGGTCTTAGGGAAATAATTCCCACGCATCCCATGATGACATGGATTTTCACAAATCATGTGAATATCCACGACTTGTATTATCCAAACAAATCTCCAACGACTTGGATATTCATGACACTTCAATCGGAGGTCTAGTTCTATAACTAGCATATCCACCTTGTGAAGTGGTGTGCATGACAAGCTATGGGAACTCGAGCATTCCTCAATCCATCCCTTGAGTGGAGACCTTCTTCTCATCCATGATGAATGAGAATAGGACTCCTTCAGCTCCAACATGAATGTGGTCATGGACTGGTGGAGCCAACCCATGACACGGTGTTGGATGAAGAGCCAACTATCCACCTCGTGGTGGAGGCAAACCAAGAAGAACTTCTTGGAGCCTTCCCCAAGCTTGGGTATGGATGACTTTGGCTCCTACTGAAAGCTGAAATTCTACCGCAAAAGGCAATGGTGTTGCCTAGCGAACATTTGTTGAGGTACGCCTTGAATCATCTTGCAGTTTAGCACTTGCGTCCTCGTTGGCCATCCCATACAATGGGTTGGAAAACACTACCCTGTTTTCACACAAAGGAGAAAACAAACAAGGGTAATCCTGTCTAATAACTATTAGTACCTATAGCTTAATCACAAGTGATAGCTATCCTACACTTCCTTTGCCTTCCCCAGCAACGGCGCCAGAAATTCTTATTGGCCGCTCCTAATATATACTAACAAATCATCCCCGGCAACGGCGCCAAAATGCGTGTTGGTATTTCTTAACACCACAAATCATCTCCGGTAAAGGGATGAGATCCGCAAGCGCATGGAATATACCGTTTTAACATTTCACCCATGAGTATTCCCAAGGGTATCGTATTTATCCCAAACGAAGCCAATGGAGTAAAGTATATACTACTCTTGTGGTCAAGCTATGGGATACTAATCAATTATCCGGACAGGGGGTAAGTTCATAAAAGGGGTAGTGTGACGCACACCTAGGCAATCTATTCTAAAGGGTAAATGGGTCCTAGAGGGAGATTGGATTAAGAGTTAGAGAGTTGCTCCTACAATGCTCCTAATACATATACATAGCCTAAGGTAGATACTAATGGTCATGTCAATGATGAATTCCTATGCAATACTATTCAACACATCGAACACGGGCTTACCCCTAGCAATACTAGGGCGACTCCCGCCAAAAGCCTGTGGCATAGCCGAACGTGGAGGATTACAAAGGACAGATAGGGCTGTCACCACCTACTGCCTACCTCTTCAATCTGTGGGTCTATGAGACATCCAATGCTACTTAAATACCCTAGAACCATGCTAGCATACTAAGCAAATACCTTAAGAGCTGCAGCACAAGCCATCCTAAGGCAATGAACTAAATCATTGTTGAACCAATGTTGATTGCATAGCATAGTTATTCATGTTAACATAATCATATGATAACTACATAGACTATAGTGGGGGTCTATAGTGTTTATGACCATAAGATGTGATCATAAGAGTACAATCATAAAGACTATACCTTCCACTTACATGGACACCACAATCAAACAAGAAACGCTTTGTCCAAGTATACGTATAAAAGAAGACTAAAGATAATATCTTTATTGAGCACAAAGTCACAAATACAAGAAGGAATACATGAGACATACCTTTCCCAATGTGGAATTTGGAAGAGAGACTCCTTTTACTCCTTTCCCAATTTGGACATGGGACTAGAGGCTCTCCTCTCTACATCCTAACTCCTCTAAGGACTATGGAAGATAGTGTATACAATAGAATGATGCCCAAGTTGTGTGTGTTGAAATGAGGGGTATGGGGTCCTATTTATACTAGTGTTGAGGTCGGTTCACCACCAAAAGCGCGCGAATCAGTCGTCATTGACTCCAGTGAGCCGGGAGGAACCAACACGTTGAAGTTGACCGCGTTTGGCACCAGGACCAGGTCGGCCGACCCCCTGGTTCCGCCGACCTGGTCAGGGCTCCAAACGGCCCGTACTTCCTCTAGGTGGCTGCCAGGTGGGTTCCATTGACTGATATTGGTGCTACATCATTGGATGGTCTCGAATACTTCTGTTTGTGGGCCATTTGATCCATGTGGTGCCATGTGTTGTCGCCTGATTGGATGGGATGATATTTTATAGGATTGCTCCCCATAATTTTCCTATATTCCTGTATAAATATCTGCATACACATATTTCTCCATGTACATGTATAAATAGGTCAAGTAGAAAGGTGATGTGTGCAAGAAATGATCAATCCTTCACATAATTGAGTTATATTGATGGCTTAAATTCGTATATAACAGCCGTCAACAAACTCCCCAAGCTTATCCTTTGCTCATCCCGAGCAAAGTCAAGACTTTAGGTTGATGATCATGAGTTGCTACAATGTTCTACCTTTCGAAAGTACCAAGTGCACAACAAAAATACTCTACCTAGTATTGCAAAAAGTGGCTATGGTACTTCACCCTTCTTAAGTCATTATGGGAGTGCCTTCTCCTATTCATGGGTAATTGAAACATAGAACAACAAATGGAGCAAGCATAGCTTAGATATCAAGTTCCACTTAAATTCCGGAGAGATTCAAATTAGATTATAAGTACCTCAATTGATTCTCTCAATCACTCCTCTGTGTATAGTGGAAATATGTCCTCACCAATGCATTATGCCTATACTATTCCTACTCTTTGAATATGGCTTGTAAGTGGAGCTTGGTAGGGAAAGTAAGTTGGCATATTTGCAACACATAATATTGCTATGTCAAAAGAGCAAGCCTTAGGAGAAATCAATTCAGACTTTTGAATCAAGACTTGTTCATGTGTGATGGAATGGAGGTGGATGTGGAAACATTGAGATGACTTCTTTTGATGTGGACTCTCTTTAATGCAAGGATGAAACATGGCTACCTCATTTTTTTTCTGATGCTTATGGAGTAAGCATATTTTTTTCTTCTTTTTTTCTCATGCTTATGATATAAGCATGCATTTTCTTTTTCTTTTTCTTGTAGCCATGTCTTATACTCCTTTTTATGCAATAACTTGAAGAGAGTGCTAACTATGAATAGCATGGAGTTTCTCTTTTTATTGTGGAATGGTGGATATGATGGAATTTTGCTTCCTTCTAGTGTAGAAGTATAGCATGTGCAAGTGAATTCTTGAATTCAAAAAGAATTGAATGATTTCTCACATAGGTCTATACTAGTTTGACTAGGCTCAATGTGAAAGCAAATAGCATATTCATAAGGTGTTGTCTATGTATGAATATCATATGGATTTGGTAGGTATTTCCAATTTAAGCAATATTCGGAGAGTAGCAAGTTGTAGACTAGGGACATAGGAAAAATAAAACAGAGCAACTATTCATCATTTCATCTATGTGAATTCTAAATCATTCTTACCGCACATCTTTATTTGATAAGCAAAGCAAATCTAAGTTCCTATTTTTATGTTTTTTTAGATGCATGGTGGATGGTGGATGAATGGAAAGTAAATATGCAATGGATGATTTGAAATAAAAATGCAGTGGGTGTGATACAAGTTACCTCAAGTGGGGGGTCCTCCCCCAAGCTTATTCTTGATCAAGGTCCGTGATAGGGGTTGAAACCCTAACGACGGAGGTAGGCCATGAGTTGGCCTATCCTTGTTGCAGCGTGGCTTTGACAATGGAGGGTTGAGTGTTGATTTTTGTGTTGCCTCCCATGGACACCATGAGTGTGGTTGAATAGAGTGTTTTCGATGTTGATTGTCCGCACATCAGGGTCTTCTAGCCACATAGGAACAACCAATGATGGTGGCAAATCCCTTGAGCTTGAATGAGTGCATAGAATAGTTGAGAGAATAATGCTCTCACCCATTCGTGGCAGCCCATTGGTTGCTCATGGAGGGTTCCCATTTCAAATCTCTAGCCTCGTATAGTTATGATTGACCTTCGGGCATAATTTTTGATATGTACCAACCATCATCATTTACTCGTTGGCCAAGAGATGTTGACCTCTAGGGATCCCAACAATCATCTTCTTGAATGCCTGCATAGTAATATTACTCGTGCAAACTTCCTCTCTTGAATAGAGAGGGATGGTTAGCTCCCGATACTTGTACAAATGAACGTTCGGGTTAGGTAACCGAACTTTCATTTGTACATACGGGGAAGAACAAAATCAAAGATGCATTGGTTGCAATGTCAAGTGTATCCATGATCAATGTGTTATTTATTGATAAGAGTGGATCTTTATGGATAATTCATGTTGCATATTTTCTAAAGCTCCTACTCATAGCAATGCATGTGATAGAAATATACTATATGGATCCCTACATCTTTTAAAGTTTCTAACCATCTTAGCTTTCAAGAGCAAATTTTATCATTTAGACCATGACAAACAAGATTCTCAATTTTATCCTCCTGAACTTCACTAGGAATTTAAAATTTAGTGACTCCTCCAAAAAATGCAATTCAATTTTAGAGCAAGGATATCACTTATTCCTAGGAGTTTGAAATCTAGTGACACCATCTATGCACGAAGCTCAATTAAAAATTATGGCTGTCACTATGCCCAAGTTTCTATATGCCAATTCACCAATTAAGTCATGCCCAAAATTTTTATTTTCTAAACCTAGACAAAAATGACTAAGTCTACAAAACAATGCTTAAAGGATTATAGGTACTTGTTTTAGATTTTTCCAAGTAAGGTGGGATTTCCTTTTGGAGATCCAAAAGTCAATACCCACACTTACTCTTGTGAGGATGCATGAGAATTAAATGATGAGGAAGTGTCAACCTTCCTCACAAATGCAAGCAAATACATTAAATTCTATGGCAAACCAAACAATGAAAAATTCTAAACTCATACCTCATTTGAAGAGCAATTGGTGACGAAGGTCTTTATGTGAGAAACTCACAACCTTGATTTTCGGCGTAGGCTTGATGGTTGATGTCAAATGCCAAGTTGAGAATGGATTTGGTTCTGGCTCCTCCATTGGGTCATCATCTTGAACATTTCTCTTCCTCAAACTCAAAATGAGTTTGAAGGAGAGAAGTGTTCTCAAATCCTCCCAATGGTGACTTGAGCTTGATGAAACCTTCCACTTTCTTGCCATACCACCTCTTCACAATTTTGACCTAGCTGCACTTTAATCAAGAACACACAAAACAACTCGAAAACAGGTTAAGTTAGCCAAAAGCAAATTGAACCCAATTTTCAAATTGTCTTGCCCAGCTTGAAATAACTTGTAAATGCAATGAGGGTCAAAGAAAATCTTTTTGGTTTGAACTATGAAGATATATTCAAGTGGTCATGCTCGTAGTTCATATCAAATTAAATTTCTCCCCTAATTCAAATTTTTAGTTTTATGATGGTTGGAAATTTTACTTTACAACATGCAAGTGTGGAATTTCAAACATGCAAATGCAAGGTTTGATGCAATTTGGAAAACAAATATGAGATAACTACCAATTAACCTATTGGCAAGGACTCACCTATTTTTTTGAAGTCCGATGAGTAGGACTTACCTCCGTTCTATTCAGCACGATGATCTGTTGTCCAAATCCGAAGTTGAAGATGTGGACGATTTCTTCTGTTTTGGACATGTGGACATTTGGTTGTCATTTGGACATGTGTGCCACCGGGTGGCCCAAGCCTCTCCCCATTGTATTGATATAGACATGTTGTTGTAGCGACGGGTTCTCCCTCTTGAATGTATTCCTTCATGAGAATGGTGAGGCTTTGTCCTTCTTAGGGGTGCCACTCTGACCATATTGGTATTCCATTGAATCAACCCATACCTTGATCATGGATAAAAGGCTTCCTTGGGCATGATGACATGTGGACTCCACAATTAAACAAGAAACGCTTCATCCACAATGTCACTTGCCCTAGGTTGAGTAGGTTTGGTCGAAGTGTGGGAATCCCAACAGGTGATGTGGGATATCATGGACTTTGAATGCTCCTTAAGTTCTTGTCCTTGGCCAAGATCTTCATGTGAATGTTTTCATGATTTCTGCTTGGCCAAGATACTTCAAGGTAGGCTAGTTGAACTTAAATCCCTTGGAAAGCCATAGCCTCCTTGAATACAAGGGTGATATTAATTCCACCCTTGACCTCCTTGTGAATGGTAGCCATTGGAGTTATTGTTTGAAAAAGGTCCTCATGGGTCTTAGGGAAATAATTCCCACACGTCCCATGATGACATGGATTTTCACGAATCATGTGAATATCCATGACTTGGATTATACAAACAAATCTCCAACGACTTGGATATTCATGACACTTCAATGGGAGGTGTAGTTCCATAACTAGCATATCCACCTTGTAAAGTGGTGTGCATGACAAGCTATGGGAACTCGAGCATTCTTCAATCCATCCCTTGAGTGGAGACCTTCTGCTCATCCATGATGAATGAGAATAGGATTCCTTCAGCTCCAACATGAATGTGGTCATGGATTGGTGGAGCCAACCCATGACATGAGTGTTGGATGACGAGCCAACTATCCACCCCATGGTGGAGGAAAACCAAGAAGAACTTCTTGTGGCCTTCCCCAAGCTTGGGTATTGATGAATTTGGCTCCTCCTGAAAGCTGAAATTCTCCCGCAAAAGGCAATGGTGTTGCCTATGTGGGGACTGGAATCCCAACATCCAAGGATCTCATTAGGTGGTGTCGTGCGATGCGACACCCAACAATATACAAGAACAGAACGAGAATAAAATACAAGACTAAGTCTTTTATTTATCATACATCGGATGTTTTACAATACTAGCGGAAGGAAAGAAACCTATACATCATAGCTACACTCTCAGCACTAGCTATGCAAAAGCAAAGTCATCCATGCCCTGGATACTTCGCACTAGCAACACCCAATTCACGGCGGCGTACAGGGTTCCCACTTGGTTGTAAACCCTGGAGGGGGTGCAGCCTCATCATCAAACCCGTCATCAATCGTATAACCTGCAAAAACTCGTTAACTGCAAACATGAGCATAAGGCTCAGCAAGACTGACCTGTCTCACTAGACATATGCAAGGGTGAATACTAAGCATAGGTAAGGTGAAGCATAAACGACTCGCCTACAAGTGGATCCTTATAATCATGTTTTAAGTAGCAATTGACATTCTCCAAGCACGACACATCATAGACTCCACAATCAAACAAGAAGCGCTTTGCCAATGATATGACATGCCCAAAGCACATAATGCTATTACAGCTAAAGTATAGGGAAACTGTAAACTTTAATTTTGCTATCTCTAAGTCACACAAGGTTGAAAAGCAGTTATAATTCAATACAACATATTCTCCTGGCTTCTTTAGTATTTATTACGTCACGGCGCAGTAAACAAGTGGTACTCTATTACCACGAGAGACGGTGATTGCAATCAGGACACACCCGGACAACACGACACATACACACGTTCGGAAGTGTCAGCGAGTACATCAGTACCTACGTAACACTTTAGTACAAGTCATATATGGCCACCATTCACAAGAAACCCGAACGTCGAGCCCGTCTCACCTTCGCGAACAGAAGGTCTCCGCACGGAACACATCTGTGCCCGCCGACTGATTTACACCTTACTGTCCTCAACCCACCCCTATCAATGGTGAGTTAATGGCCTCGACATCCTAGTTATCGAGTTACGTCAGTTTACTGGAGCCCATATATCCAGTATGTTGCCGGTACAAGTCAAGCTTGTCCAAGGGGCCGCATACAGACAGGCCTTAACTGACCAATCAGAGCTATGCGACCAAGAACACGCCTTGCTGCTTCCTATCCATCTCTGACCAGTCTTAAGTTTAGATTTAACAGTCATTCTCTATAAAGGTTAACCCAGTGTAGATGAGTGTCAACTTTCTATCTCGCGAGTAGATTCCAACTACTCGACTTCTACCGGTTCACTACAACATTAGCATAGCAGTTCTACACGTCGAGCTATCAACCTACCCAATTAACCAATGGGATTGTGGGTCATGCATCTGGAGTATTCAAGCATCTTGAACGTAATGCACAATTCATATACTAATCAACATAGTGATAAAGCAAACATTTATAAATGACTTAAATGCAAACTGGGGATTGCCTGGATGCAGGTCCGAGTCTGTGTTAATATCCGGCAGGTGTACCTCCAAGGCCTCAGGTTCCTCCTCGACTTAGGTCACTACATGATATGCATATAATATGTATATGAATGACTTTGAAAAATAATTACTACTAAGACCATAATCTAATCTATGGTGATCATTATGTGATAATGATATTAATTGGCTTTGGGACTTTGATGGTAGATACTAAGTAATATGATAGAAGCTCTGGCAAAGAACACGAGATGATCAAAGTAGTTTTTTGTCTCTAAAATTATGGTAAGCAATAAACTCCCAAGAATTTTAGAGAAGAAATTGTAGCTTCAACACAGCTACCAATTGATCATCATGATAGAGGAGACTGTCCTGGTTCTAGCAAAATTGGTTTCATAAATATCTAAGCCTTGGTGAAAGAGTTATTGAATTTCAAAGTTTGCAAGAATTTCTGGAATTATTTTATAATTGAATTTTAGCTTTTCAATTAACATTCATTTGGCAACTGAATTAGGACTAGGAGACTAAGTCAATTGAATCCCAGACTTTTACAGGAATTAGTGTATGACTAAAGGAAGGTTCAGTCCAAATTTGGGACATAATAAAGCAACTAAACATCTGTAATAATTCAATGACTAAAAAAGGTAATTGAATTATACAGAGGGTTATACATGCGCAATGGCTCCCAAACATGGTCTGGTAATCAAGAATAGGACAATGTATTTATGAGAATTATGGGGATCCTTCCAGTGGAAAGTTCACCTGCAAAAATTGTATTTGTATTTGGAAAGATTGTTTTCTACTGAATTTAAAAGTAAGTTTCACATAACCTAATTGGTACTAACATAAACTAGAGCTCAGGGGCTTTCAAACAAAATTCATTTGAAAATTTTTGGATCAGTCTACAGAGAGATATTGATTTTTCAAGTTTGGAAATGGTTCTGCATAAATTTGGAATTTTCAGCTTTTGAATTTGGTGCCTGGGCCCACCAGATTTAAATCAGCCAACCAGAAGGCAGCCACACCGGAGGCCATAAACATTTCCACGTGGCCACACTAGATCCCCTGGCCACAGGCTGATCCAAGAAGCGATGCACTCTCTGGCAGGTGGGACCCGCACCCCCTATTTCTTCTTCCTCTGGCCACGGGCTCGGGCGGTGGCGCCCACGCCGGCACGCGGCGGCGCTCTCGCCAGCGACGGTTTCCGGCCCACGGTAAGCCTCGAAACTCGCCGCCCCACCCTACCTTCGCGCGGGAAACACGTTGGAGTACCTCCCGACGGTGATGGGTGACTGGAAATCCACTCCTGACGGCGGCGGCGGGTGCTAGGGTTCCAGTCATGTCGGAACCCTCAATTTCCTAGCAAAAGCTCTCATATGAAGGCTCAAGAAGCATCTTGCGAGCATGGGAAAGAGGTTAGGTGGGTGTAGAACTCATGTCTTAGCCGGCAACACTAAGGTCGACGGTGAACCGAGCTCCTTCAATGGCGTAAGGGGAAAAAACTGGATAACTCGTTAATTACTCGATGGTTCCTTCTGATTTTTGGAGGGAAGGTGCGCTAGGATACGTTGATCATGTTGTCTAATTGGATCAAATAACTATTGTGCACACAATCTGAATTAAACCGACGAACTAGCTCCAAAGCTATAAAAGTGCTTTGGTTTTTTCACGAAATACGGACGCTAGGATGCACGATATGAGTTCAAATTTTATCAGCAGCTACACGAGATCATGGCACACCTTTTTCCTAAAGACTACAGAGGACGAGGAAGCTTGTAGTGACAGCGAGGCTGAGCGACGTCGGGCGGAACCGAGGTGGTCGCGACGGGGAGAAACTGAGCAGCGTGAGCGAGAGGTGAGCTGAGGAGTGACTGTGGTCGACGGTGGAGTGAATAAAAGGTCTTCACCGCAGTAGATAAGGAGGCTGGAGCAGCTGGAGGTGACCCACGACCGAACCGGCGCGCTGGCGGCATGCAAGCGTCGCGTTGTCGAGCGGAGAAGGAAAATAGAGGCGGTGAAACGGTTCACTGGCTGACATGTGGGCCCCACTGCTCCCTCTTCTCTGTTCCTCTAAATTCCACCTCAAACATTGCCCATAAATTCCCAAAATTTACAGACAGGCTAAGAAAAATATGAGGAAGCCAAATCTGCAATCAGATTTCAATTTGGACATAGTTTGTTTCAAATTCAAAATCAAAGCTAAATCAAACTTGTTTATAAACCTTATTGAAATAAATAGTAACTGAGGTCCATAAATCCCCAAACTTTGAAACACAGCTAACTGAACCATAAAGGGTCTTAGGAAAAAATGTAGGTTGATTTGGACAAGGTCATGTGCAAAGCTAAATTTTGAGATCGACGCAAAATAAACCCTCTGCACGTGTCCAACTAAGTGGAAGACGTGCTTCAAAAATCTTGAAACTTTACCGAGAAACTATTTAGAATCCCAAGAGGCCAATGAAAAGTTTGGAGCCTTGGATTTGAATCTATTTTTCAGGGCCAGATATACATAGCAACATAATTAGTTTACATTTGTTTTGATTTTATATTGCTGCAATATAATTTGCCCTAGCCATTCCATTCAAATAAATTCCCAACTTTGGAGAAAGGTTTACTTAAATTGTACTAGGATTAGTGGTGAAGTCCAATCCTCATGTGAATAAAATTAAACATGAGTAGAAAGAAAACTTTTTAGTGAGGTCAAGTTCATGTGCACAACTATATTGATCTCCATTATGTTTGATAAACAACATGTAGCTGAACTTCACATGAAAGGAAAAAGTGGGATTTTACATTCCCCCCCCCCTTAAAAGAACCTCGTCCCGAGATTACAGAGAAAAGACAAAAGGTAAAGATCTATTGAACATGTGCCGCTAACAAGCCCGGATAGTTTGTTTTAAGATACTCCTCGCTTTTCCACGTGGCTTCTTCAGTACTGTGGTTGCTCCACAAGACCTTGTAGAAACGCAAGGTGCGGCTCCTTGTGGTGCGAGTTTTCTCATCAACGATCTAGATTGGATGCTCAGAATAAGTAAGATCTGGTTGGAGAGCCTCCAAATCCTCAATACGTACATTCGTTGGGGCTTTGAGACATTTCTGCAACTGAGAAATGTGAAACACATTGTGGACCCCTGCCAGCGACAGTGGTAACTCCAATTGATATGCCACAGGTCCGCATCTTTCGATTATTGTGAACGGACCAATGAAACGTGGAGCTAGCTTCCCTTTCACTCCGAATCGATGAATTCCCTTCATTGGGGATACCCGGATATAAACTGGATCCCCAACCTTGAAGTGAAGAGGTCGACGTCGTTTGTCTGCATAGCTCTTCTGACGAGACTGAGCAGCTTTGAGATTTGCTTGAATAATGCGTACTTGCTCTTTGGCTTCATTTACCAAGTCGATGCCATATACCACTCTTTCACCAGATTCACACCAGTTCAAGGGTGTGCGACACTTCCGGCCATAAAGAGCTTCATATGGCGCCATTTGGATGCTAGCCTGATAACCGTTGTTGTACAAAAATTCCGCCAATGGTGGATGATCATCCCAGTTCCTACCGTGGTGGATGGCACGGGCACGAAGCATATCCTCTAGCACTTGATTCACCCGTTCGGTTTGTCCATTAGTCTGAGGATGATAAGCCGAGCTCCGAATCAGTTCGGTACCCAATGCATCATGGAGATGCTCCCAAAATCGAGCAATGAAAATAGATCTATGATCTGAAATGATAGTGTGGGGTACTCCATGTAGGCATAAGATTCTGGAGATGTAAAGTTCTGCATACCGCTTTACATCATACTTGACACTGACCGATATGAAATGAGCTGATTTGGTCAACTGGTCAATGATCACCCAAATTGAGTTGTGCTTATGGAAAGTGGGAGGCAACCCAACAATGAAATCCATGCTGATATCCTCCCATTTCCAAGCTGGTATGCTTAAAGGTTGAAGCTGTCCAGCTGCCTTCATATGGTTGGCTTTTACTAGCCGACCCGTATCACATTCGGATACGTATTTTGCTACGTCTCTCTTCATCCGATTCCACCAGAATTTCTTAAGTCTTGGTACATTTTGTTACTCCCTGGATGAATGAAATACTTGGATAAATGAGCTTCATCCAGTATCTTCTTCCGAAGTTCCATGTTCCGGGGTACCACTATGCGGTTTTTAAACCAGATGGTACCTTCATGGTCACACCGGAAACATTTCATCTCCCCCTTTTCCATTATTTTCCGAATGTGCGACATCCCTTTGTCCTCCTTCTTAGCTGCTATAATATCGTCCCTGATAGTAGGAATGAGAGCTAGGTTGTAGAGTGCCCCATACGGAACCAAGTAGAGCCTCAATTCTTCTTCTCCCATTGAGGTGATGGAAAGGCTGTTGACATGGGACTTGCGGCTCAGTGCATCTGCGACTACATTCGCCTTGCCTGGATGGTAGTGGATCTCAATCTCATAATCCTTGATTAATTCCAACCATCTAAGCTGTCGCATATTTAAGTCCTTTTGGGTGAAGATGTACTTCAGGCTCTTGTGATCGGTGTAGAGATGTACTAGATTACCCACAGCAGCGAGCTCTAGATCATGAGTCGGATAGTGCTGCTCATGGTTCCGAAGCTGTCGTGATCCATAAGCGATCACTCATCTGTCTTGCATCGACACACAACCCAAACCAATTCCTAACGCATCACAATACACGTCAAATGATTTGGTTGTGTCCGGTTGAGCTAATACTGGTGCCGTTGTGAGGTGTTTCACCAATGCCTGGAAACCTCCCTCACATGTCTCTGTCCATACATACTTCTTCCCTTTTTTCAGAAGTTATGTCGTTGGTTTAGCTATCTTGGAGAAACTGGGAATGAACCTCCGGTAATACCCAGCTAAACCCAGGAAACTTCGAACTTCATGTACAGACTTTGGAGACTCCCATTTGAGTACTTGCTTTATCTTGCTTGGATCAACTACAATCCCTTCTGCGAATATGATGTGCCATAGAAATGGCACTTGGCTGATCCAGAATTCACACTTGCTGAACTTGGCATATAGCTGGTGGTCCCGTAATCGTTGAAGCACGATACACAAGTGTTGAGCATGTTCTTCTTCAGATTTCGAATACACAAGGATGTCATCAATGAAGACCACGACAAACTTGTCCAATTCCGGCATGAACACCGAGTCCATGAGATACATGAAATGAGCTGGCGCGTTGGTCAATCCGAAGGACATAACAAGGTATTCATACAGTCCATACCTTGTTGAGAATGTTGTCCTAGGTATATCTTCTGGTTGGGTTCTAATCTGATGAAAACCAGAACGAAGATCCATCTTCGAAAATACTTTAGCACCCACTAGTTGATCGAAAAGAATATCAATGCGTTGTAGTGGATACTTATTTTTGATAGTGACAGCATTGAGTGGACGATAGTCCACACATAGTCTCAAGGTCTTATCTTTCTTCTCCACGAACAATGCAAAACAGCCCCATGGTGATGAACTTGAACGAATGAAACCCCTGTTCTCAAGTTCCGTTAACTGCTCCTTCAGTTCTGCAAGTTCCTTGGGTGCCATCTTGTAGGGCTGCCTTGAGATCGGCACTGTTCCCGGTACAAGCTCAATCTTGAACTCTATATCTCTTTCTGGTGGCATACTAGGAAGATCTTCGGGAAACACGTCCGGATACTCACATACTACCGAAATATCCTTAAGTTCAATAACCTCGGTATTGTGAGTAGATGGATTCACTAGAACGATTCTCTCAAGATTGAGGACTTGGGAAGGATGAAGTGGAGAATTTAGATATATTTTTCGAGGAACGAGATCTAGAATAGCACCATGGTATTGTAAGCATGCCATTCCCAAGATGGCATCTAGCCCCTGATTCTCTAGTATTAGAAGCGAAGTAAATATATAGTCCCCTCTAGGTTAAGTGGTATCCCAGGAACCATCTCCTTTGTTATTGTCTTCCCTGCCGGAGTGCAAATCACATACGGAGTTTTGGTGGAGATAATAGGCAACTGACTTTTAATGACAAAAGACTTGCTAATGACATTGTGGGATGCTCCAGAGTCAAAGAGTATGACTACGGGATGATCAGAGATAGAGAACGTACCCGTGAATATGGGTGCGCCTTCCGGAACATCCTCAATGACGAGGTGGTGGACATTGCCGAGTCTGGGCACTGGCTTCTTGGGCTGGTTGCGGGGTTGGTTGGCGCCCTGGTACGATGACTATCCTCCGCCCTGCCTATTTTGTGGGCAGTCCTTGGCGATGTGCCCCGTGCATCCACAGGTGAAACACATGTACGGGGTTTCGCCGGTACGAATGGGAGGACGGAATCCCAGTGCACACGGTGGAGGTGGAAGTGCACGTGGGATCATCCCCTGCTGCTGCTGTGGTCGAAAACCGGCATTGCTGAACTGGCGACCACTGAACATCGGTGGTCGCAATGGCAGTTGCCACCTCTGGCCAAATGGTGATCGATAAACTATTCGATACTTCTGAGGAGCACCACCTCCACTGCCCTGTAGAGCACTCCTCTTCTTCTTGTCCGAGGACAGCTCTCGAGCAGCATCCCCTTGTACAATCGCGGCGTTGACAATGTCGTTGAAGCTGCCGCAGTTGAACAAGGCAAGCCTGTCCTTCATCTTGGGGTTCAAACCTTGGTAGAAGCATTCTCGCTTCCTGTCTTCCGTGTTCACTTGGTCCTGTGCATACTGGGCCAAGTGGTTGAAGGTCTTGGAGTACTCGTAAGCACTCCTTCCCCCCTGCTTCAGCTCCAAGAACTCTTGAAGCTTCCACTGCATAATCCCGGGAGGGATATGGTAGGCGCGGAATGCCTCCCAGAATTCTGCCCAGCTCACGACATAGTCTGAGGGCGTGCGGCGAGGTAGTTTGCCCACCACGTACCAGCAGACCCCTACAGTTGTTGAGCTGCAAACAGAGTCTTCTGTTGTTCGGTTATCTCGAGTACACTGAACTTCCCTTCAATGGAGCGGAGCCAGTTGTCCGCCTCCAAAGTTCGTCGGCCTCCCTGAAGACCAGCGGATACATCGATGTGAAATCCGAGTAGGAACTCGGATATGGCTGACGTGGCCCATCAGCTTGTCGTCCCCCTTGACGGGACGAATGCTGTACAAGGGTCCGCAACAACTCGGTTTGCTCGTCGGGCGAGCCGAGCACTGCTACGAGAACCTCTACGAGACTTCAGGGAAGTATAGGTGGAGGTGGCTGCGTCTGGGGCGTGTTCTGCCCCGGTGGTGGGGTGTCATCCTCCTGTCCCCCACTTGAGCCTCCCACTTCCTGGGCTGTACGTGTACGCACCATGCTGCAATACAACGCTTAACACCATAAGTCTCATTGCCTCAAGTTCATCCTTCCATACAAATAGTAATGCTGTAGACAACAATAGATAATACACAACATTAACATATATTGATAAAGTACAAGCTTTATATAAGATATATTATCTCATGACCAAGTTTACAGTAATAAACTCCAAAATGATGGACTCCCACTATGGAAATACATCTCTACCATACTTGGTCCCCATGAGATGTCATATACATCTTGTCATCTTAGAAATAACCACTGCTATTCTTAATATGATACAAACATGGTCACAAAAGAAAAACACGAGCAACTATTAAACTATATGTTGCCCCATGTCGGCAGAAGTGTTGCCACATCCCACTCTAATACGTCCTACTCGACGTACTCAAGTTCCTCGGGATCTTCTTCATCATCATCCTCAGGATTGGGCACCACCGGTATGGGTGCTGAAGTAGAAGCTGCTGCCTCGCCCATTATCGATGCTTTTGTGACAGCCAATGCTTGTACATCGGCCTGCACAATAAACATCCTAAAGCCGTCGAGTTCCTGTTGGGCCTGTTCACAACTGGCTTTCCAGTCCTGAGCCTCCGCCCTGGATCGATCCCGATCTTCAGTCGTCGTGCTCAACTGAGTACCCAGCTGGTGCACATCAAATAAACTTGCCTCCAACTCAGTTTCCATCTCTTGAGTTGCTCCACGAGCCTCCAACATATCTTGAGCAATTAGCTCATACTGCTCTTCTTTGAAGCGGAAACGTCGGTTGAGAGGAGCGATCGAGGTTCTAAGTGAATCATTTTCACGCTCAAAATGATCCCCTCGAATCATAGTTTGCCTCAGATTATCCACCAACTCTTTAATGCACGCCTTCTGGGTGCCATTTTCGCGACGTGATGCCGATGCATACACCGCTAAGGCTGTCACCGATGTTTCACCATGGAGGTCATAATCTGCGATCAATCGGTTAGCCCACTCTTTAGCAGCTCTACCGCTGACCAGAAAGAACTCATACGGAGTACCCATTAGCTGACGATGGTGAAGTTTGCAAAACCTCCCCATAGCAACAGCTGCGGTGAAGCACCAAGTTTCTTCCAACAGAACACCCCTTGTTTTGATAGAAAAGGGGGCCCATCCGTTGCTTGGTGGACCAGCAGGCACGTCGACATAGATGACCCATCTCTTTACCCTGTTGTCATGGAATTCCTTTCCCAAATAGCTAGGCACCTCCTGATATCCGCACTGGCGTAGCAGCAAGACAAACAAATCCGGAAACCCGCCTTGGCCAGTGCACGTCGTGTGCATACAACCGTTAGGTAATTGGATCATCTCCGCTGCTATCTTCCTGTATAAACTCCACAGTTTCATACAGGAATTGTCAGAATCAAAGGTGGATTGAATACCAAAGTTGTAGTAAACTTCACAACCTTTCCAGATTGTACCCATACATCTCCAGGTGAGCTAGGAAATAGAATCTACACAGGTTTTAAGTTGACCCATATTTTCTGGAAATTTTGACAGAACCTCCCCTGTATATGTAGTTATCTCCCACAATTTATACAGGTATATCACAACCATATATTGAGGTAATGACAAAATAAACTTTGTGTAACATCAAGTTAACAATCCATAAGTAAAAGAGTACCCCCCGAAAAGTTTGTTATACACGTATAGCACGCGAATTCACAACCATGGGCAAACTGCTTCAAGTTCTGGACTGCCAGAACCAAGTTTGCGACAAATGGAATTAGACACAGCTATACCCAGATTCAGATCATGAATGCAAAATAAAGTTGATATAGGACTTCCTAAGATTTCCAAAAATGTATATATGTGATTATGTCACTATTCTAGATCAAAAGTTATAACAATCCAAACTAAACAGTTGAACTGACTGGTTTGCACCAGCAGTCCTGCAGTTCACTGTTTTGATTTCCAAATTTGATTTGAATCAAATTGGAATTAGGAAAAAATCTAAACATCAAACCTGTATAAATTCTTCTGCCCTTTCCGGACATGTATCACAATAAGGCAGAAGATGTTCCTATAGTGAGTTATGGCAATATTACTGGAACTGGTACAATGGGAGGGTCATCTGGAGCAGTTTTAGTATACTCCAGATTTCAACAGATTATCAAACTTTTCTGCCCTGATGGTCAACAGAAAAGTTGTAGAGGTCTTCACAAAATTTCCATCCATATATGATACCCTTATGTTATCTATCATATAACCAAGATTACAATCCGGCGAAGTCGAACCAACTTCTGCCAGAAATCAAGAATCTTGATTCTATCTACTCTATCGAGTCGGAGTCCCTTTTACGGAGTCCAAACCTACCAGCATCTGATAGTCGGACTTTCCAAAACCTAATGCATCCATTCTGTCATTGGGTATGGTCAAGTATCATGTTTGATACTGATGGTACTACGTACCTCACCAAAGAAAATTATATCCGGTATATCCGGTTACATCTATAGGTGGTTCCTATATCGTTCTCTCGCAAACGGCTTCTACAAGGTCTTCTACTGTAGTCAATGCTGCAAAAGACAAACAATCCCCTTTCACACATTCACACCACAAGGGCGGTACGGGGAAACACGACAGGCAGTCACAATAATACATATGAAAATAAAAGCATACGACTCGGGTGTGAGTCGCCCTCGAGCGAGGTCATGTCTCGAGGTACATGGCTGTAAATATGTCTGTACAGCAAAGACTCCCATACGAACCGGTTTATACACGCTCGGGCATACGTGTTTCGCATGCTCCCATAGAACTTGAATGGTTCTGGAGATGCATACTATCGGGTTATAGACCACCCGACGGGGGCTCCCACTAACTTTGAAGCACGCTGAGGTACCATGTGTCATAGGTTCTCAGAAACATAGAAAGCTTCAGAGACTCCTATTAACATTTCCGTGCTAAGCCACGGAAAACTTCCATGCTACCTCTCGCATGATGAGCTTACCGCAATTGACCCGCTTAGGGTGGCATACCTTACGTCTTACCTGACGTCGAAGCGTCGTTATAAAATTAGTAATATATAAGTTAGTTTACCACCTTTATATCTTATACTAATAATACTCCTTATACGAGCATATAGCTAATTCCTCACTCAAATCGTAATTTTTGAAAATATGTTCTTTTCAAGTACACTGTTCCCAATGATGCTCTGATACCATGCTGTGGGGACCAGAATCCCGACATCCAAGGATCTCATTGGGTGGTGTCGTGCGATGCGACACCCAACAGTATACAAGAACAGAACGAGAATAAAATACAAGACTAAGTCTTTTATTTATGATACAGCGTTAGTTTTACAATACTAGCGGAAGGAAAGAACCTATACATCATAGCTACGCTCTCAGCACTAGCTATCCAAAAGCAAAGTCATCCATGCCCCGGATACTTTGCACTAGCAACACCCTATTAACGGAGGCGTGCAATGTTCCCACTCGGCTGTTAACCTTAGAGGGGGTGCAGCCTCGTCATCAAACCCGTCATCAATCGTATAACCTGCAAAAACTTGTTATCTGCAAACATGAGCATAAGGCTCAGCAAGACTGACCCATCTCACTAGACATATGCAAGGGTCAATACTAAGCATAAGTAAGGTGAAGCATAAATGACTCACCTACAAGTGGATCCTTATAATCATGTTTTAAGTAGCAATTGTCAATCTCCAAGCACGACATATCATAGACTCCACAATCAAACAAGAAACGCTTTGCCAATGATATGACATGCCCAAAGCACATAATGCTATTACAGCTAAAGTATGGGGAAACTGTAAACTTTAATTTTGCTATCTCTAAGTCACACAAGATTGCAAAGCAATTATATTTCAATACAACATATTCTCCTGGCTTCTTTAGTATTTACTACGTCACGACGCAGTGAACAAGTGGTACTCTATTACCACGAGGGACGGTGATTGCAATCAGGACACACCCGGAAAACACGACACATGCGCACGTTCGGAAATGTCAGCGAGTACATCAGTACCTACATAACACTTAAGTACTAGTCGTATATGTCCACCTTTCACAAGAAACCCGAACGCCGAACCGGTCTCACCTCCGCGAACAGAAGGTCTCCGCACGGAACACATCTGTGCCCGCCGACCGATTTACACCTTATTGTCCTCAACCCACCCCTATCTATGGTGAGTTAATGGCCTCGACATCCCAGTTATCGACTTATGTCAGTTTCCTGGAGCCCATATATCCAGTATGTCACCGGTACAAGTCAAGCTTGTCCAAGGGGCCACATACAGACGGGACTTAACTGACCAGTCAGAGCTATGCGACCAACACCACGCCTTGCTGCTTCCTATCAATCTCTGACTGGTCTCAAGTTTAGATTTAACAGTCATTCTCTATAAAGGTTAACCCAGTGTAGATGAGTGTCAACTTTCTATCTCGCGAGTAGATTCCAACTACTCGACTTCTACCGGTTCACCTACAACATTAGCATAGCAGTTCTACACGTCAAGCTATCAACCTACCCAATTAACCAATGGGATTGTGGGTCATGCATCTCGAATATTCAAGCATCTTGAACGTAATGCACAATTCATATACTAATCAACATAGTGATAAAGAAAAAATTTATAAACGACTTAAATGCAAACCGGGGCTTGCCTGGATGCAGGTCCGAGTCTGTGTTAGTATCCGGCAGGTGTACCTCCAAGGCCTCCGGTTCCTCCTCGACTTCGGTCACTACACAATATGCATATAATATGTATATGAATGACTTTGAAAAATAATTACTACTAAGACCATAATCTAATCTATGGTGATCATTATGTGATAATGATCTTAATTGGCTTTGGGACTTTGATGGTAGATACTAAGTAATATGATAGAAGCACTGGCAAAGAACAGGAGATGATCAAAGTAGTTTGTTGTCTCTAAAATTATGGTAAGCAATAAACTCCCAAGAATTTTAGAGAAGAAACTCTAGATTGAACATAGCTGCCAATTGATTATCATGATAGAGGAGGTTGTCCTGGTTCTAGCAAAATTGGTTTCATAAATATCTAAGCCTTGGTGAAGGAGTTATTGAATTTCAAATTTGGCAAGAATTTCTGGAATTATTTTATAATTGAATTTTAGCTTTTCAATTAACATTCAGTTGGCAACTGAATTAGGGCAAGGAGACTAAGTCAATTAAATCCCATATTTCTACAAGTATTAGTGTATGACTAATGGAAGGATCAGTCCAAATTTGGGACATAATAAAGCAACTGAACATCTGTAATAATTCAATGACTAAAAAAGGTAATTGAATCATACAGAGGGTTATACAGGTGCAATAGCTCCCAAACTTGTTATGGTTGCCAAGAATAGGACAGTGTATTTTATGTAAATTTTTGGAATTTTTCCAGTGGAATGTTCACCTGGAAAAATTGTATTTGTATTTGGAAAAATTGTTTTCTACAGAATTTAAAAGTGAGTTCACAAAACCTAATTGGCACTAACAGAAACTAGAGCTCAAGGGCTTTCAAACAAAATTTGTTTGAAAATTTTTGGAGCAGTCTACAAAGAGATATTGATTTTTCAAGTTTGGAAATGGTTCTGCATAAATTTGGAATTTTCAGCTTTTAAATTTGGCACCTGGGCCCACCAGATTTAAATCAGCCAACCAGGAGGCAGCCACACCGGAAGACATAAACATTTCCACGTGGCCACACTAGATCCCCTGGCCACAGGCTGATCCAAGAAGCGCTGCACTCTCTGGCAGGTGGGACCCGCGCCCCCTCTTTCTTCTTCCTCTGGCCACGGGCTCGGGCGGCGGCGCCCACGTCGGCGCGCGGCGGCGCTCTCGCTGGCGATGGTTTCCGGCCCACGGTAAGCTTTGAAAGTCGCCGGCCCACCCTAACTTCGTGCGGTAAACACGTTGGAGTACCTCCCGACGGCGATGGGTGACTGGAAATCCACTCCCGACGGCGGCGGCGGGTGCTAGGGTTCCGATCATGTCGGAACCCTCAATTTCCTAGCGAAAGCTCTCATATGAAGGCTCGGGAAGCATCTTGGGAGCATGGGAAGAGGTTAGGAGGGTATAGAACTAGTGTCTAGCCGGCAACACTAAGGTCCACGGTGAACCGAGCTCCTTCAATGGCGGAAGGGGAAAAATTGGATAACTCATTATTTACTCGATGGTTCCTTCTGAATTTTGGAGGGAAGGTGCGCTAGGAGACGTTGCTCATGTTGTCTAATTCGATCAAAGAGTTATTGTGCATACAATCGGAATTAAACCGATGAACTAGCTCCAAAGCTATAAAAGTGCTTCGGTTTTTCACGAAATACGGAACCTAGGATGCACGATATGAGTTCAAACTTTACCAGCAGCTACACGAGATCATGGTGCACCTTTTTCCTAAAGACTGCAAAGGACGAGGAAGCTTGTAGCGGCGGCGAGGCTGAGCAGTGTCGGGCGGAACCGAGGTGGTTGCGGCGGCGAGAAACTGAGCAGCACGAGCGAGAGGTGAGCTGAGGTGTGACTGCGGTCGACGATAGAGTGAATAAAAGGTCTTCGCTGCAATAGATAAGGAGTCTGGGGCAGCTGTAGGCAACCCACTGCTGAACCGGCGTGCTGGCGGCATGCAAGCGTCGCGGTGTCGAGCGGAGAAGGAAAACAGAGGCAGTGAAACGGTTCACTGGCTGGCATTTGGGCCCCACTGCTCCCTCTTCTCTGTTCCTCTAAATTCCACCTCAAGCATTGCACAAAAATTCCCAAAATTTATAGACAGGCTAAGAAAAATATCAGGAACCCAAATCTGCAATCAGATTTCAATTTGGACACAGTTTGTTTCGAATTCAAAATCAAATTTGAATCAAAACTTGTTTATAGACCTTATTGAAATAAATAGTAACTGAAGTCCATAAATCCCCAAACTTTGAAACACAGCTCATTGAACCATAAAGGGTCTTAGGAAAAATTGTGGGTTGATTTGGACAAGGTTAAGTGCAAAGCTAAATTTTGAGATCAACGCGAAATGAACCCTCTGTACATCTCCAACTGAGTGGAAGACGTGCTTCAAAAATCTTGAAACTTTACCGAGAAACTATTTAGAACCCCAAGAGGCCAATGAAAGGTTTGGAGCCTTGGATTTGAATCTTTTTGTCAGGGCCAGATATACATAGCAACATAATCAATTTACATTTGTTTTGATTTTATATTGCTGCAATATAATTTGTCCTAGCCATTCCATTTAAATAAATTCCCAACTTTGCAGAAAGGTTTAATTAAATTGTTCCAGGATTAGTGGTGAAGTCCAATCCTCATGTTAGTAAAATTAAACATGAGAAGAAAGAAAACTTTTTAGTGAGGTCAAGTTCATGTGCACAACTATATTGATCTCCATTATGTTTGATAAACAACTTGTAGCTGAACTTCACATGAAAGGAAAAAGTGGGATTTTACAGCCTAGCGGACATTTGTTGAGGTACGCCTTGAATCATCATGCAGTTTAGAACTTGCGTCCTTGTTGGCCATCCCATACAATGGGTTGGCCAACACTACCCTGTTTTCACAAAAAAGAGAAAACAAACAAGGGTAATCCTGTCTAATAACTAGTAGTACCTATAGCTTAATCACAAGTGATAGCTATCCTTCACTTTCTTTGCCTTCCTGGAAATGGCGCCAAAAATGCTTATTGACGGCTCCAAAGATATACTAACAAATCATCCCCGGCAACGGCGCTAGAAATGCTTGTTGGTATTTCTTAA
This sequence comes from Tuctoria greenei, assembly GCA_036927565.1. Classification (NCBI taxonomy): domain Eukaryota; kingdom Viridiplantae; phylum Streptophyta; class Magnoliopsida; order Poales; family Poaceae; genus Tuctoria; species Tuctoria greenei. The sequence continues at coordinate 199,734,139 of JAYESD010000003.1, read as the reverse complement.
CACCTCAGATCATCTCCGATAAAGAGATGAGATCCTCAAGTGCATGGAAGATACCGTTGTAGCATTTCACCCATGAGTATTCCCAAGGGTATCGTATTTATGCCAAAGAAAGGCAATGGAGTAAAGTATATACTACTCTTGTGGTCAAGCTATGGGATACTAATCAACTATCCACACAGGGGGTAAGTTGATAAAATGTGTAGTGTGACACACACCTAGGCAATCTATTCTAAAGGGTAAATGGGTCCTAGAGGGAGATTGGATTAAAAGTTAGAGAGTTTCTACTACAATGCTCCTAATACATATACATAGCCTAAGGTACATACTAATGGTCATGTCAATGATGAATTCCTATGCAATACTATTCAACACATCGGGCACGGGCTTACCCCTAGCAATACTAGGGCGACTCCCGCCAAAAGCCTGTGGCATAGCTGAACGTGGAGGATTACAAAGGACAGATAGGGCTGTCACCACCTACTGCCTACCTCTTCAATCTATGGGTCTACGAGACAACCAACGCTATTTAAATACCCTAGCACCATGCTAGCATACTAAGCAAATACCTTAAGAGCTGCAGCACAAGCCATCCTAAGGCAATGAACTAAATCATCGTTGAACCAATGTTGATTGCATAGCATAGTTATTCATATTAACATAATCATATCATAACTACATAGACTATAGTGGTGGTAGATAGTGTTTATGACCATAAGATGTGATCATGAGTGTACAATCATAAAGACTATATCTTCCACTTACATGGACTCCACAATCAAACAAGAAACACTTTGTCTAAGTATACATATAAAAGAAGACTAAAGATAATATCTTTATTGAGCACAAAGTCACAAATACAAGAAGGAATACATGAGACATACCTTTCCTAATGTGGAATTCGAAAGAGAGACTCCTTCTACTCCTTTCCCAATTTGGACTTGGGACTAGAGGCTCTCCTCTCTACATCCTAAGTCCTCTAAGGACTATGGAAGATAGTGTATACAATAGAATGATGCCCAATTGGTGTGTGTTGAAGTGAGGGGTATGGGGTCCTATTTATACTAGTGTTGAGGTTGGTTCCCGACACCAAAAGCGCGTGAATCAGTCGTCATTGACTCAGGAAGCCGGGAGGAGCCAACACGTGGAAGTTGACCGCGTTTGGCGCCAGGACCAGATCAGCCGACCCCCTGGTTTAGCCGACCTGGTCAAGGCTCCAAACGGCCCGTACTTCCCCCAGGTGGCTACCAGGTGGGTCCCATTGACTGATATTGGTGCGACACTGTTGGATGGCCTCGGAGCCTTCCGTTTGTGGGCCATTTGATCCATGTGGTGCCACGTGTCATCGCCTGATTGGCTGGTATGATATTTTATAGGATTGCTCCCCATACTTTTCCTCAATTCCTATAAAAATATATGCATACACATATTTCTCCAAGTACAAGTGGAAATAGGTCAAGTAGAAAAGTGATGTGTGCAAGAAATAATCAATCATTCACATAATTGAGTTATATTGACGGCTGAAATTGGTATATAACAGCCGTCAACAATGAACTCCCCTGTACACTATGGGCAAGCCGTAGATCACCCAGCCATGCCACTAGAGATTGCAGTGGGCTCACTACGAGTCCGAGCGTTCGATGAAGCCACACAGGACCAGCTCCGACAAGAAGATGTTGACCTCGTCGACGAAGCAAGGTGGCACGCCACCAATTGAAACGCACGCTACCTGCAGGCGCTCAGGCACTACCTGGAGCAGTTCATGCGGAGTAGACAACTCCTGATGGTGACCATGTGCTACGGTGTATACTTTCCCCCAGCTGGGAAGGCCACTTCTGAGTAACACAAGTATCCCGCCCCGAGTGTGTCCGCCTGGCCACATAAGAAGGAGAGCCCCTCCCCAACCCTTGTAACATAGAGCACCTCTGTAAGTTCTATCCCTAAGCATAAATAGTAGGACAGTGTAGGGTGTCATGGTGCAAAGGAACAGCACGTAGGACAACCAAGCTCTTGGGGGGGGGGGGGGGGGGGGACAGTACCCTAAGCATGAACACTCTGCCTCCCCTGGCAAACGGATTGGGTCGATGCCTTATTGTCAAGCCATTGCCCTCCTATGAATGCCAATTTGAAAAAATCACTATCTTACCATGTGCTTTCTCTAATGTTTGCCAATTACCTGTTAATTTCGTGATCAATTAGACTAGTCTCATTATTTCGTATATTATCTTCATATATCTGGTGAATTTTTTTCTATATCATCCCTAGTAGAGTTATGCAACCTTGCTGAAGGTGGACTTGTTTGAGGTACCTGCAAGGTATTCTAGGACATCGCGGCTGCCCTCTTACTCGGGGTCCTGTGGTGCCAAATGGTCTCCTGTGAAAGGCCTACGCCGAGCTGGAGGTCCAGAGCGTGCAACCTTCTTATCCTGGTTGTGTACCTGAGCATGCGCGCTTTGCCTCCCAGTGCTACGGCTAAGTACTGGGGGCCAGGACGCTCACACCCCAAATAAGGTGTGAGCCCGGTCCCGAGGGCAAACACATTGAATTACCCAAACCACGCATACCATCCCAAGGTTGTAAGACATGAGAAAGCTAAAAAGGATAGGAAAAGATCACCAATGAGCGAAAAATATGCACCCATGTTATGTGTGTAGTACATAGAGAGCAGGTTTCTATGATGATCAACGCCGGAGCATCCAGCTCCGGCACCTCCTAGGGGGCTTACCGTCGACACATCTATGATGATGGTGGGCAACGACGGAGCATCCAGCTCCGGCATCACCAAGGGGCCAACTGTCAATGTCCCAGCATGTCGACAACAGCAGTAAGCGCTGATAAGTGAGTACACTCTCCTACCCTGCTCTTGTTGCTAACAAGGTTCTCTTGTGGTATCCTGTACACCAGGGGCCTGCCATTGACGCTCCTGTGATGATAGTGGGCGACCCTGGAGCATCCAGCTCCGACACCTCCTGGGGGCATGCCATCGACGTCTCTACGACAATGGTGGATGACGCCAGAGCATCCAACTCTGGCATCACCTAGGGGACCTACCATCAACGAATCTACGACGATGGTGGCCGACGCCAGAACATCCAGCTCTGGCACCACCCAGTAGGCCTACCTTCGACAAGTTTACGACGATGGTGGATGACGCTAGAGCAGCCAGCTCCAGCACCTCCCAAGGGGCCTGCCGCGATGATGGTGGGCGACGCCAGAGTAGCCAGCTCCGGCATCTCCCAAGGGGCATGCACTCGACGTTTCTATGACGATGGTGGGCACCGGCACCTCCCAAGGGGCCTGCCATCGATGTCCGAGCACATCGGCGATAGCATCAAGTGTGGGTAAGTGAGTAAATCTCCTACCCTGCTCTTGTTGCTAACAAGGTTCTCTTGTGATAGCCTGTACACTAGGGGCCTGCCGCCGATGACTTTACGACGATGATGGGCGACGCCGGAGCAGCCAGATCCGACACTTCCAGGAGGCCTCCCGTCGACGCATCTACTACGATGGTGGGCAATACCGGAGCATCCAGCCCCGGCATCACCAAGACAGCCTGCCGTCAACGAATCTATGATGATGGTGGGCGACGCCAGAGCATCCAGCTCCTGCATCACCCAGGGGGCCTGCCGTCAATGCTAACACTCAGCAAAGCTCAGCGCTCTAGAAAGGGCCGAACTGAGGTCAACCATTCATGCTCCCCCACTCCGCTGGGGGCCAATCGAAGACAACCTGTGCTCAAGTGGTAGGCGTACCCATCAACCTGGCTACACCTACCAGGGAGCCTCTAAGGCGGTTCCATAAGCTGGATGTCAACTATCAACAAAATAGGTCGTGTCAACTGTGCAAGCGTTGGTCCCTCGAAGGCTAACGACATAATCAAAAGCTCTTCAAGACCCTACACAGAGAAGGACTTGGAGCAAAAATTTGAAAAGCACAAGACAAGCCAACAAGCAAAACAACATAGATCATAATTTCATAAACAGTTATTTATACAAAGGGGTCATCCCTAGATACAAAAAGAATTCCGCCTTGGTGCCGCAAGTCTCAACCCCGCTAGAACAAAGAGGCCACCTGGTTCGCAGGGTCCTGGACTTTGGCTCTCGCCTCTTCCTATCGCTCATCAAGGGGGCTTTTCTCCACCGGCTCCAGCGGGATCGTCAGGTACCAGCTCCGGAAGCACACCAAGACATGGGAGGCCACCAGCTCAGCCAGCTCCCTTCCCTCTACCTCCAGCTGCCTCGCAAAGACGATGTTCACTGTCCCCAATGTCGAGCACAGGGAGTCTAAAGCTAGTAGCAGCTCGGCAACCCCATGAGACGGCTCCCCATGCGGCATGGGACCAAGGCCGAGGGGCTCTAACACCGCCCCTGTATGGGCCAGGAAGTCCCGGACCCCTTGGGCCTCGGTTGCGCGGGAGGCCTGAAGGCTCTCTGCCTCTCTATGTGTAGCTTCCTCTCGGTCAGCGAGCTCCCTAGCACGACACTCCAGATCGTCCTCCTAAAGCTTGATGGCGAGCTCCATGTCCAGAATAGCCCAGCGCTTCTCCTCCAGGCTCTGGGAGACCTCCTCCTCCTTCACCGCCAAATCTCGTTCCGCATCAGCAATGTCAACTTCACGGTGGACCAGCTCAAGCTGCTGATCCTCGCACAGCTTCACGCGGGCATCGGTGACGGCATGGTCCTTCGAGGCCTTCACCTCGATCTCCTTGTTCTTGGCGTCGACCAGCTTCGCCAAGCACTACACCTCCGTGAGATGATCCCGCTCTCAAGCAAAAGCAGCTTGTGTCTGATGCAAGACGGACTGGACCGTGGCAACAGCATCAGAGAGAGGGATCAACGTGACCGTCACCACGGACGACAACCCCTCCACCCCATCTGCCGAGGCCACGATAAACACTAGCGGCTGGGAACCAGATGGCTCCCCAGTTGGAGCTCCAGAAACTGCCGCGTCACTGCCCAATGGTGAAGTCCACTCCTCTGGTCCAAGGGCATCATCAGCCGCCAGTGGCACACCACCATCTTGTGCGCAAATGACATCAGGCACATGCACTTCTTCAACGTGTGGCGGGTCATGTGACACCCGGTTCTGGAAATGAAGCAAGTGCAGTATATGTGTGCCAAACATGTTTAACACACATACACAAGTGATTCACAAATGATAAACAAATAATTACCAAAGCTCAATTTATTAAATAAGTATTTTTATTACAAAATTCAAGTAATCCTCATACTACAACTCTAATGATCATTGATGATAGTACTACTGCAGCGCAAATAATCTAATTAAGCAAACTGAGCATAAAGTGTAGCGCAGCTCCAAGCAACACCACATGCAAAGCTGACGACAGCACACAGCCTAGAACTCCTCGTTAACATCGTGATACTCCCAATCCTGACCTACAACTGTTGGTGGGGGAATTGCAAGGGTGAGTACATGTCGTACTTAGCAAGTGTGGAAAGTATGACATGTATCTTAAACAAGGCATGATAATAAACAATGGCTAATTACTAAAAAGTACATTTAAAACAAGTAAAAAGCATCTTCCAATGTCTATGTGAAGTAGTCCCATCATCTCCCACATAATTAACATAATACAAAACCATAATCAGTTATCCATCCATATACCAGTTTATTACCATCATCATCATCCATGTCCAATTATCATAATTCAATTTATGACCATAACCACAACCATAACCCTAACCATTACCATCACCATAACCATCCCAAAACCCAAGTTTCACTCTAATCATGGAAGTTGTCCAGGTGCTCATGACCGGGAGCACAGCTATCATGATAGTTTTTTTAACACTCTGCAGAGGTTATACCACTTTACCCATGTGTTCATGATTTCATCACCTTTCGGTGACTAAGAAACTCTATTATGCCGTCTCACACTTCCATAGGTTTGTGGCCAAGAGATCACATAATAGCCTTTACAAAGGGACTACTAGCATGTACGGACCCAATGAGGTTTCACCGGTGGTGATGTCTCCAACCTAGCACATCCTAAACCAAGGGCCCCCTCTTGTGCCGTTCGGACCCCAGGGAGTGCCACCACTCATACAAACCCAATCCGACTCCCTTTCATCGCTCTTTCAAATGGTCCGCAGAATACTAGCAATACCATAATTAATCAGCTACGCCACACCGATACTTGGCCTCGTGGTGGCACTGTAGTCCCGGCCTATTCTCGCATGAACCAGTCCTTAGATCCAAGGCAAGCAAACCACCATAACTTCCAACCCAATCCACCACCACGCTTGCTTAGATCTCCCAAGTTTCATGTTACCAATTAACCATATTCATCAATTCTCACCATCCATTAATATATAATTAAGTCATTTCGTTGTTTTCCCATCCTAATTAATTTGAGCGAAGCCAAAAGGTAAAAAATCCCTTCCCAACTCTCTACTATGTGTTCCAAGCGACAAGGGTGGTTAAACAAGTCTAGTAAACTGCCTGTCATAGGAGTCCCATCAAATTGACACAAGCACGCAAGTTTGAAAACACAACATTTAAAAATTAGGATCAATACGATTAAGGACTCTTGCCTTGCTCCTGAGCTTGGTTAGGGTCAAAGACTTCAAAATTTTGGTACTGGAGGTCCTCGGCAGCACCCTCTAGCGTAACACCTTCTATTCCGCGCAACGAACATACAAAACAAGATTACAATTAATAAATGCTCATATGTTACTCAGTATGACATGACATGCATGATTAATGCAAATGCGAGGTGAAACTTGTTAATGAGTTTCTTCTAATGTTTACTAATCAATTTCAATGGTTCTTAAAAAGTTTATACAAGTTTCAACTTAATTTACATCAATTTGGAATTAATTCAACATTAAACGAATCTAGAGGCCGGACAAGTCTGCTAGGGGTCGGACTAGTCCGCCCTACGCAGAATTATCGAGTTAGGGTTTTCTTGATCTACGAGAATTGGGATTGAATTCACGTGCGAAAGAGCAAGTAGAAGGGGTACCACATGTTTAGAACTCCAGGAATCAAGAGTTTGGATGCAACACTTGAATCTTGGCGATCTAGGGTTGGTGACGAAGAGTTGAGGGTGAATTGGTGACGAAGAACGAAAACTCAATGAAGATCTTGCCACTTGATCCTCTTTCATTTCCTCCTCTTCTTCTTGCTGTTGGATCTCCTCTTGATGGTGGCTCCCACGAACTAGGGTTTTGTGGTCTTTCAATTGTGGCAAAGAGATGTAAAAGTAGGGTGTTGGGTTGTTTATATAGGGGTGGAGGTGTAGGGTTTGATGAAATTCGAGTCTAAGGTGGGTGGAGGTCGTGTAGGGGTCCCACATGGGCTCAAAAAGGTTAGATATGACGTCCTTGGGCCCACTTAGGGTAAAAACCCTAAAACAAGTCGTGGAGGAAAAGATTGAATCGGAGTCACGAACACCGGACAAGTCCGCACTAGACCAGACTATTTTGATATTAGTTAGGGGAAACACGGTATGAAATCAGACAAGTCTGGCGGAAAATGGACAAGTCCAGACAAGTTCGGGGACTTAGCAAAATTTTCGAGAATGGGATCACTGGACTAGTCCGCAACGGACTGGACAAGTCCAAAAATGGTATAGAGAGAAAAATGGACTAGTCCACAGCAAAGACGTACATGTACGAAGAGACGTCAGAGTGAAACCCAGACTAGTCCAGTGCAAATAGGACAAGTCCGCACTTCTCATACATTTTAAGTGCGATTTTGCTTCTAATTCATTTTAAACTTGTTCCTTTTTATGGATTAATTTTAAACATATTTAATGATGTATGCAATGCATGATGCATGAAAATGAGGATGTTATAGGTCAGCTCCACCAAGAGAAGCCACCACGACATAGGTAGTCGCTGCCTCGCCGGGCACCTCCGCGTCTGGCACCACCTCGTCTGGCACTCCCCGCCTGGAACCTCCATGCCTGGCACCACCTCTACCCCATCTGCCTCGGCGGACGGGGGCACAAAGGCATCAACATCACCAAAGCTCGACGCTCCTTCAAACGCAGGATGCGGTACAACAGACCCTGACCCAGCTCTGGGAGAGGCAGGGGATACCATGCCTACCCCGGAAGCACCAAGGGCACCAAGTCGGGTGACGATGCCCTGAAAAGCCAAGGATAAAACTCTATCAGAGTGAAGCAAAAAGGAAGAGAAATAGTGTGACACCCAGTTCCGAATATGAACCAAGCGTAACGCATATGTGTGCCCAGGAAGTTCATCACACATATACGGTTGCATCACAAATGATATACAGAATTTAACCACGTCTTAACTATTAAATAAGTACTTTATTACAATAATCCAATAGTTCAGAAACGACAAAACTCTAATTAATGCAGCGGAAAATAAACTAAGTAGCACGACTCCATTCCACAGGCAATTGACGGCGGTATGCAACCTAGTACTCCGCGTGATCCTCAGGGTACTCCCAATTATCTCCAGTAGCTCTTGGGGGGGGGATTGCAAGGGTGAGTACATGTCGTACTCAGCAAGTGTGGAAATAGATGACATGTGGCTAAACAAATGACTGGAACAAAATGGCTAATTGCAGAAAGGTACACTTCATAAACATGTAAAAGCAGCCTATCATGTCTAGGTGAGTTTATTTCCCTTCATGTCCCAAGTAATTATCATACCCTAAATCTAAAAATTCTTATTTACCATCGCAATCCATTAATACCAGCCAACCATTAATTTAATACCATATTCCAATTCTATATACTCTCATGTACCAACTATACTCAAATGACAAACCAAAACATACCAACCATCCCAAAATTCCAAATCCCATTCTAATCATGGAAGTTGTCCAGGTGCTCTTAATTGGGAGCACGGGTATCATGATAGTTTTTAACACTCTGTAGAGGTTGTACCACTTTACCCACATCTTCGTGATTTCGTTACCTTTCGATGACTAAGAACCTCTATGTTGCTCTGTGACACTTCCGTTGGTGTGCGGCCAAGAGATCACAGAATAGCCTTTCAAAAGGGACTACTAGTATGTATGGGCCCACTAAGGTTTCACCGGCAGGCTTGAATCTCCATTCTCCCACCCACGTGCCCCCTCGTGTGCCATGCAGATCCCAGGGTAGCCCTCCTCGACTCCCATTCCCCGCGCCATCCAATGGTCCATACAATACTAGTAACGCTCCTAATTATTCAGCTACACCGCACCCATACATGGCCTTGTGGTGGCACTGTTGTCCTGGCATATTCTCGCATGAACCGGTCCTTAGATCTAAGGCAAGCAAAACCACCATATCATCCAACCCATTCCTCAAAACCATGCTTGCTTAGAACTTCTAAATACCATGTAGCTAAATTAATCATCATCTTATTACCATCCCAAGTTCTCATATTTAAAGTTGTCAACCACATTATTTAAGTTACCCATAAACCATGTAGCGATGCGGTGCAAAAAGAAAAATACCCATACCCATCTCATCATGTATATCCCGTCGACAAGGGGTGGCAAACAACTCTAGTAAACTCCTACATATGGGTTTCCCATCATATTGACACGAGCATGCAAGTTCGCAAACAAAACATTTAATAAAACGGGATCAATATGATCAAGGACACTTTCCTTGCTCCGAAGGATGGGGTTTCTCAAGCGCCTCAAAGTCTTGGTTTTGGAAATCCTCGTATGCGGCCTCTTGAACACGTCCCTCTACGCGTGATCATACATACAAGAAAATACATACAATTCAATATGATGCACACAAATTAATCAACATGCAATGACATGCATGCATGCAAAGTTCAATAATTAATTAACTACAGTTGTTTATTAATTAGATGCGACTAATTCATACGTGTTCATATGAGTTTATGGGGGTTTTAGCAGGGATTAATGTTGCTGAAAATAAAAAGATGGTGCGACTACGATCAATTTACGTCTATTAGATTCAATATGTTCGCTAAAATTCGCATCGGAAATGTGTCCTATCGTAGATGCGATGGCTTCGAGGATCGGGATGGGGACGACGCGTAGACGAAGTAGACGGCGCAAGGGTCCTCCGGCGGCACGACGAAGGCGACGCGATGAACTCCGGCGGACGATGACACCCTCCTCTTCTATTCCTTTTTTCTCTTCTTCCCCTGGTGGCGCAACCTCTGGTGCTTCTGTATTTTTTTCTACCGAGCTAGGGTTCCCCTCTTTTTCCTGGCGGCGGTGTAGTTTTCTTGCGTTGAGGAAAATTTACGAGGTCTTCGGCCATTTATATAGGCCCGGCGTAGGGAGTCGATCAACCAGAGGCTGACTCGATGCTGGGCTGGCGGCCGACTCGGTTGGCACGGGCGTGTGGGGCGCAGGGAGCGGGAGGTGCAGCGCTGGGCGCGCTAGCGCGTGGGGCCAAGCACGCTGGCGCGTTCGTGCGGGGCGTGGGACGCGGCCGAGGCAGGCGCGCCGCTTGGGCTGGCTCGGCCTGGCTGGCGGTAGGCGTTGACTTTTTTTACATATATACTATTATTATATTATATATATATTATTACATATATTATTTATTTATATATTATTATTTTTTCATTTGTTTCTTTAGGTTTCACAAATACATATATATATATATTATATATATATATAATTATTACTTTTATATTTGTCTCCTAATACATATTTTATATATTTATTTTCTTTTTCTTCTTTTGCTACACATGTTTGCACATGTATGTTCTATATTTTATTATCTTTCTTTTACTTTATTAACGTTTAATGCATGAACATGTATGCAATGCATGACGCAAAGATTTAGGGTGTTACAAACCTACCCCCCTTAAAGTGAATCTCGACCTCGAGATTCGATAGCATGGAAAAAAGATAAGGGAATTCTGCCTTCAGGTCTTCTTCACGTTCCCACGTAGCTTCGGCTTCCGTATGGTGTTTCCATTGCACATTGCACCAACGGTCCTCTTATTCCTCGTGACCCTTTCCTTCATGTCTAAGATCTTGATAGGTTGCTCGACATAAGACAAATCCTCCTGAAGTTCTAACTCGTCCATCGGCACTTGTTCTTCCGGCACCCTGAGACACTTCTTGAGTTGAGAGACGTGAAACACGTCGTGTACATCGGAGAGATAGCCCGACAGCTCAAGTCGATTTGCTACTTCTCCTTGTTTGTCCAAAATCTTGAATGGTCCGATGTAACGTCGTGCCAGTTTTCCATTGATGTTAAACCGTCGCTGGCCTCGGATAGGTGACACTTTGAGGTATACAAAATCTCCAACTTTGAAAGTCAGACTCCTTCGCCTATTATCCGCATAACCTTTCTGTCGAGACTGGGCAGCCCATAGGTTTTCTCATATTATTTGAACTTGTCTTTTAGCATCCTGTAACACATCAGGACCAAATACTTGATTCTCTCCGGTTTCATTCCAAAACAAGGGTGTCCTACACTTCCTTTCGTACAATGCTTCGTAGAGTGACATTATCGAACTGGCTTGGTAGCTGTTGTTGTACGAGAATTCAGCATGCGACAAACTTTTATCCCAACTTTTCCCATGCTTTAAAGCACAAGCTCTTAACATGTCTTCCAAAATTTGGTTGGTCCTCTCGGTTTGTCCATCTGTTTGATGGTGATATGCCGAACTGAAGTTCAACCTTGTTCCCATTGCTTCGTGCAATTTCTGCCAAAATCTGGAGGTAAACTGAGAACCTCTATCCGAGACTATCTTCTTCGGTACTCCGTGTCGACACACAATATGCTCTATGTATATCTCAGCCAACTATGCAGCTGTATATTTGGTCTTCACAGGGAAAAAATGAGCTGACTTGGTTAAGCGATCCACAATTACCCAAATGGAGTCATAACCGGACTAAGTACGTGGTAACCCAACTATGAAGTCCGTTCCAATTTCTTCCCACTTCCATTTCGAGATCTTTAATGGTTGCAATAATCCGGATGGCCTTTGATGTTCGCCTTCACTCGTTGGCACATGTCGCACAATGCTACATATTCAGCTATGTCTTTTCATGCTAGCCCACCAATAGCATGTCTTTAAGTCCTTGTACATCTTCGTACAGTCGGGATGAATTGAGTAAGGTGAGTCATGTGCCTCCTTCAATATTGTTTCCGAATATGCCTAATATTAGGTACCACAATCCTCTTTCCAAGCCATAAGGTACCCTGTTCGTCCTCATCAAATCTGAATTCTCTTCCTTCTTGGATCTTCTCCTTGATTTCCTGTATTTCCTTGTCCTTGGTCCGTCCTTCCCATATTTCCTGCTCCAATGTTGGGTTGACTTCCATTGTTCCCATCTCATTTATGAATCCAAGGTTCAACCGTTCAAACTCCTTGCACAACTCGGATGGCAGCTCCCGGAATGTGAGTTGGTGGCTTACTCCCTTTCGGCTCAAAGCATCAGCCACTACATTGGCCTTCCCTTGGTGATAGTTGATTCCCACGTCATAATCCTTGATGAGGTCCAACCATCGGCGTTGCCTCAAATTCAGATCCGTTTGCGTAAATATATAATTGAGACTCTTGTGATCCGTATAAATCTCACATCGGTAACCAAAAACATAATGTCTCCATATCTTCAAGGTGTGTACCACAGCTGCAAGTTCAAGGTCGTGTGTAGGATAATTCAGCTCATGTTTCTTTAGTTGCCTCGATGCATAAGCTACGACTTGGCCTTCTTGCATGAGCACACATCCTAATCCTTGTCTTGACGCATCACAATATATATCAAAACTCTTGCTCACGTCCGACAATACTAAGACTGGGGCTGTTGTCAACCTTTTCTTTCACTACTCAAAGCTATCCTGACAAGCTTGAGTCCATCAGAATGCCTTCCCTTTCATAAGTAATTCGATCATAGGCTTGGCTATTTTGGAGAAATCCTTGATGAATCGGCGATAATATCCAGCCATTCCAAGGAAACTCCGAATTACCTTGACATTCAGTGGCGGTTCCCACTTAAGCACAACACTCACTTTCCCTAGGTCAACTGATACTCCTCCTCCACAAATAATATGGCCTAAGAAAGAAACTTCCCGTAACCAGAATTGACATTTACTGAACTTGGCATACAATAGGTGTTCCCGTAGCTTCTGCAATGTAAGCTTCAAGTGTTCCTCATGTTCTTCCTTGCTTCTTGAGTATATCATAATGTCATCGATGAACACTACAACGAACTTATCCAGATATTCCATGAAGACCTTTTTCATGAGGTACATAAAGTACGCAGGCGCATTCGTCAATGCAAATGACATGACTGTGTACTCATAGGACCCATACCGTGTCCGAAATGCTGTCTTGGGTATATCCGATGGTCTAATCTTCATATGGAAGTATCCTAACCTCAAGTCGACCCTGGAGAAAATACATGCATCCTTCATTTGGTCGAACAAATCCTCTATACGGGGCACTGAGTACTTGTTCTTAATTGTCACTTCGTTGAGAGACCTATAGTCCACACACATCCTCTGGGTTCCATCCTTCTTATCTACGAACAACACTGGTGCTACCCACGGCGATGAGCTTGGGCGTATAAAACCCTTCTCTAGCAGCTCTTGAATTTGCTTCTTGAGCTCTGCTAATTCCTTAGGAGGCATCCTATACGGCCTCTTAGCTATAGGTGCAGTTCCGGGTATCAACTCAATAGCGAATTCTATGTCACAATCATGTGGCATACCTGGCAACTCATCTGGAAACACATCTGGGTACTCACGGACGATCGGAATGCTTTCCAATGTCACACCTTCCACGTGATTCAACATTGCTTTCTCTCTTGCAGGTTGGGCGGCCTCAACTTTGATGTGTGTACCGTGTTCACTTGTCAACTGCACAATCCTCTCGGCACATTGAATGACTCCATTATGCTTGCTCAGCCAGTCCAATCCAAGTATTATGTCTATTTCTTGGGAGTACAAAACTATAAGGTTTGCGAGAATGTCTACCCCCCTTATTTTAATGCTTACTTTCGGACATCCTATATTTGTCCTCATCTCTCCGCCAGTAGAACTTACTAGCATAGTTTGCTTCATATGAGATATAGGCAAATTGTACTTGGCAACATACTTTGACGAGATGAATGAATGAGATGCTCCCAAATCAAATAAAACAGTCGCGGGGTTGGAGTTAGCGAGGAACATACCAATCACGACGTCATCAGCTTGCTGGGCTTCCTCAGTAGAGACATGATTCACATTGCCATGAGCAAAATTCTGCTGTCCACGGTTGCCTTGTGGTGCTCCTCCATTTGGTCGCGGGTAATTTGGCCTTGGTGCATTGTTCATCGATCCATAGCTTCTGCTGGGGCATTGACTTGCAAAGTGTCCGACCTCTCCACAAACATAGCATGCCTTGCCGCCCGTAGCATTAGGGAATCTTGGGCACAGCTGGTTTTGAGCATTTGCCGCCATGTTAGGACGTGGCGCAGGTGGCACATGATAGCGAGGCGCTTGCATGGCGGGGCGTTGCTGCAGTAGCTGATTTGGGCGCGGCGGATAAGCAACGCGGTATGCAGGTGCAGATGGGTTTTAGTATGGTGCAGTTGGTGGTGCATAGCGGGGACGAACATTGCTTCCTTGTTGCGGTCCATGATGTGGCATCTTCATCTTGTTGTCCTGCTCCATCTCACGAATCTTGTTCTCAACCACAATAGCCTTGTCAACCAGCTTCTGGAAGTTTGGATAGTCAGTATTGAGCAATTGGACTTGAATTTCATTGTTGAGACCCCTCATAAACAGATACTGCTTCCTACTATCAGTGTTGATGTCTTCTGGAGCATATCTTGATAGTTGAGTGAACTTATTGAGATACTCACTCACGCTCATCCTTCCTTGCTGGAGGTTTTCAAAATCTCGTCTTCTCAGTATCATAACTCCTTAAGGTACATAGTGGGAACGAAAACTCCGCTTAAACTCAGCCCAAGTGATTGCCTCCTGATTATCATGAGCGTTGCAAAGAGCTTCCTACCAGTCAGCAGCTGCTCCAACTAGTCGATGTGATGCAAAGAGAACCTTCTCTCTATCAGTGCACTGGACAATAACAAGTTTCTTCTCAACGAACTTCAGCCAATCATCAGCTTCCATTGGATATGTGTCTTGTGCAATGGTAGGTTGCCTGGTCCTCATGAACTCTCCCAAACGGTTGTGGTGTGGCGGGGGTGGTGGCAGTGGCGGTATACGAGGCTAATTGTTGTTGCCAGTTTGCAGCTGTCCCATTGTCTGTATCATGGTCTGCATGAGCTGGTTCTACATAGCTAACAGTTGTTCAATATTGATAGCTCCATGAGCATGTCCCTGGTTTTTTTGAGGTACTTCATTGCGCTCTTCCTCATCGTTGGCATCCCTCTGGTTGCCAGTTCTCACCATCTGTTGGCGAAATAAAGGTGGGGGCAGAAGAATTTAGAATTTGGAAAGAAACACCCCAATTATATGCATCAAGGTATGTGACACTAAACAATCCTTTATTAATATAGACCTATATGAGGATGTGGACAAGTGCCAAAGCATCCCATAATATAGACCTATATGAGGATGTGGACAAGTGCCAAAGCATCCCACAACTCTCTACTAAGCACACAAGCACTCAAACAAGCACCAAACAAAAATTCAGCACACCACACTATTTAAAGCTAATACGATTCTAAGCGTTCTTATTACAAAATACTCATAGGGGACTTAATTTCCTAATTGTGAGGCGGTGAGGGCGTCCTTGGCTGCGCGGATGTGATGGGGTTGCGCCATGGTGATGTAGGTGACCAGATTCTCTTGGGTGACCACGGTTCTCCTCTTGCTTCACATTCCTTCATCTCCAAGTTGGCTTCTAAACGAGCTAGCTCCTTGCGAAGGCAGTGGATCTCCTCTTGTGTGGTTGCATAGTGATTGCCCATGTCCAATAATGTCTTTTGAGACCTATCCATTGTTGTAAGATTGTCTGAAGCTTCTTATGGTCCAATTATCCTCCCTGTACCACTCTCCCGCTGAGGGTGCAGCTCAGACGTGGTGTTCTCAAGCTCAAAGCGGCGAGTATGGCACAAACTTGTGAGTGCCGCCCATGCAGCATCATCCATAGCATCCTTCTGAGTAGACCTCCATGTGAGAGCATAATGCCGTGAGACCACTTTGATGAGGTAGAAGATGAGAACCTCAGCATGCCATTCGTCGCGTCCGGGACGAGAGACCCTCTTAACGAAGTAGTTAGCACACATGTAATGGGGATAAAGGAATTCCGTCAATTCCCGCGATGCATGTCCTCCATCGGTTCCAGTAGTCCAAATCTCCTCAACTTGGGGAAACCGGGGGCTGTTGTGTCCATTCTCATTTGCACCGGGTTGTGATCCCCCTCCATTTCCACCTCCATTGTCCTCCTCATCTGAAGCTGGCACGTAGTACTCCTCATTAGGATCCTCATCCATGTTCTCCTCAAATGGCCCATACTCCTCAGGATCCTCCTCCATAGTGTTCGACTGGTTAGCTTCCTCCTCCTTGGGCTGGATGTTCCCCTCCTCTTGCGTCTGCTCGTCAAGCTCAATGGGGTTAAGTTCACCCCCAAGGGGCGGCGGACAGGTGCTATTGCAAGCTGCACTCCTAGTGATCGGCATCTATAGAAAACGAGAATACATTAGAGGAAAGCATAATGGAATATAAATCTGAAAATTGCAGCAGCTAAAATAACGGAAAAAGAGCGATGCAGCTGTCCCAAAAGAACGAAAAAGAGAGGGAGAAAATGCAGCAGCCAACACAATAATTTTACCCACACATAGCAGTGTCAAAACACACACTTTATGCAAAAATTCAAGTGTCAAAAACAGCATTGTCTTATGTTGTGCGCTGCTGTAAATCGCATTGGAAATGCAGCGGCAATCGATACTTTTTGCAGCTGAAAATAAAGGAATAAAAACAGCGGCAGAATTTTTTGAAAATAGCAGATTAGAAGAGTGTTCCTAAGTTCTTTAGAGTGTCCATTCTACCTAGACTTGTGTCCTACGGTCAATGCGGCTCTGATACAAATCTGTGACACCCGGTTCCGAATATGAACCAAGCGTAACACATATTCGTGCCCAGGAAGTTCATCACACATATACGGTTGCATCACGAACGATATACATAATTAAACCACATCTTAACTATTAAATAAGTACTTTATTATAATAATCCAATAGTTCACAAACAACAAAACTCTAATTAATGCAGCGGAAAATAAACTAAGCAGCACGACTCCATTCCACAGGCAATTGACGGCGGTACGCAACCTAGTACTCCGCGTGATCCTCAGGGTACTCCCAATTATCTCCAGTAGCTGTTGGGGGGGGGGATTGCAAGGGTGAGTATGTGTCGTACTCAGCAAGTGTGGAAACAGATGACATGTGGCTAAACAAATGACTGGAACAAAATGGCTAATTGCAGAAAGGTACATTTCATAAACATGTAAAAGCAGCCTATCATGTCTAGGTGAGTTTATTAACCTTCATGTCCCAAGTAATTATCATACCATAAATCCAAAAATTCTTATTTACCATCGCAATCCATTAATACCAACCAACCATTAATTTAATACCATATGCCAATTCCATATACTCTCATGTACCGACTATACTCAAGTGACAAACCAAAACATACCAACCATCCCAAAATTCCAAGTCCAATTCTAATCATGGAAGTTGTCCAGGTGCTCTTAACTGGGAGCACGGCTATCATGATAGTTTTTAACACTCTGCAGAGGTTGTACCACTTTACCTACATGTTTGTGATTTCGTCACCTTTCGATGACTAAGAACCTCTATGTTGCCCCGTGACACTTCCGTTGGTGTGCGGCCAAGAGATCACAAAATAGACTTTCAAAAGGGACTACTAGTATGTACGGGCCCACTAAGGTTTCACCATCAGGCTTGAATCTCTATTCTCCCAACCACGGGCCCCCTCGTGTGCCATGCGGATCCCAGGATAGCCCTCCTCGACTCCCATTCCCCGTGCCATCCAATGGTCCATACAATATTAGTAGCGCTCCTAATTATTCAGCTACGCCGCACCCATACTTGGCCTTCTGGTGGCACTGTTGTCCTGGCATATTCTCGCATGAACTGGTCCTTAGATCTAAGGCAAGAAAAACCACCGTAGCATCCAACCCATTCCACAAAACCATATTTCCTTAGATCTCCTAAATTCCATGTAGCTAAATTAATCATCATCTTATTACCATCCCAAGTTCTCATATTTAAAGTTGTCAATCACATTATTTAAGTTACCCATAAACCATGTAGCGATATGGTGCAAAAAGAAAAATACCCATACCCGACTCATCATGTATATCCCGTCGACAAGGGGTGGCAAACAATGCTAGTAAACTCCTACGTATGGGTTTCCCATCATATTGACACGAGCATGCAAGTTGCAAACAAAACGTTTAATAAAACAGGATCAATATGATCAAGGACACTTGCCTTGCTCCGAAGGATGGGGTTGCTCAAGCGCTTCAAAGTCTTGGTTTTTGAAATCCTCGTATGAGGCCTCTTGAGCATGTCCCTCTACGCTTGATCACACATACAAGAAAATACATACAATTCAATATGATGCAAACAAATTAATCAACATGAAATGACATGCATGCATGCAAAGTTCAATAATTAATTAACTATGGTTGTTTATTAATTAGATGCGACTAGTTCATACATGTTCATATGAGTTTACGGGGGTTTTAGCGGGGATTAATGTTGCTGAAAATAAAAAGATGGTGCGACTACGATCTATTTACATCTATTAGATTCAATATGTTTGCTAAAATTCGCATCGGAAACGTGTCCTACCGTAGATGCGGTGGCTTCAAAGATCGGGATGGGGACGACACGTAGACGAAGTGGATGGCACAAGGGTCCTCCAGCGGCACGACGACGGTGACGCGACGAACTCCGACGGACGACGGCACCCTCCTCTTCTCTTCCTTTTTTTTTTCTCTTCTTGCCCTAGGGGTGCAGCCTCTGGTGCTTCTGTATTTTTTTCTACTGAGCTAGGGTTCCACCCTTTTTCCTGGCGGCGGCTGTGTTTTCTGGCGTTGATGAAAATTTACGAGGTCTTCGGCCGTTTATATAGGCCCGACGCAGGGGTCGATCGATCAGAGGCCGACTCGGCGCTGGGCTGGCGGCCGACTTGATCGGCACGGGCGTGCGGGGCGCGGGAGCGGGCGGTGCAGCACTGGGCGCGCTGGCGCGTGGGGCCAGGCGCGCTGGCGCGTGCGTACGGGGCGCGGGACACGGTCGAGGCAGAGGTGCCGGTTGGGCCGGCTCGGCCTGGCTAGCGGCAAGCGTTGACTTTTTTTTCTTTTACATATATATTGTTATTATATATTATTATTATATATATTATTACATATATTATTTATTTATATATTATTATTTTCTTCATTTGTTTCTTTAGGTTTCACAAAAATATATATATATTATTATTACTTTTATATTTGTCCCCTAATACATATTTTATATTTTTATTTTGTTTTTCTTCTTTTGCTACACATGTTTGCACATGTATGTTCTATATTTTATTATCTTTCTTTTACTCTATTAATGTTTAATGCATGAACAGCAGGGGAGAAGCTATGGCTTACCGACAGGTCGGTCCGCTCCAATGACCATGGCCTCCCACCCCACGCGGTAGACCGCGTTAGGACCTGACAACAAAGCTGGTGCCATCGTCTCCAGCACCGGCTCTTGGTCGACCCGGTCAGCGTGGCCTCCAGCGTAGACCCCTCCACGCCTCCTCTAGAACCAGAACCACCGCTGGAGTCAGAAACCAAGTCGACGACGGGAGCTTCGGCTGCTCCGGCCCCATCGTGATGAGATATCAGGGTACCGTCCCCCCGCGCCAGCTTTTGCTTCTTCGGCGTAGTGGTGGCTGAACCCGCGACCAGAGGGCGGGAACACTTTCCCGGTGACAGAACTGCGCCTTCTAGCTGCCCTCCAGCCTGACGGAGGATGTTGGCGGCCCTACCTTCGCCCTCTCTAAAGAACAGGAGGAGGACCCCGACCTTGGTTGCGTCATGGCGCAGCACCGCGCCAGGACCGCAGAAGCCCCGAATGTCTCCTGGGGGGTGCAGATGGGTAATGCTGAACACGTTGACCATCGGCATAGAGCTCAGCAGCTCGTCCCTCAAGCTAGGGGTCATGAAGAGTCGCTAGCAGTCGTCCGGGGCGGGGACGTGCTCATCATCGACTGTGTCGCATATCACCACCTTTAGCAAACCTTCCAACTCTCGGGGGTGAGGTCGTCCAAATACAGCCGGTACCTATCATGGGTACCAGTGTAGTACCAGGTCCCGCACTGGCGCTTCTAGAGAGGGGCGCTGCGGCGGTGCAAGAAGTTGGCCAAAACCATTAGGGAGGTCAAGCCTTTGCGCGCCAGGAACTTCTCCTCAATATTGGCCTGTACTCCTTCGTCAACCCCTAGAAAGCTTCCCAGGTGAGGGGATCTGAAGTTGGATTTTCATAAGGCATCTTCAGCGCAGGATGGGCCTTGACCCGCACGATCGCCAAATCTTCCCTCCACGTCTTCCACTTGCCCCCTTTGAGCAAAGGGATGTAGGATACAGAGGTCTTGTCCCGGTGTCGAAAGTAGTAGGCACCACGGAGTTATTCGCAACCGCACGGAAATACCGTTGTAGAACTTCTCCTTAAGGAGTATTCCCAATGGTATCGAATCCAAAGAACGCGTGTGCTAATCTTTCAAACTAGCTCACCCAAGGACACAGAGTTGTTTGGTAGGCAAGGAACAAAGAGGAATTCAAAGTATTGATCCTAATTCAAGGTAGTTTGCAGTAGATGCTTGCTTCGGGCACGGGCTTACTCCTAGTAATACTAGGACGACTCTTGCCAAGAGCCTATGGCATAGCCGAACGTGGAGGATTACGAAGGACAGATAGGGCTGTCACCACCTACTCCCTACCTCTTCAATCCGTAGGTCTACGAGATACCCACTGATGATTTATAACCTAAGCACCACACTTATGTTCTAAATCACTACTCTAGTTGTTTCGAACACAAAGCTACAACTAGAGCCTCTAATGAATTAAAGCAGTGAACCCACAAGTAACTACTTGTCCAAACTACTAAGAATAAAGGATCAAACTTGTATTGAATTCACAAAGGCTTACTTGATTGAGTAAAACCTTTGTAGGGGTACAAGTGTAGAAGAGGGACTTGACAAGCCTAAGCCTCCTTCTCCTAGACTCTTCACCACACTCTCCTTCTACTTTGGTAGCCTCTAGGACTACTCTAAAAATTTGGAGTGTAGCACTATTCTCAACTTTTGGTATGTGTGAGAAGTGAGGTTAGGGGGTCTATTTATAGGTGGAGAAGGGTCGGTTTCCGCCACAATTAACGCGCGAATCAGTCACCATTAACTCCATGGAGCCGGGAGGAGCCAACACGTATCATTTGACTGGGTTTGGCGCCAGGAAGGGGTAGGACGAACCCTTGTTCAGCCGACCTGATCAAGCCTCCCCTCGGGGAGTGCTTCCTCCAAGTGGCTTCCAGGTGGGTGTGACACCCGGTTCCGAAAAAGAACCAAGTGAACGCATATGTGTGCCCAGTATGTTCAACACACATACACGAGTGCAGCACAAACGATATACAGATAATTACCACAGCACAAGATTAATTAACCAAATTTTATTGCACAAACCATATTATCCTCGGATACAAGTTCTGATGAACATTAATGACAAGTTCAACTAATGCAGCGGAAATAAACTAAGGTGATCCCCAAATCATAATCTTTGATGAGCTCCAACCATCTCTGTTGCCTCAAATTCAGATCCGTTTGTGTGAAAATATACTTCAAACTCTTACGATCCGTATAGATTTCACACCTATATACAAGGATATAGTGTCTCCAAATCTTCAATGCGTGTACCACAGTTGCGAGTTCTAAATCATGCATTGGGTAATTCTGTTCATGTTTCTTCAGTCGTCTCGATGCATAGGCGACCACTTGACCTTCTTGCATCAATACACATCCAAGTCCTTGTCTCGATGCGTCGCAATAAATATCAAAACTCTTGCTTACATCTGGCAATACCAAAACAGGAGCTGTTGTTAACCTCTTCTTCAACTCCTCAAAACTTTCTTAACAAGCTTGAGTCCATTGGAATGCCTTTCCCTTCATTAGCAATTCTGTCATTGGCTTGGCTATCTTGGAAAAGTCCTTGATGAATCTATGGTAATATCCAGCCATCCCAAGAAAACTCCTTATTTCCTTTACGTTTTGCGGGGGTTCCCATTTCAACACGTCCCTCACCTTTCCTAGGTCAACCGATACTCCTCCTCCTGAGATGATATGACCGAAAAACGACACCTCTTTCAACCAAAACTGAAACTTGTTGAACTTGGCATACAATTGATGCTCCCTCAATTTCTGCAATGTAAGCCTCAAGTGTTCGTCATGTTCCTTCTCATCCTTCAAGTAGATCATAATGTCATCAATAAACACCACGACGAACTTATCCAAGTATTCCATGAAGACCTTACTCATGAGGTACATAAAGTAGGCAGGTGCATTGGTCAAACCAAAGGACATAACGGTGTACTCATAAGATCCATACCGCGTCCTAAAAGCTGTCTTGGGTACATCCGATGGCCTAATCTTTATTTGAAAGTATCCCGATCTCAAATCAATTTTAGAGAAGACACAAGCACCCTTCATCAAATGAAACAAGTCTTCCATGCATGGCAAGGTGTACTTGTTCTTGATTGTTACCTCGTTGAGAGCTCGGTAATCCACACACATCCTTTGGGATCCATCCTTCTTGTCCACAAATAGAACGGGCGCTCCCCAAGGTGAAGAGCTTGGGCGAATAAAACAATTCTCTAGTTTCTCTTGAATCTGCTTCTTGAGCTCCGCTAATTCCATAGGAGGCATCCTATACGGCCTCTTAGCTATAGGTGCAGTTGCAGGTATTAAATCAATAACAATCTCAATGTCTCGATCAGGTGGCATACCTGGTAACTCGTCCAGAAAAACATCCAAAAATTCACACACCATAGGAATCTCCTCAATTGTGGTACCATCCATGTGATTCAGCTCCAATTGCTTCAGTGTGGTTTGAGATGCTTGAAATTCTACGGTGATCCCTTCTTCATTGGTAATCTTCACCGTTTTTGTGGCACACTCAATAAATCCAATGTGCTTCCTCAACCAGTCCATACCAAGTATAATGTCCAATCCTTGAGAATCCAGAACAATGAGGTTGGCAGAGAAGTCTACCCCCCTTATTCTAAGGCTTACTTTTGGACATACTATATTTGTCCTCATCTCTCCCCTAGGAGACTTAACCAATGGAGTAAACTTCATATGAGAGATAGGCAAACTATACTTGGCAACATACTTCGATGCAATGAATGAATGCGATGCTCCAGAATCAAATAACATAGTCGCGGGGTTGGAGTTGGTGAGAAACATACCGATGACCACATCATCCGCTTATTGAGCATCCTCCGTAGAGACATGGTTCACGTTGCCACGAGCAAAATTCTGCTGTCCACGGTTACCTTGTGGCTGTCCTCCATTGGGTCTTGGGTTTTGCCTCGACGCATTGCTTCCTTGACCAAGGCCTAACTTAGGACATTGATGCGCAAAATGTCTAGCTTCTCCACAAGTATAGCACTTCTTAACTCCACCAGAATTATTGGGACGAGCTTGGTTTTGAGCATTTGCACCGAGATAATTAGCACAAGGCGCATAAGGCATTGGGGGCCTAGGTGTTTGCATAATAGGGCACTGCTGCACAAACTGAGTTGGGCCCGGTGCAAATCCAGGGCGTTGATCAGGCGCAGAAGAGCTGAAGTAAGGTGCATTGGGCGGCGCAAAGTGAGGGCGCACATTACTTCCTTGCGGCTGTCCTTGATATGGCGCCTTCCTCTTGTTGTCTTGCTCCATCTCATGGATCTTGTTCTCAACCACGATTGCTTTGTCCACAAGCTTTTGAAAATTGGCATAATCACAGCTGAGCAATTGCACTTGAATTTCATTGTTGAGGCCTCACATGAACATGTATTGTTTCCGGCTGTCTCGACTCATATCCTTAGGCGCATACCTTGAGAGTTGAGTGAACTTATTGAGATATTCACTCATGCTTGATCTTCCTTGCCTTAAGTTCTCAAATTCTTGTCTCTTCAAAATCATAACACCTTCCGGCACATAATGAGAATGAAAACCCTGTTTTAATTCAGCCCAAGTAATTCTCTCTTAGTTCTCATGAGCATTGCAATATTAATCCCACCAATCCGCAGCTGCTCCAACTAGTTGATGAGCAGCAAAAAGCACTTTCTCCCGATCACTGCATTGGACAATAGCTAGCTTCTTCTTCACGGACTTGAGCCAATCATCCGCGTCCATAGGGTCAGCGTCTTGAGCAAAGGTCGGCGGCGTAGTCCTCAAAAACTCTCCCAATCGGTTATGAGGAGGCGGGGGTGGCGGTGGAGGCATGTGGGGCTGATTATTGATCTCGCCAGCCTGCAGTTGTCCCATTGTTTGTATCATGGTCTGCATGAGCTGGTTTTGCATAGCCAATAGCTACTCGATAATCATAGATCCATGAGCAGGTCCTTGTCCATTATTGTTCTGAGGTGCTCCATGGTTCTCCTCTTCATCATTGTCATCCCTCCGATTGCGAGTCCTCACCATCTGAAGAAAAACAATAGGTAATAATTAGACAACGTCCCCAACTATATGCATCAAGGGATATGAAACTAGACAACTAACTAGCCTACGTGGATATGGTAATGCTAAAGCATCCAAAAATCCTCTATTAAGCACACAAACAAGAAATATATAGCAACAACACACAAAAGAAAAACACATCAATTCCTTAGTGCTCCTATGTGCTCTGAAGTGTCCATTCTATCTAGGTTGCATCCTACGGTCAACCTGTGGCTCTGGTACCAATCTGTGACATCCGGTTCCAAAAAAGAACCAAGTGAACACATATGTGTGCCCAATACGTTCAACACACATACACGAGTGCATCACAAACGATATACAGATAATTACCACAGCACAAGATTAATTTACCAAATTTTATTGCACAAAACATATTATCCTCGAATACAAGTTCTAATGAATATTAATGACAAGTTCGACTAATGCAGCGGAAATAAACTAAATAAGCAAACTAAACAGCTGGGCAACATAAGCAATAGGGTATAGCGCAGCTCCATGCAACACCATAGGCAAAGCTGACGGTAAACACGGCCTAGAACTCCGCATTATCGACATTAAACTCCCAATCCTGACCTGCAACTGTTGGGGGGATTGCAAGAGTGAGTATATGTCATACTCAACAAGTGTGGAAAGCATGACATGTGGCTGATTCAAATGACGAATATAATAATGGTTGTGTGCTGAAAAGTACATTAAAACAGTAAACCCATCATAAGCCATGTAGTTATCATAATACCAGTCCATATTCCATATCCATCATCAATACCAATATCCATATTCAATACCATAATTCAATTCATAACCATCCATAACCATAATACCAACCATAACCACCCCAAATCCCAATTTTCCTCTAATCATGTGAGGGTCCAGGTTGCTTATAACTGAGAGCACGGCTATCATGATAGTTTTAGACACACTCTGCAGAGGTTGTACCACTTTACCCACGTGTTTGTGATTTCATCACCTTTCGATGACTAGAACCTCTGTTATGCCGTCTCACACTTCTGTCGGTGGTGGCCAAGAGATCACAAAATAGCCTTTACAAAGAGATTACTAGCCTATTTAGACCCCACTGAGGTTTCACCGGTGGCGATGTCTCCAACTGAGCACATCTTCAACCAAGGGCCCCCTCTTAAGCCATTCGGATCCCAGGGTAGTCCCACCAATCATCAACAAACCCGATCTGACTACCCCTTCCCCGAGCATCCTTAATGGTCCAAATAGCACTGGTAAAACCCTAATTAATCAGCTACACCGCACCCATACTTGGCCTCGTGGTTGCACTGTAAATCCTGGATGGTCGCTCCACGAACCAGTCCTTAGATCTAAAGCAAGCAAAACCACCATAACATCCAACCATCCACATAGCAGGCTTGCTCAGATCACCCATTACCATATCATATTAACCAGTTCATGTTAACCATAATCTCATCCATGGATAATTAAATTGAGTGGTATAGTTGTTTCCTGATCCCAGTTGATTAAGCGAAGCAAAAAGGTAAAAAGCCCATCCCGACTCTATACCATGTATTCCCGGTGACAAGGGTGGTTAACCAAAACTAGTAAACTTCCTACCATAGGATTTCCCATCAAATTGACAAAAGCATGCAGTTTGCAAACAAAACATTTATTTCAAAAGAGGATCAATATGCCTCAAGGACACTTGCCTTGCTCTTGTTGTTGATTAGGGTCAAAGCCTTCAAACTCTTGGTGCTGGAGATCCTCCGCGACACTCTCTAGCACAAATCCGTCTAATCCACACAATAAACATACAAGACAAGAAATACAATCAAAGAGTGCACAAATATTACTCAATATGACATGACATGCATGATTGATGCAAATGCAAGGTAGAACATGTTAATATATTGCTTTTAATGATCACTAACTAGTTCTAATAGATCTTAACAAGTTTATACAGGTTTGGATGTGATTAGATCAAAGTTTATAATTAATTCAACACAATTTAGTCAACAAAATTGGACTAGTCTGAAGAAGGCCAGACTAGTCCGCACTTCGTAGAACTAGCGAACTAGAGTTTTCTATATCGACATAAATTTGGAAATTAGGGGTCAATTTCACGTAAGGAAAGGAGAATAGAAGGTATACTAGGTGTTTAGAACTCCAATGAATCGATAAACTTGGAGGTAACACTTGGATCTTGATGATCTAGGGTTGGTGATGAACTTGGAGATGAATTGGTGATGAAGAACGAAAGCTTGGTGGAGATCTTGATCCTCTTTCGTTACCTCCTCTTCTTCTTCTTGCTTGGGATCTCCTCCTCCCTCCTTGATGGTGGCTCCTCACGAACTAGGGTTTGGGTGGGGTGGAAAAGTGGCAAATAGATGTCAAGCCAAGGGGTGGGGTTGTTTATATAGAGGTGGAGGCTAGGGTTAGATGGATTTCGAGTTTTAGAGGAGTAGAGGCCGGTTTAGAGTCCCACGTGGGCTCTAAAAGAGTTAAGCACAACATCCCTAGGCCCACTTAATGTGAGACCCAAGAAACAAGTCGTAAAACAAAAGATCGATTCGGAGTCGCGAAATATTGGACAAGTCTGAAAAGGACCGGACTAGTCCGAAAATGTCCAGAGAGAAAATCGGACAAGTCTGGCCTAAAGTCGGACAAGTCCGACTTTAGTCAGAGAGGAAAACGGACAAGTCCGCTGGAACACCGGACTAGTTCGGACAAGTTCAGGACTTAGCAAATTTTCAAGGATTCTTGGAATATCGGACTAGTCCGCACAAAATCGGGCAAGTCCGAAAGTTTCCAGAGGCAAAATCGGACTAGTCCGCAGCAAAAACGGACAAGTCCATTTTTAGTCAGGGAGAAATCGGACTAGTCCTCACTAAAATCAGACTCGTCCACACTTTTCAGCATTTTAAGTGCGGTTTTGTTCCAAATCAATTTTAATCATTCCAAATAAATTTTAAACTCGTTCTACTTTATGTGTATTAATGTTAAACATGTATATGAATGTATGTAGGGCATGATGCATGAAAATGAGGGTGTTACAGTGGGCCCCCTTGATGTATATGGGTGCAACACCGTTGGATCTCCTTGTATTCTTCTGTTTGTGGGCCATTTGATCCATGTGTTGCCACATGTCATTGCCTGATTCGTTAAAAATCCATTTTCATGGATTCATCCCTGCATCTTTTGGTATTTTGGGTAATAATTCACCTGCATACAAATAAACACCAACACTTGTGGAATTCGGTTAGTGTATAGCCCTACCACTATGTTTTGTGTTACTTTTATGAACATTTTGAGGTGAATTGACAGTCAAAATATGGTACTTAAGGACCGTCAACAAACTCCCCCACACTTAGTCCTTTGCTTGTCCTCGAGTGAAGGCAAGAAGAACTAGAGTGTTGTCATGAATTTGCTATAAGGTAGAAAATCAGGATACTAGATATTTCAACTTATACCTGAATTGATGGATCCCCTTTGTGTATGTGGCTACCACATCAATCTTGGGTGTTTGAAAAGTGGAACGGTTAGAATGAAGTTCCCTTGTATCATTCTCTGCTGAAATTATTTGGCAATTGCTATATTTGAAAGTAAAAGGAATATTTGCCATTGCCTTCTCGATCGGAATACCTCAAATCTCTCAAAGTGTTTGAGTCCTCACCATGGCATGTTTTGCCAATTCTTGTCCGTATACTAAAATTGGCTATATCTGGAGCTTGGTAGGGATGAATGTGGCACACATTTTCAATGCATATGTTACTATGTCAAAAACATGATCCTATGAGAGACTTATGCAATGAACAAAGTGAAGGGAAAATTCTTGTGCACATGAATGGAATGGAGGGGTGAGGTGATAACTCCCATGAATTTGCTCTTTTTCTTTAAGGATGAAACATGGCTACTTTTTTTTAGCACTCTTACTCTTTTTCAAGAGTGGATGCTTTTTCTTTTTCTTGTAGTCATGTCTTCTACTCCTTTTTATTTTTTAGATAGGCTTTCATTTGTATTGTATGGAGTTTCTTTTTGACGGATGGGTAGTCGATGGATGCAAACTCTCAGTGTGAGAAATTTTGCATGAATGGAGTGCACAAGAGTTTTCATTTCAAAAAGTCCATGCATGTCACTTAATTGGGTCACGGGTTTGACAAAGTTCAATGAAAAACAAAGTGGCATATGCTTGTTCTTTTCAATGAATGTATCGTATGGCCTTGGTGGGCATATAAATTTCCATTGAGAGATTTAGGCAAAGTTCAAGACTTCAAATAGTTACAAATGTCAAAATCAATTTCAAGCAAAAGGATGATTTCTAAAGAACTCATTTACCATATCACAATAGTAAAATACCTATATGATGTGTTTTTCCTATTGAATTATGGGAATCATAAACAAGGTAATGAATTGAAATATAAAGTATTCAAATTTCCAGCTTAAGCAAATTCTTGACTACCAATTTTTTTTTTCAATTTGTTAAGTTGATTCATTTGAGATATGCAATGAAAAATATGAAATCAACTCAAACAGCTGGGTAGCGCATAAAATTGGGGAAAAGAAATCCAAACTGATTTTCTAGAGCGAAACGGAGTCATACGGTGCAGAAAACAATTCAGCCAACCACGGGGTTCGGCCGACCTCCTGTTGGCTCTTCTATGGCTTCTTTTCGTCGTGTCGTTTTGCTCATTTGGTCGCGGCGTGTTTTTATATGCAATGTTGATTTTTTTTCACGTCGGGGTTTCATGACTTGGAGACATGTTTTCCCCCACACTTGTTTCCTAAATTCTTTATTCAACAAAATAAACTAAAGGGGGAACTTTACCAGTGTTAGATGAACCGGTAAGTTTACTTTATTGAAATCAAAATATGGGGATGCTTACATTATTTAACCTATCTTTAGAAAACAAATGTTTTTTTTTAAATCCTAAGGAGTAAGCATCCTATGCTGTCGGGACATCTAAACTATAGTGCGTTGTAGATGTCGGGCTCCCCGACCGCATTGCACAAGCGTCGCAGTTTGGCGCTCATGCCACGGCGAACACCGTCAATCTCCTCCTTGAGGGCCATGATGTCGTCCTTCAGTTCCGCCCTCTCGATGCGCCCTTCAGCCACCAAGTTAGTCAGCTTCTTGTTCTCCAAGCAGAGAGAAGCGAACTCCTTGGTCAACTGTGCCACTTTAGGGGCACGAGGAGAGTCCTCATCACTGCCCTCGAACTGACCGGGTGGACCGTTGATGGCAGGTGGTGGGACGTGTCGCCTAATCCTGGTGGGCGACGAGCCCGCCGACTCCTCCATCGCCAGATTATCCATGCGCTTGAATAGGCCCTTAGCGTAGCCTCCTTCGGGTTTGCGCACCCCGTGGATAAGAAAGCGATCTCCCATGCATTCCGGCGAGGTACAAGAGGGCATCTTGTAGTGTTGGCTCACTACATCGCCCTTCGTAGTCTTCAGTGTGTACATGAACTCCTCGCCGGGCATCAACGATGGGAGAGACTTGTCTTTTACATGGAAAAGACGTGTCTTGACAACGTTCAGTCCAGCCAAAGACGGACGGCATGGTGGCGCCGACTTCATCGGCGTTCTCCGAGGGGAGAGCGACCGGGCAGCGCTACGAGGTGTAGGGTTGCGCCCGCGCGGAGTCGTCGTAGGCGGGATCATGGCAAGGGGCTTGCCATCAATCGCCATGACGGACTCCAAGGCAAGAGAAGTTTTGTCGTTGGCCGGCGTAATGTCCCCGCTCAGGTTGAAGGTTGAGCTGGAGGAGGCGTGAGGCACAATCTTCTTGTCGACCATGACGAGGACAGGAGGAAGATGATGATTCAATGAGGTGTATAACTTCTGTCTCTATTTTTGACCTTTAAGTAGGCGTGGAATGACGCCTTTCACTAAGGATTTTGTGGATGATATCGAGGAGGATCAACACGAGAAAACATAATGCAAACGGCGCGAAGGGAGAGTCGACTGACCCTAGGGTTCGGTCGACCACCTTCTGGCTCCGTTCGGGCCACATTTTCTCGGGTCGATTAAATGGGGCTCATAGATGGAGAATTGGATGGGCCCATTAGTTGGACATGGAGAATTTAAACAGAATTGAATGAAATAGCATGGAAATCAATTAGATTTACCATGTCAAATTCTTTTTCTACATCCTTTTGGGAATCGAGAAATAATTTGAGTCGATGCCCATTCACTTTGAATAGTTGATCGTCATCACCTTGAAGTGTGATTGCACCATGGGATGAAGTCTCTACTACAGTGAAGGGTCCTTCCCATTTACTTCTAAGCTTCCCATGATCAGAGAGTTTAACCCTAGAGTTAAAGAGTAAAACTTTATCTTTAGGTTTGAACTCTTTCAGCATAATCCTCTTATCGTGCCATCTTTTGGTTCTCTATTTATAAATTCTGGCACTGTGGTACGCCTTATCTCTCCATTCCTCCAACTCAGAGATTTGCTTCAATCGGTGATTTCTAGCTTCGTTAAGATTCATGTTCCACTGCTTGATGGCCCAATACGCTCTATGTTCTAATTCTACGGGAAGATGGCAAGTCTTCCCATAGACAAGTTGGAAAGGAGACATGCCGATAGGTGTCTTGTAGGCAGTATGATATGCCCACAATGCGTCGGGTAGCTTTTGCTTCCATCCCGTTACCATTTCCAAGACTGTCTTTTGTAGAATATTTTTAATTTGCTTATTAGATGTTTCTGCTTGACCATTTGTCAGTGGGTGGTACGGGGTAGCAATGTTATGCTGGACTCCAAGTTCCCTTAAAAAGTTTCAGAAGGGTATATCTATGAGATGAGACCCTCCATCACTTATGAACATACGGGGAGTTCTGAAGCGTGGGAAAATGATCTCATGGAACATTTTCCTTGCTTGCTTGGAATCAGCATTTTTGCATGGCAATGCTTCTACCCATTTTGACACATAATCGACGGCAACCAGAATATACTCGCAATCATAAGACCTAGGAAAAGGTCTCATGAAATCAATACCCCATACATCAAATAATTCCACTTGGAGATTGTATGTTAGGGGCATCGCATCGCGAGCAGAGATTCCTCCATGCTTCTGGCATTTCCAACATCTGCGAATGAATTCCTTGGTATCTTCATACATTGAAGGCCAATAGAATCCACTCTGTCAGATCTTTGGCTGAGTACGGTAAACACCATAATGACCACCATAGGGGCCAGCATGGCATTTCTCTATAATTTTGGTGCCTTCGATTGATGGGACACACCTTCTAAGAAGGCCATCAACACATACTCGATAGAGGTAAGGGTCATCCCAATGGTGTCTACGACTCTCATAAATGAGTTTCTTTTTGTTCTCCCCTGGTGGTACGTATCCCATGACCATAAAGTTCACAATATCCGCATACCAAGGGTGAGAGTCTGTCACCTTGAGGAGCATATCATCTCGTAGGAAGTCATTGATAGGTATGTCCATGGTTTCTGTGACTTCCATACGTGAAAGATGATCTGCTACTAAATTCTCTACTCCTTGCTTGTCTCTTATTTCCAGATCAAATTCTTGGAGTATAAGAATCAATCGAATTAGCCTCGGTTTAGCATCCTTTTTGGTAAGCAGATATTTCAAAGCAGCATGGTCTGTGTAGACTATGACCTTTGCTCCAACCAAATAGAATCTGAACTTGTCGATAGCAAAAACTACTGCTAGGAGCACTTTCTTAGTTGTGGCATAATTGAGTTGGGCTCTTGTCAGAGTTTTGCTAGCATAGGCTATTGCGTGATGCTTTTTATCTTTGGTTTGGCCTAAGACCGCACCAACAGCAAAGTCACTGGCGTCACACATGATTTCGAATGGCAGCGTCCAGTCAGGAGGTTGGATAATTGGAGCTGAGATGAGTGCCTTTTTGAGTATATCAAATGATTTAAGGCATTCATCATCGAAATCAAAGGGAGCTTCTTTAGCTAATAGGTTGGTGAGGGGTCTAGCAATTTTGGAGAAATCCTTGATAAATCGTCGGTAGAACCCCGCATGACCAAAACAGCTGCGGATTCCCATAACATTGATAGGAGGTGGAAGTTTTTCAATAATTTCAATTTTAGCTTTGTCCACCTCTATCCCTCTCTTGGACACCAATTGTCGAAGAATGATGCCTTCCCGGACCATGAAATGGAACTTTTCCCAATTAAGCACAAGGTCCTTCTCCTGGCATCTTTGTAAGACACTGTCTAAATTTTCTAGACAATGATCAAAAGTTTTTCTATAGACGGAGAAATCGTCCATGAAAACTTCCATGATATCCTCGATCATGTATGAAAATATAGACATCATGCATCTCTGGAAGAAAGCAGGAGCGCTACACAGTCCAAAAACATACGCCGGTAGGCATAGGTCCCGTAAGGACATGTGAACGTGGTCTTACTTTGATCATCGGGATGGATATGAATATGATGATATCCCGAATACCCATCAAGGAAACAGAAGTAGGAGTGTTTTTCCAATCGCTCTAACATCTCATCGATGAAGGGCAATGGAAAATGGTCTTTCCTTGTTGCCTTGTTAAGTTTTCGGTAGTCAATGCACATCCTCCATCCCGTGATGGTCCGTTGAGGAATTAATTCATTCCTCTCATTTTGAACGACCGTCGTACCTCCCTTCTTAGGCACTACTTGAACTGGACTTACCCATTCACTATGGGAACATGGTAAATAATCCCAGCATGCAGAAGTTTCAGGACTTCTTTCTTGACAACTTCCCGCATCGCATTGTTCAATCGCCTTTGAGGTTCCCTTGAGGGGACACTCTTAGGGTCAATAGGAATACGATGGGTGCGTAATGCTGGACTAATTCCTTAAAAACCTGAAGTGATTATCCAAAGACAGCTCTATGCCTTTCTAACATGGCTATGAGTTTGAGCGTTTCATCATCTGAAAGCTTGACACTTATGATGACAGGGGCTTCCAAATCACCATTTAGAAAGGCATAACGTAGGCTTGGAGGTAGAATCTTGAGCTCAATAGGAGGTTTTGGGGAGGGCTCTTCTTTTGGCAATTCAATTTCCTCTTGAAGTTCATCCTCCTCTTGGACGAAGTCTTCTTCTCCTTTAATTTCATAGGGTTCTAAAAATAGAAGAGTCCTAACCTCCTCCATTGGCTCATCTTGCATGGGAGATTCTGCAGATGTGTTCTTTGAACGCAGAATAGGCATGGAAAAATTTCTCCCTCCAAGGTTGATATTTAGGCTTCCTTCCAAAGGAACTTCCATGAGAAATTTCTCTATGGGAATCCCTATCATGATGTCGAAATCTTGGATTTTGAACACATGAAAATCTAGGAGAGCCTCAACATCTTTGTGTCTAATAGAAACTTGTTGCAGAACCCCACATCCTCCAAGAATGGTTCCGAATGAATCTCGGAAGGATTTGCGTGTTGGGGCCAATTGCACATCGCCAAGAATGGCGAGAGCACAAGAATCGAAAACGAGATTTGCTCCAACAGTAGGGTTGTATAGGATTCTCATTGGTGTCCCTCTAATAGAACATAAAATGGTAGCCAAAGGTGAGGTCATCCGAAGACTTTCAGGTGAATTCTTGACTTCAGCTATCCACTCTCTGCTTAGGATAGAGGTCAACTCCTTGACCGTCTGAAGGACGAACACCCCGTCATGTGGTTCAGGTGGAGTTGGTGGCAATGAAGGTTTCCTATAGCAACAATACTTCGAGGTAATTCCATAATCTTCAAAAAGATCTTCCTCGAAGTAAAATGGAAACTGTGAGGGTTGAATTTCTTCTACGTTCATAGTCTCAGGCTCGGGAGAGGATTCCTCTGGCAAGGCTTGGGGTAAATAAGAATTGGGTTCATCCTTGTCCAAGAGTGTATCCTCCGTTCTTTACACGGCTTCCTCTTGGGGAGGCTCATTAAGACCCATAATGAAGGAAGAATTTCCTAGAATTTTGTCCAGAAGATCCTTGCCTTCTTCTGGAGTCTTATGGAGGAAAGATACTCCAGCCATAATGTCAAGATATAGGACAGACTCTTTGTTCAATCCCATGAAAGAAATGTTGCAAAAGCATTGGATATGATATTAACAAATTTGGTCCAGAATTTTTCAAAAGAGAAAATTTGTCCCAAGCTGCACCTATGGATTCCTTCTCCATCTGCTGGAAGCATAGTACTTCCTTTCGTAAGGAAACAATTCAGGCAATGGGAAAGAAAGCAAGAAAAAATTTGTCTCGTAATTCACTCCAATCACCGTTTGTCTTCCCAACGTAGTGGTTGTATCATTGTTTGGCTTTTTCCTTGAGGGAAAAAGGAAACAACTTCCATTTGAGAGTTTCATGTGTCATACCTTTGATTAGAAGGCATGAACACAGTTGTTCGAACTCTCGTAGATGGTGGTAAGGGTTTTCACAATCTGTTCCTAAGAAGGATTGTTCCCGAACCATGGCTATAAAGTCAGGGCGAAATTCATCGCTACTTGAACAAATAGGTTCCGCCAAAGGCGGTGGCTCACAGAACTTGCCTTTTGGAGCAGAGTAAGCAAGAATTATAGGTTGCTCCATTTATATGGTGGTGGTAAGGTAAGAATAAGAATGTAAGATGATAGATAAGGGGGATATGAAACGAAAGTGATCTTGGTTCGAAGATTAACAGCAATCGTCCCTGACAACAGTGCCAGAAATGCTTGTTGGTATTTCTTAACACCACAGAGTTATCCGCAAGCGCACAGAAATACCGTTGTAGCACTTCTCCTTAAGGAGTATTCCCAAGGGTATCGAATCCAAAGAACGCGTGTGCTAATCTTTTGAACTAGCTCACCCAAATACACAAAGTTGTTTGGTAGGCAAGGAACAAAGAGGAATTCAAAGTATTGATCCTAATTCAAGGTAGTTTGTAGTAGATGCTTGCTTCGGGCACGGGCATACTCCTAGTAATACTAGGACGACCCCCGCCTAGATCCTATGGCATAACCGAACGTGGAGGATTACGAAGGACAGATAGGGCTGTCACCACCTACTGCCTACCTCTTCAATCCGTGGGTCTACAAGATATACATAGATGATTTATAACCTAATCACAACGCTTACGTTCTAAATCACTACTCTAGTTGTTTCGAACACAAAGCTACAACTAGAGCCTCTAATGAATTAAAGCAGTGAACCCACAAGTAACTACTTGTGCAAACTACTAAGAATAAAAGATCAAACTTGTATTGAATTCACAAAGGCTAACTTGATTGAGTAAAACCTTTGTAGGGGTACAAGTGTAGAAGAGGGACTTGACAAGCCCAAGCCTCCTTCTCCTAGACTCTTCACCACACTCCCCTCCTACTTTGTTAGCCTCTAGGACTACTCTAAACCTTTGGAGTGTAGCACTATTCTCAACTTTTGGTGTGTGTGAGAAGTGAGGTGAGGGGGTCTATTTATAGGTGGAGAAGGGTCGGTTCCCTCCACAATTAATGCGCGAATCAGTCACCATTGACTCCAGGGACACGGGAGGAGCCAACACGTGTCATTTGACCGGGTTTGACACCAGGAAGGCGCCGGTCGAACCCCTGGTTCGGCCGACCTAGTCAAGCCTCCCCTTGGGGAGTGCTTCCTCCAGGTGGTTTCCAGGTGGGCCCCCTTGATGTATATGGGTGCAACACTGTTGGATCTCCTCGTATTCTTCTGTTTATGGGCCATTTGATCCATGTGTTGCCACGTGTCATTAGCTGATTCGTTGAAATCCATTTTCATGGATTCATCCCTGCATGTTTTGGTATTTTAGGTAATAATTCATCTGCATACAAATAAACACCAACACTTGTGGAATTGGGTTAGTGTATAGACCTACCACTATGTTTTGTGTTTCTTTTATGCAAATTATGAGGTGAATTCACGGTCAAAATATGGTACTTAAGGACCGCCAACACCCACGTGGGTCGTCTCGCTCTTTCCGGTGGTCTTCATCACAAAGAAGAACTGGAACAACACCACTGTTGGGTTATAGCCCACGAATGCCTCATAGAAGTGGACGAAGACAGCGATCACGGCGATGGAGTTCGACAACAGGTGGTGAAGCTGCAGCCCGTACTCCTCCAGCACAGCGAGGAAGAACCTTGACGGCGGGAGCCCAAGCCCCGCAGACACGTAGGCGGCAAAGAGGACAATCTCATCTTCGTGCGGGTCTTCAAGAGTGGGAGATTTGCATCGGATAATCCACGCGCACTTCGCCCCCAACCAGACAAGCAGTCGGCGCATCGACAACAGGTCATCAACTGACTGGAAGCGAGAAGGAGGCAGTGGGGACGCCATTGGAGCCAACAAATGTGAGATCTTTGGTTGAGAGGTTAAGGCTCGGGCGGTCGAGCAAGAAGGTGAAAACATAGGATGCAGGGTGTGAGTAAGGAAGGAATCGTCCCCTCTAACAGAGGTTTCCTTTTTTATCACCCCCGCGGCTTCTGAGTACTTTGTACGTATCACAAAGGATCGGCCGCAGCACTCAACGTGCAACACCCATGACAATGGGCCCTATGCCCCCTACCAGAAGCACTGGCCCAGGCGGTCAGCCACCTGTAGCACCAGCTGAAGCGGCTCCCATAATGGAAGAGCGAACGAAAGTGCTATAGCTGCATCGGGAACTGTCACGATTAAAGGCGCCGCATAAGAAAGAGATACTACAGGAAGCAAAGATCCCGTCGCCATAGTCCTGCCACAGGATGAGGACGCATGGCGACGTTGGCAGAAGCACCCACCACTTCGGCTCTCCAAGACAAAATTCAAAGCACAGTCCGGGAAAACATGGAAAGGGCTCCACCCTTGGGCTCTTCACCTCGCCCCAAGGTGGACCCAGGGGCCACTTTCAGTACCCTGCAGACGGGGTACCCTCGCACACAAAATGAAGACACTGTGGCACGTCTGGTGGTGCCATGTGTCCCAAAGGTGCCAAGACCTCAGTCTCCCTCAAGATCGAGCTCCGGCACGGCCACGAGAGCCATGTACATAGGACTCGGCCCCTCTGGGGACACAGGATCCCAAGATGTTACGTGTTGGGGCGGGACCTCCCCCAACATTGGGGGAGAGCTCCGGTGCAGCCTCGTGGCTTAGAGCGCCAGGTTCAGCACCTTCCATGGGAAAGGGCCGGGAGCTGCCACGTCCCCTGGAGAGCCCCGGAGTTGCCACGCGTCACAAAGGACCGGGGCTGGCCTTCCTCACAGGGGCCAGCCCCGATGCTGTCACGTGTCCCGCGACTTGCCCTAGATGGTAAGATGCAGGAGTTAAGGGATGGTGCGCGCTGCCCAAGTCAAGCATTGAAGATGCACACCTACCTCTGACATTAAACGCGAAGCACGCCAACGGTCAGAGAACGCTATGACGATTAGCCTATCCCACTTGGCCGAGTGGGTAGCTTGCGGCAACAAGACATGCTAACAGGACATCTTCTGCCATCATGAGCAACGGCACGTGGGCTACTGACATGAGAGGCGGCAAGGCGGTGAGTCTTCATTGTCACGGTCAGATCAAGCTTATGCGATAAGCCTTAGATATTTAGGATAAGATCGCCCCAGGACCAGCTTTCGGGTCCTGGACCATAATTGTAAGGCGTCCGGTCTTAGCTATGAAAGGCCCGGACTGCCACCATTACAAAGCGTGAACATCGAATCCCCCCCCCCCCCCAGACACACACATACACACACTAGAAATACAAAACACCATGGAGTAGCATGTTATGCTCCTTCGGCCCGAACCATGTAAAAACCACCGTGTCATACTCTCTCATACGCTCGTACACTTGATTGAGGCCTAAGCCTCGCCGAACAAGAACTTCCGCGGACTGCTCCTTAGCAGATCCGAGGAAAGTGTCTCATTAACACTTCGACAGGGATGTATGTTTCTTTGTGAAGCCGAACCTCGGTAAAAAATCCCCTTTGTCCCTCGTCTCATTTACCTTCCTCACCATTTTTACGCTTTATTGTGTTAATCTAAGGTTTACTTGTCTCCATCTGCTCTAGAACGTTTTACTACCCGCTTTACTTGTTATACTACTCATAGAACTGCTAGGTTGCATTTTGGTCCAATAGACTTGCTAAAATCACTTCTTTGATCAAGTCCTGCATAGGAGCTTGGACATATCCGACTCCTGTCAGACTTGTCCGAGCAGTGTCAGACAAGTCCGGTCCTAGGTCGGACTTATTTGAGAGTTTGGGATCAAGACATTTTTAATTGCTGATTATTTATTTTAATTGCCTATTCACCCCCCTCTAGGCCACCTTTTAGTCTCCCCAAGCTGCGGAGAGCTGGCTGCAGAGATCCTTGACCTCACTATCCCGTGCTCAAACTTGCCCCTTCTTGGGAGCCAACAGCCCTTTCGCCTCTGCATAAGGATTCATGAGATAAGATGGCAAGGAGCAACAAGGGGAGGAAGAAGGACTCACCCGCGAGTTGACACTCTGCCGCAATCACAATGTCCCATGCTTCTAGAGCATCCTTGACACCGGCTACTGCATCCACCACATCCGCCTCATCTAGAGCAGCCCCGACCTCGGCTCGAGCCTTTGTGAGCTCGATAGCTTACCTTGCTGCCACCGCAATTGTAGTCAGCGTGGACCGATCTGCCCTCTCCGCATCCGCACGGATCGACTCAAGCTCCACCCAAGACCTCGCCAGATCGCCTCCGCACTGCCCGACGAATTTTGCTCTCGCAAACAAGCCACGAGTTCTCAGCAGACCATCAGGCCAACCCCTTTAAAATTGGGAATATGAAAAAATAAATCTCGCAAGGGTAGCAAAGATCAAGATGAAACACTTACCTGACCACTGGGAATCGCCCTTGAAGTTGCTAGAGCACGTAATCCACACGCTCGTGCTCGGCTGCCAGGCTCGCCTGGGCATTGGCGAGTTGGGTGTTGGAGTAGGAGATATCCACATAAACGCGCTCCCACCTGGCGAGCTCCAAGGGGGAGGCATTAGGAACAAGAAACGAGCCGCCCTGGTTGGCCTTCGTGGCCGACATCTCGATGGTAGGAACTGGGATCTCAAGAGGAGGACCCAAACCACTCGAGGTGACCCCTGCAGGCGATGGCTCGAGCCCAGAGGCCGAACCAAGTTCCTAGTTTGAAGGCCAACCTACAGTGAAGGACAAACGATGCGATATGGTCCCCGAGAGGCGAACTCGGGGGAATCGAATGCCCTCAACATGTCTAAGTTTATATCCAAGTCTAGGCCCTGCAACATCGCAGTAACCTTTGAAAGGGTCCGCATCGAGGCACCGTACCATCGGAAGGTCATGGATCTGCATGGCTAGCACGAGCGGGATTTAAGGAAACGGGGGCACCAAGCCCCAACTAGGACGCTCCAGTAAAATAGGATAAATGGTTTTCTGCACCCTCACGAAATAGGGCAACTGAGTTTAGCTTGGATTTACCTGATAGACAGCTCACTGAGCTCTAGTGCTCGATCATCAAGTCAGCCCCCGATCGACTCGGCCTCTTCGAGCCATGAACGGTTCATGGATGTGGAGCAAAGTGAATCCATAGAATACACAAACCCGACCCCCGTGAGAGGGCACGGGGGCTCTCCATGGAACATGAGGATCACGACCAAGGACAACATCCCGCGCCCCAAATCTCTAATCCCACGGCGATTGCAAGCAAACCACCATCTAACACGTTCACCTTGATTTTTTTATATTTTTTCACAAAAAATATAGAGTAGCTCCACCCTCAAGCCAATCACCACGCTCGGCCAGAGACTCGAGGGCTACTAATGGGATTCCCTATCCTCGCCTCTTTTGACAGTCCTTAAGTGCC
Organism: Tuctoria greenei; assembly: GCA_036927565.1. Lineage (NCBI taxonomy): Eukaryota > Viridiplantae > Streptophyta > Magnoliopsida > Poales > Poaceae > Tuctoria > Tuctoria greenei. Next base: position 199,693,753 of record JAYESD010000003.1, on the reverse strand, counting down.
ATATTTAGACTATCAATTCACCTCATAATGTGTCCAAAAGAGAATAATAACATAGTGGTAGGGTTAAATACTAACAAAGTCCATAAGTGTTAGTGTTTATTTTTGTGCAGTTGAATTAATACCCAAAAGTACCGAGACATGCGGGGAGTAATTCAATAAATTGGATTCCAACGATATAAGGAGAGGCCACATGTCATCACATGGATCAAATGGCCCACAAACAGTCGTATCTAAGGCAATCCAATGGCGTAGCGCCCCAAAATATCAAGAGGACCCACTAGTAAGTGATCTAGAGAAAGCACACGCGAATCAGAGCGAAGACTAGGTCGGCCGAACACCCTGTTCGGCCGAACTAGTCTTGGCACCAAACTCGGTCCAACAACATGTGTTGACTCCTTCTGGCTTCCTGGTGGCGGGGATGACTGAATCGTGCGCATTTGGTGGCAGGAGCCGACCCTCCTCCACCTATAAATAGCACCCACACCTAACTTCACACACACATATGAAAAGTTGAGAATAGAATAACACTCCTAAGGTTTAGAGTAGTCCTAGAGGATGCCAAGTAGGAGAGTGTGGTGAAGAGTTTAGAAGAAGGAGGCTTGGGCTTGTCAATTCCCTCTTCTACACTTGTACCCCTACAAATGTTTTATTCAAAGTGAGCCTTTATGAATTCAATACAAGTTTGATTTTCAATTCAGAGTAGTTTGCACAAGTATTTACTTGTGGGTTCATTGCTTTAATTTATTAGAGGCTCTAGTTGTAGCTTTGTGTCGAAACAACTATAGTAGTGATTTAAAACGTAAGTGAGGTGCTTATGTTAGAAATCACATATGAATATCCCATAGACCAACGGATTGAAGAGGTAGGCAGTAGGTGGTGACAGCCCAATCTGTCCTTTGTAATCCCCCATGTTCAGTTATGCCATAGGCTCTTGGCGGGAGTCATCCTAGTGTTGCTAGGGGTAAACCCGTGCCCGAAGCAAGCAGCTATCGCAAATCTCATTGAATTAGAATCAATACTTTGAATTCCTCTCTATTCCTTGCCTACCAAACAACGTTATGTCCTTGGGTGAATTAGTTCATAATATTAGCACACACGTTCCTTATATTCGATACCCTTAGGAATAGTCTTAAAGGGGAATTGCTAAACGATAGTTTCCGTGCACTTGCGGATTTTTATCTGTGACGTACCAGCCGTCAACAACCTCCAAAGAGGATGGTTCGACACCGGATCATTGTATAATACCAAGTCCAAACACGACTCCCGGTGCTAGTGAGGCACTTTGCCTTTGACCCGACTCGCGAGGTCCGGAGCGAGTGCGCCTAAGCCCGAGTTCTGGCGATAGGTGGGCAAGCGGCCCTTAATGCCGTGAAGGATTCACGGAGTAGATATCCTCGTTACCTAGAAGATAGGCACACTCGAGCACCCCCCTGACGTAGGACATTGAGCCGACTGACACGCCCCGTGCCCCATCACATCCATCAATACGGCAGACGCGCATACGCCGCACTAAGGTACTAGTATGTGACATGATTGGAGCTTGCAGGGCGATGTCCTCCACGGTCCAACCCCGTCCCAAGGCACTCCTCCTAAAACACGGAGTAGATATATACCCTTGTAAGCCCCGCCCTAGTTATGAGGAGTCAGGGGGCAAATAGGATGATTGGACAGGTCATGGTCGGGCAGCCTATAAAAGGGTTCAAAGGCCATTTCGCCCGAAAAGAGACTCGCTTGTAAGACTTCCCCACAATCAACAAAGAGCGAGAGACCGTACTAGACGTACGACATCTTTTTTGAACTAGTATAAATCCTGAGCCCAAATAGCTAGGCCATCTTCATGACAAACGCACTACAAAATCAATACTAGTCAGTAGTACGAACACCGACAACCAAGCACTGAAAATATATGGTGTGCGTACCTATTCAAATACCAGCCCGAAACCTGACTACCGAGGTCGGTGACAAATGGACCGGAACCTGATCGCCGAGGTTGGTGACTAAAAGTGCATCTAGGCATCCATTGTGAGTTTTGGTTGATTAATGACAAATAAATGATATCCTAACAAAATTGTTGAGATGAGCACAGGTTTTAAAGCAATTAGGAAGAAAGCACAAGAAGAAAGGAGAATGAGGCTTCAATGGGAAAAGAGCTCAAGAGCTGAAAAGATTAGAATTATTTTGTATTGAGTGTGTTGGAGAAAAATACTCCAAGAGCTCAAGTGAACAAAAGATTAAAGTCACTGCACAAATCAACTAGAAGAGCGGACTAGTCCGATATCCACCGGACTAGTTCGATATTTCTCTGCACAGAAATCGTACAAGTCCTCCAGCATGAACTTGTCCGCAATATTTCACAGATGCACCACTCTGGACAAGTTCGATATCCTCTGTACTAGTCTGATAACTCCCTGACTAAGATCGGTCAAGTCCTCCAAGTGCGGACTTGTCCTCAGTTGAACAAATTCCCTCCACACCGGACAAGTCAGATAACCACCAGACAAGTCAAATAATCATCTGACTAAAAATTGGACAAGTCCTCCAAGTGCGGACTTGTCCTCAGTTGAACAGTTTTCCACCACAGCGGACAAGTCCGATATTCACCGGACTTGTACGAAATCTCTTTTACTAAGACCGGACTAGTTCGCACGTTAACGGACTAGTTCGGTATCCATCAACACTTAGGGTTTTCCACACACCGCACACCGGACTAGTCTGGTGTCCACCACGGACTAGTTCGGACTTTGCAAAACCTAACGGTAATGTTTGGAAACCCTAATATAAATAGAGGTTTACAACCATACAACACAAGCTCTCGACTCCCTGCGACGTCACACCTCCCAAGAGCCCAAAAATACATCTCTCCACTCAATCTAAAACAAAAAGGATCAAATCTTTTAGGATTAGGGATTGGACAAAGGAGAGAACTTGTTCTACATGATCTTGAGCTCTTGGATCTCTCGCACACTCTCGTTGATTGTTGTACATCTTTTGAGTGTGTTTGGTGGAGTCTGTTCATGTAATCTTTGGGGATCCCTCAACGTGTGAGAAAGCCCCCTTGAACAAGCTTAGTGGTGAAGATCGGCCTCCGTGGAGATTACTCTTGAGGGAAGGGTTAGTGCAGACCCCGTCCTCCGTGGACTCCTCGACGTAGATCCCTTTGTGGGATCGAACCTCGGGATAAATATTGTGTCTCGCGTGTTCTTGTTTACTTTTCATCATATTCTAGGGTTTGCATAGTATTGAACAATTCACATTGAAACTTTGTATCAAACTTGGTTATTGCAATATACTATTTCATTGTCTCAATACAATTGACTTGTCAATTGATTTCCACTGCATAGATTCTTAGAAGTAGAATCACAGATTTCCTTTGATCTTCTAGTCCGCGCACATTGGACTAGTCCACACCATAACAGACTAGTTCGGCCTCCCTACATTTGATCTGTTTGTTAAGTGTTTCAAGGGTCGATAAAAGTTCATAAAGCCTATTCACCCCCCTCTAGGCTGCATTCAATTGGTATCAGAGCCAAAATATTGAAAAGAGACTCAGAGCTTGAAGAGACGATGTCGAACATAAAGAATGTACCCAAGTGCCTCAACAACAAAAAGGGTGATGATGAAAAGAACAAAAAACTAGAAAAACTTCTAGATGCCATTTAAGACTTTGAGGATGATGATGAGAATATGCTCGAACTCAAGACTCTTCTATGGAAGAAAGCACTCTCTCCAAAAGGGAAGAAGAAGATTGTAGATGAGAAGAAAAAGGGGAGTAGTCACACAGACTACTCCCGATATCCTTTCGATTATGAGCGTTTAAATTCTAATAATAGTCATTACTTGTCAATTCCTTGAGGCAAAGCACCTTACTTTGATGGAAATGACTATTTAGTGTGGAGACAAAATATTAAAATGCACCTTATATATCTTAACCCAAGTCTGTGGTATATAGTATGTACAGGCATAGATATTCCGTACAATGATGAAGGGCTAACTCCAAGTCAAGAACAAGCCATTCATCGGAATGCTAAAGCCGCATCTGTAATCACCTCATCATTTAGTCGAGACAAGTTCACCAAGGTGGATGGACTCGAGATTGCCAAGGAAATATGGGATACTCTCCAAACCGCACATGAAGGTGATCATCATGTACGAGAAGCAAAAATAGAGATGATTGAAGCTGAATTAGGAAGATTTGCTATAGAAGATGGTGAATCGCCCCAAGATATGTACAATAGACTCAAGAATCTCATCAACGAAGTTCGAGCTTATGGTAGCAAGAAATGGACAGATCATGAAGTGGTGAAGACTCTTAGGGCATTCATACCTCGCAACATGACACTTTGTTCTATGATTAGATAATGTCCAGGGTATCGAAAAATGACCCCGGACGAACTTCTTGGCAAGATCATCAACTTTGAAATGATGGAGAAGCAACCCAAGCACGTCAAGGAACTTGCCGATCTTACCTCAACAAAGAAGAAAGGACTTGCTCTAAAGTCAACTTGCAAGCCCACATCAAAAGAAGCTCGAGAAGCTCTTGAGGAAGATCATAGTGATGATGATAGTACTGATGTCAATGATGAAGACATGATCTTGTTCATGATAAAGTTCAAGAAGATGATGAGAAGAAGACAGGGTAATAGCTCAAATGGAGGAAGACAACTAGACAAACAAAGACCCAAGATGAGACATGTGCTACAATTGTCGAGAATATGATCACTTCATAGTGGACTATCCAAATGAAGATACAAGAAGAAGAGTAAAGACAACAAGCCTCATCAAAAGAAAATATTTAAGGAAAAGAAGCAATATGGCCAATCACATCTAGGGAAGGAGTGGGACTCCAATGATGAGTCGTCATCTGAAGAACAAGAGGAGATGGCCACCATAGCCATCAAGAAGCCTACCAAGAAGTCCACTCTCTTCCCAACCATGGGCGCATGAAAGGACACTGACCACACGTGTCTAATGGCCAAGGAAGGAAAAAGAAAGGTCACAACTAAACCTTCCTCCTTGCTTTATTTTGATAGTGATATTGATAATTATAGTGATAATGAAATGATGCTTAGTGGTTTAGATTAAAAGACAACTGCTAAAATTAAATTTTTAATGGATAAAATTGTTGACAAGGAGGAGCTAGTCAATCGCCAAGAATATATGATCATTCTAGAAAAGGAGAAATATCTTAAGATTAAAAATCTCCTTGAACTTGAAAAGGAGCAAAGTGAATCACTAGAACTTGAGTTAGCTTCAAGCAAGGAAGCTTGCTTGAAGTAAAAAGACTCAAATGTGACTATCAAGGATGAACTTGCTAACTTAACCAAAGTTAACAAGATCCTTGAAACACAAGTTGAGTCACTCAAGCAAAGTGGTTCTTCATCCTCGTCAAGCTCACCTTCTCAACACATAAAATACAAAACTATCTTTATTTGTACACGTTCTAAAAGTGACATCAACTTGGAAGAAAAGTCCAAATTGACAAAAGAGAAGCATCCATCCCAAAGTGGCATATTTGACAAGGAGAAGGTCAAGTATGAACATAGTGCATACTCGGTCACAAGACCTCCTAATGTTAAATATGGCATTGGGTATTCTTATGGTGAAAAGCAAAAAGCAAGAAGCCAAAGGAATAACAAGGATCACATTGCTTTTGTCAAAGGAACCTCTTCCCAAGTTGGAAAACATAGTAACATTGATAAATTGAACATTGTGAACTCATATGAACAATAAATATTGTTTAGAACCTTTGATGAGAAATAGTTATGAAAATGTTTATGCTAGATATGTTGGGCCACGCCATGAGAACTCCAAGTCTCGTGTGTGGCTGCCCAAATTACTTGTGACTAACCTCAAAGGACCCAAGCAAGCTTGGGTACCTAAGACCAAGACATAATTTCTTCTTGCAGGCTTATTCATCCGGTGGAGCAAAATGGGTGCTAGATAGTGGATGCACCAATCACATGACCGGACAAAGAAAAATGTTCGTGGAGTACAAGCAAAATGAAGACTCAAGCGTAAGCATCTATTTTGGTGATATTAGTCAAGGAAAGGTGCTAGGTACTGGTAAAATTGCAATTTCATCACAACATACACTTTCTCATGTTTTACATGTTGATTCCTTACATTATAACCTCTTGTCCATATCTCAACTATGTGACAAAGGTTATAATTATTTATTCACTAATGAAGGTGTGACCATCTCTAGAAGGAGTGATAACTCTATTGCATTCAAGGGCGTGTTATAGGGAAAACATTATCTAGTTGACTTCAGCAAAGATAAGGCCGAACTTGACACATGCGTGATTGCAAAGACTAACATGGGTTGGCTGTGGCATAGACGGCTATAACATGTTGGTATGAGGAATCTACAAAAACTTCTAAGAGGCGATCACATCCGAGATTTAAAGGATGTTGTTTTTTAGAAAGACAAGTCTTGTAGCACGTGCCAATCTGGGAAGCAAGTAGGAGCACCCCATCCCGCGAAGAATGTCATGACTAGGAAAAGACCACTTGAGCTCCTCCACATGGATCTATTTGGCCCAATTGCATAGATAAGCATGATCGATAATAAATATGGTTTAGTCATTGTTGATGATTTTTCACGCTTCACGTGGTTTTTTTTCATGATAAGACAAAAACTCAAGGCACACTCAAGAAGTTTCTCAAGCGAGCTTAAAATGAGTTCTCATTGAAGATCAAGAACATACGAAGTGACAATGGAAGAGAGTTCAAGAATACACAAGTTGAGGAGTATCCAGACAAAGAAGGAGTAAAGCATGAATTTGCACCATATTCTCCTCAACAAAACTGAGTAGCTGAAAGGAAGAACCGAACACTCATTGAGATAGCGAGGAGAATGCTCGATGAATACAAGACTTCGGACAGGTTTTGGGCTGAAGTGGTTAACACCGCTTGTCAAGCCATAAACCGACTATATCTTCATCACTTGCTCAAGAAAACCTCGTATGAATTACTCACAGTTAACAAACTGAATATTTCATATTTTCGAGTCCTTGGTTCAAAATGTTATATTCTAAACAAGAAGCCTAGGTCTTCAAAGTTTGCTTTGAAGCCCGATGAAAGTTTCTTGCTTGGCTATGATTCGAACTCCTACGCTTATCATGTCTTCAACAAAGTCTCTAGACTTGTTGAAGTAGCACGTGACATAGTGTTCGATGAAACTAATGGCTCTCAAGTAGAGCAAGTCGATAATTGTGTGCTAGATCAAGAAGAAGCTCCATGTCAAGCATTTAGAAGGGTGACACTTGGCTATATTCGACCACAATCACCACCTCCAAATCCAAATGAAGAATATGAACCACAAATGGAGGAAAATGATCAAGGGGGAGCTTCCACACAAGATCAACCTCAAGGTGATCAAAACATTAATGAGGGCAACTATCCAGGGGGAGATGAAGAAGATGATGAACATGAGGATTCAAGACCACAAGTGCCACGTCCAAGACTACACCAAAGCCCAATGAGATCACCCCGTTGGCAACATAATTGGTGACATCCAAAAGGGAGTGATAACTCGATCTCACATAGCTAATTTTTGTGAACACTTCTCTTTTGTATCTTCATTGGAACCATACAGGGTTAAAGATGCATTAAGAGATCCTCACTGGGTAATGGCGATGCAAGAAGAATTGAACAGCTTAATGAAGAATGAAGTATGAGAACTTGTTGAAAGACCCAAGTCCAACATCGTTGGCACTAAATGGGTCTTCCGCAATAAGAAAGACGAAATAGAGTGGTAACAAGGAACAAGGCACGACTTAAGGCCAAAGGTTATTCACAAGTCGAAAGTTTGGATTTCGACAAGACTTTTGCTCCCGTAGCTAGGCTTGAATCAATATGTATATGACTTTCATATGCTACTCACCATGATTTCAAGCTATATAAAATGGACGTAAAAAGCACCTTTCACAACAGACTGATCAAGGAGGAGGTGTACATGCAGCAACCGCCCAGATTTGAAGATCAAGAGTATCCCGACCATGTGTACAAACTGCGTAAGGCTCTCTATGGCATAAAACAAGTTCCTAGAGCTTGGTGTGAGTGCCTTAGAGAATTTCTAGTTGAAAATGGCTTCAAAATTGGTAAAGTTGATTACACTTTGTTTACCAAGCACTTTGATGATGATTTATTCATTTGTCAAATTTATGTTGATGATATCATATTTGGTTCAACTAACAAATCCTTTTGTCAATAATTTAGTAAAATCATGACAAATAGATTCGAGATGTCCATGATGGGAGAGTTGAGATACTTTTAGGGATTCCAATTGAAACAACTAAAGGAAGGAATGTTCATAAGCCAAACAAAGTACACCCCAGACATTCTAAAGAAATTTGGCATGGACAAAGCGAATCCTATAAAGACTCCCATGGTGACAAATGGACACTTATACCTCAATGAAGATGGACTTAACGTGGATCAAAAGGTATACTCTTCCATGATTGGCTCTCTACTTTATTTATGTGCATCTAGGCCTGATATCATGTTGAGTGTATATATGTGTACAAGATTTCAAGCCAATCCTAAGGAATGTCATTTGATAGCCGTAAAAGGATCTTGAGATATTTTGTTCATACACCCAACCTAGGCCTTTGGTATCCTAAAGGTTCAAAGTTCAATCTCATTGGATACTCTGATGCGGATTATGCCGAATGCAAGGCAGATAGAAAAAGCACCTTCGGTACTTGCCAATTTCTTGGTAGGTCCCTAGTTTCTTGGTCGTCCAAGAAACAAAACTCCATTGCCTTGTCCACAACCGAAGCGAAGTATGTTGCAGCCGCGAGTTCTTGTGCACAACTCGTTTTGATGCGACAAACTCTAAGGGACTACGGTTACAATATGAACTGTATTCCGCTCCTTTGTGATAATGAGAGTGCCATTAAAATTGCACATAATCCTGTTGAGCACTCTAGAACTAAGCACATTGATATCCGGCATCACTTTTTGAGAGATCATTTAATGAAAGGAGACATAGCCATTTCCCATGTCAAAACTGAGAAACAACTAGCCGGTATCTTCACCAAGCCACTTGATGAAAAATGCTTTTGTGAGCTCTGAAATGAACTAAATATCCTCGATGCTAGGAACGTGGCTTGAAAACTTGCATATCTGTATGCCATATTAAGAATCATGTTGATTGTGGTGAAAAATCATGTTTCTCTATTTTTTCCGAAAAACTATGTTAATTATTTGATCTTGATGAATTATGGTCATAGCTTGATTGTTGTATGTTTACTGATCATATTCATCAAGAATATTTGTGTGTTTTTGTCCCTTATTTCTTTATAGGCACCCTCGGATATATATGAAAGGTCTTTATCATTTTCTGTCAAGGTGACCACAAACTAGTTTGTGGTTATCCCGGACTAGTCCGCACATTGTAGACAAAATCTGCGGAATGTCCGCTAGTGCGGACTAGTACGGTCCGACCATGGACTAGTTCGGTATTTCGACACCATAACCCCTTAGGACCGACGCAGACCTATCCTTCTTGTTCCTCACATCTTCCCTCACGTTCTCTCTCCTTACTCAAGTGCTCCCAAGATGATTTTGCAAGTTCTCCATCAAATCTGCTCAAGCCTCCATGGGAATCAATCTCCACTGCAAGGGGATCGAAGACATCAAACTAGTCTGCTCCTAAACTGCAGACAAATCCGGTATGCTCTGATCAAAACCCTAGCATATTTCAACTCAATGCAATTCCTCGTCAACCTTGCTTATCCATGTCCTTTATCTCTTCCTTTTCAGGATCATGTCGACATCAAATGAGAACCTCTTCGACTTTGAGGCCGGGATGGATCAAGAGTTCTTGCCTTGTGCTACGATAGATCACACAAAAAAGAGCTAAGCCTTCACTGACTCCACCTCAGGTGAGGCAAAAAGCCCCAACTAAGAAACAATCTTCCAAGGGAAAAGGAAAGGGACCTGCCTATGGCCCAATTGGTCCTTTGAATATGGCACCTTCGAGACAAGGGAGTAGGAACTCCTCAGAAGAGAGATTTAATGGCAAGAGCAGTGATGTGGCATGGAAGTTCATAAAGATTGATGCTTACCGCAGTGGGAAAGTGGCTGCTTGTGACACCCGGTTCCTAAAATGAACCATGTGAATGCATATTTGTGCCAGGACGTTCAACACACATAAACGAGTGCATTCACAAAAAGATATACACAAATTACCACATAACAAGATTAATTAAGCACTTTAATTACAAAATTCAGAATATCCTCGAATATAAGCTATAAGGAGTATTAATGACAAGTTTGAACTAATGTAGCGGAAATAACTAAATAAAGCAACTATGCAGCTAAGCAAAGGGTATAGCGCAGCTCCAATCAACACCACAGGCAAGCTGACGGCAGCTTATAGCCTAGAACTTCACATTAACGTCGTGATACTCCCAATCCTGACCTGCAACTGTTGGTGGGGGAATTGCAAGGGTAAGTACATGTCGTACTCAACAAGTGTGGGAAAGTATGACATGTAGCTGGTACAAATGTAGAATATAATAAAGGCTAAGTGTTGAAAGGTACATTAAAACATTTGAAAAGCAGTATATTATATGTATGTGAAGTAAACCCATTATATCCCACAATGATTATCATAGTATAAGTCCATATTCCACATCCATCACCATTATACCAAATTTCACCATTACCAATAACCATATCCAACACCATAATCCAATCCATAACCAGCCATAATCATATTACCAATCATAACTAGTACCAAACCATCGCAAATCCCACACCATAACCAAACCATCCCAAATCCCAGGTTTCCCTCTAATCATAGAAGTTGTCCAGGTGCTCTTAACTGAGATCATAGCTATCATGATAGTTTTTTAACACTATGCAGAGGTTGATCCGCTTTACCCACATGTTTGTGATTTCATCACCTTTCGGTGACTAGAACCTCTATTCTGGCGGCTCAAACTTTCATTGGTGTGTGGCCAAGAGATCACAAAATAGCCTTTAAGAAGGGACTACTAGCATGTATGAACCCATTGAGGTTTCACCCGTGTCGATGTATCCAACTGAGCACATCTTCATCCAAGGGCCCCCTCTTGTGCCATTTGGATCCTATCGAGTCCAGCCACAAATACAAACCCAATATGACTCCCCTTCCCCGCTGCGCCAAATGATCCATGCAATACTAGCAATACCCTAATTAATTAGCTACACCGCACCAATACTTGGCCTTGTGGTCGCACTGTTGTCATGGCCTATTATCGCATGAATCGGTCCTTAGATCTAAAGCAAGCAACCACCATGTCTTCCAACCCATCCACATACCATGCTTGCTTAGATCACCCATTACCATGTCATATTAACCAGTTCATATTAACCATAATCTCATTAATGTGTAATTAAATGGTATAGTTGTTTTCCCATCTCAATTAATTAGGCGAAGCAAAGATAAAAAGCTTGTCTCGACTCTCTACCATGTATTCCAGGTGACAAGGGTGGTTAAACGAAGCTAGTAAATTTTTTATCATAGGGATTCCCATCAATTTGACGCAAGCATGCAATTTTGAAAACAAAACATTTATTGTAAAAACCGGATCAATATGTTCAAGGGCATTTGCCTTGCTCTTGGGCTTGGTTCGGGTCAAAGTCATCAAATTCCTGGTGCTGGAGATCCTTCGCAGCACCCTCTAGAACAAATAGGTCTAATCCGTGCAATAATATACAAGACAAGAATCACAATCAATAGATGCTCATATGTTACTCAATATGACATGATATGCATGATTAATGCAATTGTGAGGTAAGACTTTGTTAATGAGTTGTTAATAATGTTTACTAACTAATTCTAATGGTTTTTAACAAGTTTGGATAGGTTTGGAATTGATTCAAATCAATTTAAAATTAATTCTGCATAAAATAGACAGCCAGACCGGACTAGTCCACTGTAGGACCGGGCTAGTCCGCCCTACGCAGAACAAGCGAATTAGGGTTTTCTAGATCGGCGTGAATTTGAAGAAACGGGGTTGAATTCACGTGAGAAAAAGGAAGTAGAAGGTATACCAGGTGTTTAGAACTCCAATGAATCAAGGGTTTTGGAGGCAACACTTAGATCTTTGACGATCTAGGCTTGAAGAAGAAAACTTGGATTTAACATGTTGATGAAGAATGAAAAATTGATGGAGATCTTCATCACTTGATCCTCTTTCGTTTCCTCCTCTTCTTCTTCTTGATCTAGATCTCCCTCTCCCTCCATGGCAGCGGCTATCCACGAGCTAGGGTTTGGGTATGTTTCAATTGAGGCAAAGAGGTAAAGGGTGGGGTGTTGGGTTGTTTATATAGGGGTGGAGGGCTAGGGTTTGATGGATTTTGAGTTTGGGGTGGGTTGAGGCTGGTGTCGGGTCCCACAAGGGCTCCAAAAAAGTTAGACATGACGTCCCTAGCCCCACTTAGGGTAAAACCCAAAAGCACGTCGTGGAACAAAAGATCAACTCGGAATCGTGATCACCGGACAAGTTTGCACTAGGCCGAACTAGTTCGATATTAGTGAGAGAGATATCAAATAAATCCGGACCAAATCGGACAAGTCTGAACTCAGGGAGGAAAACGGACAAGTCCGCTCAACATCGGACAAATCTAAACAAGTCCAGGGACTTGGCAAAATTTCAAGGATTTAGTACACCAGACTAGTCCGCAAAGGACCGGACAAGTCTGAAAACTTTACAGAGATGAAACCGGACTAGTCCGCACAAAAACGGACATGTTTGAGGGAGGTCAGAGAGAAATCAGACAAGTCTGCACCAAAAACGGACTAGTCCGCACTTCCCAGAATTCTTAAGTGTAGTTTTGCTTCTAATTCATTTTAGAATTATTCCTCTTTATGTGGATTAATGTTCAACATGTATATGAACTTATGCAATGCATGGTGCATGAAAATGACAGTGTTACATACCTACTCCCCTTAGAATGAATCTCGCCCTCGAGATTCAACACGGAAGAGAAGAGATAGGGAAAATCCTTCTTGAGATCATCTTCCAGCTCCCAAGTTGCCTCTAATTCTGTGTGATGCTTCCATTGAACTTTACACCACCTAATAATATTGTTTCTTGTGACCCTCTCATTGGTTTCCAAGATCTTGACCGGTTGCTCGGCATATGTCAAATCTGCCTCTAGTTCCAACTCTTCCATTGGCACTTGTTCTTTTGGTACTCTCAAGCCCTTCTTGAGCTGTGAAACATGAAAGACATCATGGACATCTGAAAGATGAGTTGTAAACTCCAACTCATATGCTACTCCTCCTATTTTTTCCAAAATCTTGAATGGCCCAATATATCGAGGTGCTAGCTTGCCTCTGATGTTAAACCTCTTAGGACCCCGCACAGGTGATACTTTGAGATATATGAAATCTACCACTTTAAGGGCTAGTTTTCTCCTCCTATTATTCGCATATACTTTTTTTATTGATTGGGCAGCCCTCAAATTTTCACAGATGATCTGAACTTGTTTTTCAGCTTCTTACAACATCTCAGGTCCAAATACTTGTTTCTCCCCTGTCTCATTCCAAAACAAGGGTGTCCTACAATTCCTCCCATATAGTGCTTCATGTGGTTACATTTTCAAACTTGCTTGATGTAAGGATCGAAACGCCCAAGAGGGGGGGGGGGTGAATTGGGCTTTCTTTCAAATTTTATGGCAATTAAAAACTAACAACCTAAAGCCCAATTCCCTATGCGATTAAACTATGCAATCAATGTAAATTAAAGTTGCGGAATGAAGATTGCATAAGTGTAAAAAGGGAGAGGGATGCAAACGCTCAAGGGACACGGAGTTTATCCCGTGGTTCGGTAAGATCACAAGGATCTACCTACATCCACGTTGTGGCACCCACCGAAGGGTTTTGCCACTCCCAAGTCACCGAGAAAAGGGGGTTCTTCACTATTCTTCTCCGTTCGCCAACCTCGGCAAGGTGGAGCTCAAGCCTTGTACACTTTGGAATCATTCGGGCTTCCACAATCTTCTTGGCAAGCTCCGGAAGTCGCACACACCAAGGGACACTCCCTTATGGCTCTCACTACACTAGAGACTCCAATCACCAATAGTGGAGGCACCCAAGCACTATCCCTAGCTAGTTCTAGCCTATCTCTTGGTGTACAAATGATGAGCAAATGATGTGAAAGTGGTAGCTCTATTGCTTGAATGCTCTAGGATGTGTAGAGTATGTCTGGGCTTCAAGTCTTGTCGATTTGACAGGTTGAAGGGGTATAAATAGCCAGCCTCCACGAGATAGCCGTTGGAAAAGTAGGCTGACATCACTTCTCTGCGAACACCGGATGATCCGATGTCTCCCCTTCAGTTAACATCGGTCAAAGCCAAATTAGCTGATGTCACTGTGTCAGATATGACCGTTGTTAGACCGATGTTGATCTGTCTTCTCATCGGATGATCCGGTGGCTCTTCCTCCAGAATTTCGCTTGATCTTGAGGCTTACTGGAGTGATCGACCGATGTATGTAAGTCTGTACATCGGATTATCCGGTGATTCACTTGGTCCAATGGTATTGCAATCTGTGATGATGGACCGATGTCACTGAGCCATTCACATCAGATGATCCGGTGAGTGCATTTTTCTGAGGTCTTCTTCTTTAGTTGAACCAACTCGACCGATGTAGTCAACTCATAGAACGTTGGTTGATCCGGTGTGTTCAACTTGTTGACTTCGAGTTGTTTTGAGTTGTTCTTTTGGAATTTGAACTTGTGACCTCTTTGACACTTGTTTGAAATGTTGCTTTGATTGTCTTCAAGCATTGAGTGATGTCAAGTTAGAGCTTTTACTTCTTGTCTTCATATGTTTTGATTTGATCTCATTAGTTGATTTTATATGGGTCTCCAATGTAATTTTGATTTCATTTGATTGAGTGTTATTGGGACCTTGCATTCACAAATTCATTAGTAATATCGAATGGTTGTCATTAATCACCGAAACCGTACCTCATGGGGCCTAGATGCTTTCAATCTCCCCCTTTTTGGTGATTGATGACAACACAATAGTTTAAAGCGCAATAATAATGAATTTGATGATACAATACTCGAGTAGATATGCAATGAATACAAGATAAGACACATTAAGTTTGTAAAACGCAAAAGAAATTTGTGGTGCGAAAAGCTCAATTGATTAAAATCATAAGCAAATGAGACAAGCGAAAGAGTGCTTAATTAAAAATACAAAAGAGTACTCAAGCACGAATACAAAGGATAAACACACACTCCCCCTTCACTCCCCCTGAGACTACTACTACCACTCCCCCCTGACTCTTCTACATCTTCTCCCCCTTTGGCATCAAGACACCAAAAAGGGATCAGGAAGCCTACAGACCCTGAGAGCTGGGCGCGAGGACAAACTGGGCACCGTCGCAGTCGTCAGAGCTAGAGTCGCCGATCGTAGGAGCTGCCGGAGCGGCGGGAGCTGGAGGGTCCGCTGCCGGTGCTGGAGGAGAGGAAGCAGGTACTGGAGGTGCCGGTGGAGCTGGAGGAAGTGGAGCGCTCACCACGGACGCCGGCGTCTGCTGGAACAAGATCGTCGCCGGTAGTGGTGAGTGAATCGGTGCGCTGGATGCCAGAAGTGGTGACATACTGATTGAAGGGATAGGAGTAGTAGGCACCTGAGCAAAACCTGGAGCCAGTCCCAGTCCAGGCTGCTGTGGAGGAAGGGCGATCCCGGTCTGAGTGTAAAGGTTGGTGATCAACCCTAGGATCCCCATCATGGCCTGCTGGGTCTGCTGCTGCTGGTCGAGGGTACGGCGGTGCATCTGATCTACCAGGTTGGTGAACCGGTTCGTATCCTCTCGCCTCTGATGGGCGATCTCCAGCTGGAGCTCCTGCTGCTGCCGCTGCAGCTGTGCCAGGTGCGAAGCCTGCTCTGCCCTGGCCTGCTCAGCAGCGAGCCTGTCCTGGCGCTGCTGCTCGATCATCTGCTGGAGAAGTGTCGACAGCTCTGACGGCTGTGACACCTGCGCCTCGGACACAGGAGGTGGTGTCGGTGGCTGAGCAGCTGATCCTCCTGCTTCGGCGTCGTGCTGCCTCGGTGAAGGTGGAGGAGGAGGGAAGTACTCCTCGACAATCTCGTCTGTGTCGCTCTCGGACCAGACGTGCTGCAAGTCTCCACCTTGAGCTTCTGCCTCAGCCAGACGCTCATCTTCCCTCTCGAGGTCAGATCAATCCTCCTCAGTCAAGCGAGCCCTGACCTGGCGCTCAACTGGACGGCCAAGGCGGCGGTCTCCAGGGGCAGGGGAACGGTAATGTCCGAACCGTGTCACACTCTCGTCAGAGAGACGATCGTGCACGGCAGACTCCTTTGGAACCATCATCGTGAGCAAGTAGCTGATCCAGTGCCCATATGCTAGCTGCCTCATCATACCCACTCCATCTGTGATGACATCCTCCATCTCGCAGATAATGACATCCACTATATCAAAGTCCATCCCGTTCATGATGTAAAACAGGATCGTCTGCTGGAGGCTAGTGAAACCCTCAAGATAGCCGGACCTCGGCAGGACGGAGCGACGCAGGGCAAGGTGCACCGTGCGCGCTGCAGGAGTCAACAGGGCCGGAACTCTCGGCTGGTCTGGAGAGAAAGTAGGTCCAAAGAGTGATCTGATCTCCTCCAGAGCGGGAGCCACTCCTCCAGTGAGCGGCCTCCTCGGCGGGTCTGCCTGACCGTAGACTCTCTCATGTATGCAGATGTCGTGCAGGTCTACTCCAAGCAGCTGTCCCAGTGTCTGCCTCGTCAGATGGTAGTGCTGACCCATGAACATGAAGTCAATGGATCGTCTGCCCTCAGAGACGTAGAGGGTGGCGTAGAACACGCGGACCCAATCCTCTACGTAGGCACTCCGCTCATAGGATAGCAGCTGCACCAGACCCCTGTACCTCTCAAAGAACGGCCTGATCTCTGTCCTTGCGGCCACTTAGAGCTGAACGCAATCCATGTAGTTGTGTTGGAACAGCTTGTGGCCACGGCGTCTGTAGGTCTCGTAGAGAGACGCCTGCGTGACCGTCCAGAACCGACTGTCCACCAAAGCTTCCCGGGGCTGCGGGTACCACTCCTCAAGCAATACACTCCATCTGAGCTTTCGGAGTTGCTTGGCCTTCATCTTCCGGTAGTCCGTAAGACAGACTCCCTCACCGACCCGGACGGCCGTGTCCATCTCATAGATGGCCCTCTCGGCCTCCCTGTCCTCACGACGGTCGGCAGCCGCCAGTCTCGGACGAGGAGCCGCCTCGGAGTGACCCCCACGCGTCCGGGCAGAGCGCCGACGGACGAGAGGCTCGACCGGCTCCTCTTCGGCGTGGAGTCGTCGATCACGGGAGGCTGCCTGGAACGAGCCTCGCGGATCCTCAGGGACCCTCCTCAGCCACGCTCACGCTCCTCGGCGGCGCGAGCGGCCATCAAGGCCTTCTTCTCATCCTTCGAAAGTTTGCGCTTCTTCGCGGCGGGCTCCGCGATGGCCTTTCCCTTTCCTTTGCGGTCGCGACCCATCTAGGCAACGGAGAGCAAACGGGCCGGGTGCGAAGTTGAAGCGGCGGCGAGGAGAGGCGGCGGCGAGGTTGGTGGAGACGTCGGAGGTGAAGGCGGCGCGTGGACGGCGGAGGCCGGAGGGCGACGGCGGCGTCCGGCGGCGGTGGCGCGTAAGGTGGTGGTGGAGCGGCGATGGGGGCGGCGGCGAGTGGTGAGGAGAGGCGGCGGCGGCGCTAGGGGCGGCGGCGACGCTGGGGGCGGCGGCGGCGCCAGGCGGCGACGGCGCTAGGGGCGGCGGCGGCGCCTAGGGCGGCGGCGCTTGGGTGCGGCGGCGGAGGTGGCGGCGATTAGGGCGAGAGGCGGCGGCGGCGAGAGAGAAATCGGGGAGAGAGACGAAACCGGCGGCGCGCGGGTTTAAATAGTGGGACCCAAACCCTAGCGGAAAAATTAACACCGGATGGACCGATGATGGACATGAGAAGCATCGGTCGAATGCCACAGTAAGGTTTTCCAGAAACTTGCATTGGACACCGGATGGACCGACGTCTAGGGTTTTGATCATCGGTCGAATATCACAGTAAGGGTGTTCAAAAGAGTGATGTAAACACCGGATGGTCCGACATTGAAGGGAGTAAACATCGGTTGAATTGACCACAACTCCAGAAGAGTGAACATCGGATGGACCGATGTTTTCCAGAATGAACGCGTCGGAGCATTTGAGGTTCTAACTAAACTGGGCCTTGAAAATTTAACACCTATTGATCCGATGAGGGATGGGCTAGGGCATCGGATAATCCGATGATAAAAGAACAAAAACATTCCATATATGTCCTTTGACCAAACAAACAATTAACTAGAAACACATGTCTTAGGACTTTTTGGGCAACCCCTTACCCCTCAAGAAGCTAATATGCCAATAGCTTGGCTAGACCTTAATGCAAATGGAACACCGAGAAAAATGGAGGAAGATATCCAAATAAAATGTAAGGCCCATGATTTGTGAGGTAGAGTATGAAGACTTCTATCTCTTTGAAGCATGATCCTCTAGGCATTAACGTACCTAACATTTTGTTCTTTCCACCTTATATGAGTTGAGATATTGCATTTCAAACAAGTCTCCTTCTCATGAGGTGGGTTCCCCTTTGTGACAATCTACCGTATGCAATGCCAAACAAATTATAGTGCAAGAGATTAAATGAGTGCAAGTTTATATGGCAGGGATCATGCAAGGCATAAAATAAATCTATCTTGCCAAGTTTGAACCATCCAAAAGCTTCCTCAGGGAAAACTACTTCTAGCTTGCCCCTATCCTTTGGGAGTTAGACAAGACCTATATGATATGCATCCTTACATGAACATGGCAACTTACATGACATTAGATGCATCTAGAACATTTAATTCACTTCTAAGTCTAGAAAAAGTTTTCTCATCAAGTGGTTTTGTGAAGATATCCGCCAATTGTTCTTCGGATCTAACACCTTGCAAAGAGATGTCTCCTTTAGCCTCATGATCCCGCAAGAAGTGATGGCGAATATCAATGTGCTTAGTGCGGTAGTGTTGAACGGGGTTTCTAGCTATCTTAACCGCACTTTCATTGTCACAAAGGAGAGGCACACAACCAATTTTAATTCCAAAGTCCAAGAGGGTTTGCTTCATATATAGAATTTGGGCACAACATGCACCGGCCGCTATATACTCCGCCTCCGCGGTGGACAAAGCCACGAAATTTTGCTTTTTGCTCGACCAAGATACTAGGGAACGCCCAAGTAAGTGGCACCCACCGGAGGTACTCTTGCGATCCACACGGCATCCGGCAAAGTCCGAATCCGAGTATCCCAAGAGATGGAAACTAGCGTTCTTGGGGTACCACAAACCTACACTTGAGGTATGCTTGAGATACCGAAGTATCCTAAAGACCGCCTTCTTATGCGATTCTTTAGGTGCCGCTTGAAAGCGAGCACACAAGCACACACTAAACATAATATCGGGCCTAGATGCGGTAAGGTAGAACAATGAACCAATCATGGAGCGGTAGTGAGATTGATCAATAGGTTTACCGTCCAAGTCCGCGTTGAGATGACAATTTGTCGCCATTGGAGTACTTCTTGTGCTACAATCTCCCATTTCAAATTTCTTCAAGAGGTCCTTGGTGTACTTCTCTTGGTAGATGAAGGTTCCCTCTTGAAGTTGTTTGATTTGAAATCCAAGGAAGAAGTTGAGCTCTCCAATCATTGACATCTCGAATTCCCTAGACATCATGGTGCCAAACTCATGGCTGAGAGATTTGTTAGTTGAGCCAAAAATGATATCATCGACATAAATTTGACAAATGAATAAATCCCCGTCGATGTCCTTGGTGAAGAGTGTAGTGTCCACCCTCCCGATCTTGAATCCTTGCATGACCAAGAAATCCCTTAGACGTTCATACCACACCCTAGGTGCTTGCTTGAGCCCGTAGAGCGCCTTGTGTAACCTATACACATGGTTAGGATTCCTCGGATCTTCAAACCCGGGAGGTTGCTCAACATAAACAAGCTCGTTAATATAGCCATTGAGAAAGGCACTTTTAACATCCATTTGATAAAGCATTATATTGTGATGTGAAGCAAAAGCAAGGAGTATGCGAATAGCTTCTAACCGAGCGACCGGAGCGAATGTTTCTCCAAAGTCTAGTCCTTCAACTTGTGAAAAACCCTTGGCCACAAGTCTTGCCTTGTTGCGGACCACGACGCCATTCTCGTCTTGCTTGTTGCGGTATACCCACTTCGTACCGATGATGTTCTTGTCCTTGGGTCGCTCCTCCAACACCCAAACTTCATTGCGGGTGAAGTTGTTGAGTTCTTCTTGCATGGACATCACCCAATTTGGATCTTGGAGTGCTTCCTCTATATGAGTGGGTTCTACACACGAAACAAAAGAGTAGTACTTACTCCCCGTGAAGCGACATGGCGAGAACGAGTACTTACTCCCCGTGACGGGCTTCCGATGATTTGATCAATCGGATGCGCCTTGGAGATGCGTCCATGCCTCATAAGTGATTGTGGTACACTTGGCGGTGGTGAAGCATCTTGCGCGTCTTGTGGTTGGACTTGATCTTGGACTTCTTCTTGTTGTTGGTGTTGTGTGGCTTGTGAATCTTGCATTGGCAATGGATCATCTTTCTCTTCTTCTTCTTCATCAACTTGAGGCGCCATGGAAGTGTTGATGTTGGAACTTGATGCTCCCCCTTGATCACGGCTCTCCTCAACTTCGGGCTTGATGTCTCCAACGGTCATGTTTTTCATGGCTTCTCGTAGAGGCTCATCATCTATATCATCATGACCAAAACTCTCCTCTTGGGAGCCATTAGTCTCATCAAACTCAACATCACAACTTTCTTCAACTAACCCGGAGGTTTGGTTGAATACTCGATATGCTTTTGAGTTTGACGCATAACTAAGAAAGATACCAACATCACACCTTCTTTCAAACTTACCGAGCCTTTTTTTGCGGTAGATATAGCATTTGCACCCGAAGACTCGGAAGTAGGAGATGTTGGGCTTTCTCCCAATGAGGAGCTCATATGGGGTCTTTTGAAGTAGTCGATGAAGATAGACCCTATTTGCGGCATGGCACGCCGTGTTGATTGCTTCAGCCCAAAATTTCTCCGACGTGCCATAGTCATCAAGCATTGCTCTAGCAAGGGTGATAAGGGTCTTGTTCTTCCTTTCAACGACAACGTTTTGTTGGGGGGTGTATGTGGCCGAAAACTCATGCTTCACACCTTCACGATCACACCACTCCCCAATGTTGTAGTTCTTGAACTCAGTGCCGTTGTCACTCCGGACCTTGATGATGGGAAGTTGAAATTCCCTTTGAGCAAGTTTGGCAAAGGTCTTGAAAACTTCCGGAGTTTCATCCTTGTCACCTAAAAACAAAGTCCAAGCATATCGAGAATAATCGTCAACGATAACAAGACAATAGAAGTTACCACCAAAACTTTGATATGTGGACGGTCCGAAGAGGTCCATGTGGAGTAGTTCAAGCGGCTTGGAGGTTGACACCATTGTCTTCATTGGGTGGTGTGAAGCAACTTGCTTCCCGGCTTGACAAGCGCTACATAGCTTGTTCTTCTCAAATGTGACATCCTTTACACCGGTCACCATCCCAAGCTTGAATGACTTCATGAGTTTGCTCATGCCAATGTGAGCAATGCGTCGATGCCATAGCCAACCCAAACTTCTCTTGGTGAAAAGACAAGTGGTCAAGCTAGCATCCTTGTTGGTGAAGTCCACCAAGTAAAGATGTCCATGCCGGAAGCCTTTGAAGATTAGTTCTTTGCTTGATTCACTGGTTACTACAACACCATTCTTGTCAAAGGTGCACGTTAGTCCAAGATCACATAGTTGTGCAATTGAAAGTAGATTGAAACTAAGTGACTTAACATATAGTACATTAGAAATAGACAAATCATGCGAAATAGCAATTTTACCTAAACCAATTACCTTCCCCTTTGAGTTGTCACCAAAGGTGACTTGTTCATGGTTGTCGGGGTTCTCTATGGTAGTGAACATACCATCATTGCCGGTCATATGTTGAGTGCACACGCTATCGAGTACCCAATGCTTTCCTCCGGCTTTGTAGTTCACCTACACACATGAAGTTAGTTTTTGCGTTTAGGCACCCAAGCCAACTTAGGTCCTTGTATGTGTGATACAAGTGATTTTGGGACCCAAAGTTGCTTGGGGAGCTTCCCCTTCATGCCCTTAATGTCTTTGCCGATGAACCTTGCCTTCACCTTGCCACCTACTTTGCTTAAGAGATAGTGATAATCATGGAAGGTAGATTTGTAGTTAGGAGGCAATTTGGGAGAAGGACGGTTGGGAAGAGGACACTCCCTCGTGTGATGTCCGGTGACCTCACAATGTTGGCAATAGGATCCAACTTCTTTGATGAAGCTCGTTCTAAGCTCCGGTGAGGGCACCTTCCCTTTGTTGAGCACCGGGAAGGATCCAAGTCCTCTCTTGTTGAAGCCTTTGGCTTGTTGGTAGAGGATTTCCTTGTGCTTGTCCTCCCCCTTGGAAAGTCTCACCACACTAGTGCGGAGACTTTCAATTTCGTCCATCAATTCCTTCTCCCTAAGGCTTGCTTTCAAAGGCAAAGACTTATCCAAAGTATTAGTGGCATGTGAAATAGTTGATACTTTGCCATCAAGGGTTTCCTTTTTCATGTTTTTCATTTTTAGTTCAATTGCTTCATAAGCAAGGTTAAGCACTTTATGTTCTTGAACCAAGTCATTGTGCTTTCCCAAGAGTGCTTGGTTTGCTAAGTCAAGCTCATGATGATCATGCTTGATTTGAGCATTCTCCTTCTCGATTTGCTTGACATGTGATTTGAGCGTGTCATGCTCTTTAAGTATGGTTACATACTTGTCATGCAAATCGAGCTTTGCGCTCTCAAGCATGGCACAAGCTTGTTCAAGTGCCTTAACCTTGCTCTTCTCCCTTTTTATGATGACATGGTATTCATTAATCATAGATGCTAGTTCATCGGGGGAGAGCTCATCATCATCATCGCTAGAATCGTCACATACCTTAGTGTTACCTTTAGCCATGAGGCACATAGGAGGTGGACGAAGAGGTGAGTTGTCCTTGTCGACGATGGCAAGGCCCGCCAAGTTTTCTTCATCTTCACTCTCTTCGTCGCTTGACTCTTCATCCGTGATCCACTCATTTGCCTCGCACATGAAGACTTTTTGAGGCCCTCTTCTCTTCTTTGGAAAGAGCTTGGTCTTCTTGCCCTTGTCAAATTTCTTATTTCCAAGGGAGCGCTTGGGTTTGACCTCTTCTTCATCTTCATCACTTTCTTCTAGCTTTCTATGCTTTCCTTTGTGGTTGTCCTTCCTCTTGTCGGGTCTTGGACAATCATATGATATGTGGCCTTGATCACCACAATTGTAGCATGTCTTGTTTTCATCTTTTCTTGGGAGGAAGACTTTCTTCTTTGGATCAAAAGAGTATCCCTTCTTTGCGATTTTGGAGTTTAGACGTGAGAATTTTCTCATCATCAACGCAAGCTCATCATCGTCATCTTCGCTTGTTGCTTGCTCTTCTTTGCTTGAGCTAGGCTCAACCACTTTCTTTTTCTTGGGAGTTGTCTTCTTGGTTGAAGCCTTGAGAGCAATGGTTTTTGACGATGACTGCTCCATCATTCCAAGTACGCTCATCTCATGAGCATGAATTTCTCCAATGAGCTCCGAGACTTCAATGTTGTCAAGTGATTCCTTTTGGAGCATTGAGTTGATAATGTTGTACTTGGGCTTGGATAGAAGCATGAGGATCTTGCGGTTGATAAGTCCCTTACCAAGAGAAGCAATGTCAAGTGCGTTAATCTCCTCAATGAGCACATTTAAGCGAGAAAACATTTGGTTAACATTCTCATGAGGAAGCATTTTGAATTCATCATACTTGGATTTTAGCAAGTGATATTTGAGTTCTTTAACACGAGATGAGCCCTCATGAATTTCAATTAAACATGCCCAAATTTCACAAGCTTTCTCTTTACTAGCAATTCTAGCAAAAACGTCTTGACTTATGCATTCATAGATGGCATTTCTACCCTTAGCATCCCATTTTAGTTGATCACCAACATAATTGAGATCTCCAAATCCCGCATGGGTCGCTTCCCAAACTTCGGGAGCAATAGCCTCTAGGTAGGCACGCATGCGTGCTTTCCAATAGGCAAAGTTCTTGCCCTCGAAGGTAGGAACCGAACCCCCATTCTTGGCCATTTAAGCTCTCTAGCGGTGAAGCTAGAATGATCCAATGAGCAACCTTGCTCTGATACCAATTGTAAGGATCGAAACGCCCAAGAGGGGGGTGAATTGGGCTTTCTTTCAAATTTTAAGGCAATTAAAAACTAACAACCTAAAGCCCAATTCCCTATGCGATTAAACTATGCAATCAATGTAAATTAAAGTTGCGGAATGAAGATTGCATAAGTGTAAAAAAGGAGAGGGATGCAAACGCTCAAGGGACACGGAGTTTATCCCGTGGTTCGGTAAGATCACAAGGATCTACCTACATCCACGTTGTGGCACCCACCGAAGGGTTTTGCCACTCCCAAGTCACCCAGACAAGGGGGTTCTTCACTATTCTTCTCCGTTCGCCAACCTCGGCAAGGTGGAGCTCAAGCCTTGTACACTTTGGAATCATCCGGGCTTCCACAATCTTCTTGGCAAGCTCCGGAAGTCACACACACCAAGGGACACTCCCTTATGGCTCTCACTACACTAGAGACTCCAATCACCAAGAGTGGAGGCACCCAAGCACTATCTCTAGCTAGTTCTAGCCTATCTCTTGGTGTACAAATGATGAGCAAATGATGTGAAAGTGGTAGCTCTATTGCTTGAATGCTCTAGGATGTGTAGAGTATGTCTGGGCTTCAAGTCTTGTCGATTTGACAGGTTGAAGGGGTATAAATAGCCAGCCTCCACGAGATAGCCGTTGGAAAAGTAGGCTGACATCACTTCTCTGCGAACACCGGATGATCCGATGTCTCCCCTTCAGTTAACATTGGTCAAAGCCAAATTAGCTGATGTCACTGTGTCAGATATGACCGTTGTTAGACCGATGTTGATATGTCTTCTCATCGGATGATCCGGTGGCTCTTCCTCCAGAATTTTGCTTGATCTCGAGGCTTACTGGAGTGATCGACCGATGTATGTAAGTCTGTACATCGGATGATCCGGTGATTCACTTGGTCCAATGGTATTGCAATCTGTGATGATGGACCGATGTCACTGAGCCATTCACATCGGATGATCCGGTGAGTGCATTTTTCTGAGGTCTTCTTCTTTAGTTGAACCAACTCGACCGATGTAGTCAACTCATAGAACGTCGGTTGATCCGGTGTGTTCAACTTGTTGACTTCGAGTTGTTTTGAGTTGTTCTTTTGGAATTTGAACTTGTGACCTCTTTGACACTTGTTTGAAATGTTGCTTTGATTGTCTTCAAGCATTGAGTGATGTCAAGTTAGAGCTTTTACTTCTTGTCTTCATATGTTTTGATTTGATCTCATTAGTTGATTTTATATGGGTCTCCAATGTAATTTTGATTTCATTTGATTGAGTGTTATTGGGACCTTGCATTCACAAATTCATTAGTAATATCGAATGGTTGTCATTAATCACCGAAACCGTACCTCATGGGGCCTAGATGCTTTCACTTGATAACTATTGTTGTATGAAAATTCTGCATATGGCAAGCTCTTGTCCCAACTTCTCCCATGCTTCAAAGCACAAGCATTTAACATGTCCTCCAAAATCTAATTGGTCCTCTCAATTTGTCCATCCGTTTGAGGGTGATATGCTGAAATGAAATTCAACCAAGTTCCCAATGCTTCATGTAGTTTCTGCCAGAACCTAGAGGTAAACTGAGAACCTCTATCCGAGACTATATTCTTTGGAACTCCATGTCGGCACAAATATCCTATATATAGGTCTGCCAGTTGTACTGCGGTATACTTGGTCTTGACAGGGATGAAGTGAGCTGACTTGGTTAACCGATCCACAATAACCCATATGGAGTCATAACCAGACTGAGTATGTGGCAATCCAGCTATAAAGTCCATGCCAATTTCTTTCCACTTCCATTCTGAAATCTTCAATGGCTGCAATAATCCAGTTGGCCCTTGGTGTTCAGCTTTGACTCATTGGCACACATCACACAAAGCTACATATTCGGCTATGTCCTTTTCCATGCTAGCCCACCAATAACATGTCTTCAAGTCATGGTACATCTTTGTATAGCCGGGGTGAATTGAGTATGGCGATTCATGTGCCTCTTTTAATATTGTCTCCCGAATATGCTTCACATTAGGCACGACAATCCTTTTTCCAAGCCATAAGGTACCATGGTCATCCTCATCAAACCTAAATTCTCTTCCCTCTTGGGTCCTCTCCTTGATCTCTTTGATCTCCTCATCCTTTGTTTGACCCTCTCGAATCTCTTGCTACAAGGTCAGATTTAACTCCATTATTCCCATGTCATTCACAAATCTGAGATTCAACCGTTCAAACTCCTTACATAACTCGGATGGCAATTCTCGAACCGTGAGTTGGTGACTTACTCCTTTCTGACTCAAAGCATCAGCCACTACATTAGCCTTTTCTGGATGATAGTTGATTCCCACATCATAATCCTTGATGAGCTCCAACCATCTTCGTTGCCTCAAATTCAGATCCGTTTGAGTTAATATGTACTCAAGACTCTTGTGGTTCCTGTAAATCTCACACCTATGACCAAGAATGTAATGTCTCCAAATCTTAAATGTGTGTACCACGGCTGCAAGTTCGAAATCATGTGTTGGATAATTCTGCTCATGTTTCGTCAATTGCCTCGATGCATAGGCTACCACTTGACCTTCTTGCATGAGCACATCCAAGTCCTTGTCTTGACGCATCAAAATAAATATCAAGACTTTTGCTCACATCCGACAATATCAAAACTGGGGCTGTAGTTAACCTCTTCTTCAACTCCTCAAAACTTTCTTGACAAGCTTCAGTCCATTGGAAAGCCATCCCTTTCATAAACAACTCAGTCATGGGCTTGGCAATCTTAGAGAAGTTCTTGATGAAACCTACGGTAATATCCAGCCATTCCAAGAAAACTCCTTATTTCCATTACATTTTGCGCTGGTTCCGATTTCAACACATCCCTCACTTTTCCTGGGTCAACTGATACTCCTCCTTCCGAGATGATATGACCTAAAAATGACACTTCCCTTAACCAAAACTAGCACTTGCTGAATTTGGCATATAGTTGGTGCTCTCTCAATTTCTGCAATGTGAGCATCAAGTGTTCCTCATGTTCCTTCTCGCTTCTCGAGTAGATCATAATGTCATCATGAACACCACAATGAACTTATCCAAGTACTCCACGAAGATATTATTCATGAGGTACATAAAGTAGGCAGGTGCGTTTGTCAATCCAAAGGACATAACGGTGTACTCATAAGATCCATACCATGTCCTGAAAGCTATCTTGGGTATGTTTGATGGTCTAATATTCATTTGAATATATCCCGACCTCAAATCAATCTTGGAGAAGACACAAGCACCCTTCATCTGATCAAACAAGTCTTCTATGCGTGGCAAGGTGTACTTGTTCTTGATGGTCACCTCATTGAGAGTTCGGTAGTCCACACACATCCTTTGTGATCCATCCTTCTTATCCACGAATAGAATTGGCGCTCCCCAAGGTGAATAGCTTGGGCGAATAAAACCCTTCTCTAGTTGCTCTCGAATCTGCTTCTTGAGCTCCGCTAACTCCTTAGGAGGCATCCTATATGGCCTCTTAGCTATAGGTGCAGTTCTAGGTATCAACTCAATAATAAATTATATGTCCCAATTAGGTGGCATACCTGGCAACTCATCTGAAAACACGTCCAAAAATTCACACACCACTGGAATCTCCTCAATCGCGGCACCATCCATGTGATTCAGCTCCAATTGCTTCGGTGCATGTTGATATGCTTCAAATTCTATGCTGATCCCTTCCTCATTGGTCAACTTCACCGACTTTATGGCACATTCAATGACTCCATTGTGCTTACTCAACCAGTCCATACCAAGTACAATTTCCAATCCTTGAGGATCCAAAACAATGAGGTTGGCAAAGAAATCTACCCTCCTTATTCTAAGGCTTACTTTTGGACATACTATATTTGTCCCCATCTCTCCTCCAGGAGATTTAACCAAAAGAGTATACTTCATATGAGAGATAGGCAAACTATACTTGGCAACATATTTCGATGCAATGAAAGAATGCGATGCTCCAGAATCAAATAACATAGTCGTCGGGTTGGAGTTTGTGAGAAACATACCAATAACCACATCACCCGGTTGTTGAGCTTCCTCCATAGAGACATGGTTCACATTGCCACGGGAAAAATTCTGCTATCCACAGTTGCCTTGTGGCGCTCCTCCATTGGGTCCTGGGTTCTGTTTTAGAGCATTGCTTCCTTGACCAAGGCCTGACTTAGGACATTGGACTGCAAAATGACTTGCTTCTCCACATGTATAGCATTTCCTAAATGCACCAGAATTATTGGGACGAACTTGATTCTGAACATTTGCACCGGGAAAATTGGCACGAGGTGCATAAGGCATTGGAGGCCTAGGTGCTTGCATGACAGGGCATTGCTGCACAAACTAAGCTGGGCGCGGTGCATAACCAGTGTGTCGTACAGGAGCAGAAGAGCTGCAATAAGGCGTATTAGGTGGTGCAAAGCGAGGGTGCACAATACTTCCTTGTTGCTATCCCCGATGTGGCGCCTTCCTCTTGTTATCTAGCTCCATCTCACGTATCTTATTCTCCACAACAATTGCTTTGTCCAGTAGCTTCTAGAAGTTTGCATAATCACAATTCAGCAATTGTACCTGGATCTCGTTGTTCAAGCCCCTCATGAACAAGTATTGTTTCCGACTGTCCTGGCTCACATCCTCAAGCGCATACCTTGAGAGTTGAGTGAATTTATTGAGATATTCACCGACACTCGATCTTCCTTGCCTCAAGTTTCCAAACTCTTGCCTCTTCAAGATCATAACACCCTCGGGCACATGATGAGAATGGAAGCTCTCCTTGAATTCTGCCCAAGTAATCCTCTCTTGATTCTCATGGGCATTGCATAAGGAATCCCACCAATCCGCAGCTGCTCCAACTAGTTGATGGGAAGCAAATAGAACCTTCTCCCGGTCGCTGCATTGGACAATAGTAAGTTTCTTCTCCACAGACTTGAGCCAATCGTCGGCATCCATAGGGTAAGCAACTTGAGCAAAGGTTGGCGACATGGTCCTCATGAACTCTCCCAATCAGTTATGAGGCGGTGGGGGTGGCAGCGGAGGCATGTGAGGCTTATGGTTGTTGTTGCCAGCCTGCAGATGTCCCATAGTCTGTATCATGGTCTGCATGAGCTCGTTTTGCATAGCCAATAGTTGCTTAAGGTTATAAGCTCCTTGGGTAGGTCCTTGTCAATTGTTGGTTTGAGGTGCTCTGTTGTTCTCCTCCTCATCATTGCCATCCCTCTGATTGCGAGTCCTCACAAATAGCAAGGGATAAGAATTTAGAAAACGTCCCCAACTATATGCATCAAGAGATATGAAACTAGACTGCTAACTATACTAGCCCATATGGACATGGCAATGCTAAAGCATCCCATAATCCTCTACTAAGAACACAAGCAACATTACATAGCAATCAGCACATCAATCAAAAACACAACGCTTCCTAAGTGCTCCTATGTGCTCTAAAGTGTCCATTCTATCTAGGTTGCGTCCTACGGTCAACCTGTGGCTCTGATACCAATTTGTGACACCCGATTCCGAAAATGAACCTAGTGAACGCATATGCGTGCCCAGGACATTCAACACTTACACGAGTGAATTCACAAAAAGATATACAGAAAATTACCACATAACAAGATTAATTAAGCACTTTAATTATAGAATTCAGAATATCCTCGAAGACAAGCTCTAATGAGTATTAATGACAAGTCTGAACTAATGCAGCGGAAATAACTAAATAAAGAAACTATGCAGCTAAGCAAAGGGTATAGCGCAGCTCCAATCAACACCACAGGCAAGCTGACGGCAGCACACAACCTAGAACTCTACATTAACGTCGTGATACTCCCAATCCTGACCTGCAACTGTTGGTGGGGGGAATTGCAAGGGTGAGTACATGTCGTACTCAGCAAGTGTGGGAAAGTATGATATGTAGCTAGTACAAATGACAAATATAATAAAGGCTAAGTGCTGAAAGGTACATTAAAACATTTGAAAAGCAGTATGTTATATGTATGTGAAGTAAACCCATAATATCCCACAATGATTATCATAGTATAAGTCCATATTCCACATCCATCACCATTATACCAGATTTCACCATTACCCTTAACCATATCCAATACCATAATCCAATCCATAACCAGCCATAATCATGTTACCAATCATAACCAGTACCAAACCATCCCAAATCTCAGGTTTCCCTCTAATCATAGAAGTTTTCCAGGTGCTCTTAACCGGGAGCACGGCTATCATGATAGTTTTTTAAAACTCTGCAGAGGTTGTACCGTTTTACCAACGTGTTTGTGATTTCATCACCTTTCGGTGACTAGAACCTATATTATGCCATCTCACACTTCCTTTGGTGTGTGGCTAAGAGATCAAAAAATAGCCTTTACAAAGGGACTACTAGCATGTACGGACACAATGAGGTTTCACCCGTGGCAATGTCTCCAACTGAGCACATCTTCAACCAAGGGCCCCCTCTTGTGCCATTCGGATCCCAGGGAGTCCCGCCACAAATCCAAACCCAATCCGACTCCCCTTCCCTTGCACCAAATGATTAATGCAATGCTATCTATACCCTAATTAATCAGCTACGCTGCACTCATACTTGGCCTCGTGGTAGCACTGTTATCCTGGCCTATTCTCGCATGAACCGATCCTTAGATCTAAAGCAAGCAACCACCATGTCTTACAACCCATCCACATACCAGGCTTGCTTAGATCACCCATTTCCATATCATATTAACCAGTTCATATTAATCATAATCTCATTAATCCATAATTAAATGGTATAGTTGTTTTCCCATTCCAAATAATTAGGCAAAGCAACGGTAAAAAGCCCTTCCCGACTATCTAGCATGTATTCCAGGTGACAATAATGGTTAAACGAATCTAGTAAACTTCCTATCATAGGGATTCCCATCAATTTGACGCAAGCATGCATTTTTTTAAAAACAAAACATTTATTGTAAATATAGGATCAATATGTTCAAGGGCACTTGCCTTGCTCTTTGGCTTGGATCGGGTCAAAGTATTCAAATTCCTCGTGCTGGAGATCGTCTGCGGCACCCTCTAGTGCAAATCCGTCTAATCCGTGCAATAATATACAAGACAAGAATCACAATCAATAGATGCTCAAATGTTACTCAATATGACATGATATGCACGATTAATACAATTGTGAGGTAAGACTTTGTTAATGAGTTATTAATAATGTTTACTATTTAATGCTAATGGTTTTAAACAAGTTTGGACAAGTTTGGAATTAATTCGAATCAATTTAGGATTAATTCAGCAAAAAATAGATAGCCAGAACGGACTAGTCCGTTGTAAGACCGGACTAGTCCGCCCTACGCAGAACTAGCGATTTAGGGTTTTCTAGATCGAAGTGAATTTGAAGAAACGGGGTTGAATTCACGTGAGAAAAAGGAAGTAGAAGGTATACCAGGTGTTTAGAACTCCAATGAATCAAGGGTTTTTGAGGCAACACTTGGATCTTTAACGATCTAGGGTTGATGAAGAAAACTTGAAGATGACTTTCTGATGAAGAATGAAAACTCGATTGAGATCTTGATCACTTGATCCCCTTTTGTTTCCTCCTCTTCTTCTTCTTGCACTAGATCCCCCTCTTTCTCCTTGGCTGTGGCTATCCACGAGCTAGGGTTTGGGTGTGTTTCAATTGAGGCAAAGAGGTAAAAGGGTAAGGTATTGGGTTGTTTATATAGGTGTGGAGGGCTAGCCTTTGATGGATTTTGAGTTTGGGGTGGGTTGATGCCAGTGTGGGGTCCCAAAAGGGCTCCAAAAGAGTTAGACACGACGTCCCTAGGCCCACTTAAGGTAAAACCTAAAAACACATTGTGGAACAAAAGATCAACTCGGAATCACGATCACCGGACAAGTCCGCACTAGGCCGGACTAGTCCCATATATACAGAGAAATATCGGATAAATCTGGACCAAATCGAACAAGTCTGAACTTAGTCAGAGAGGAAAAAGACAAGTATGCTCGACATCAGACAAGTCCGAACTAGTCCAGGGACTTGGCGAAATTTCAAGGATTCAGTACACCAGACTAGTCCGCAAAGGACCGAACAAGTCCAAAAATTGTACAGAGACGAAATTGGACTAGTCCGCACAAAAACGGACATGTCTAAGGGAGGTCAGAGAGAAATCGGACTAGTCCGCACCAAAAATGGACTAGTCCGCACTTCCTAGAATTCTTAGGTAAGGTTTTGCTTCTAATTCATTTTAAACTCATTCCTCTTTATGTGTATTAATGTTAAACATGTATGAGAACTTATGCAATGCATGATGCATGAAAATGAGGGTGTTACACTGCTGATCCAAGATTTTGGAGTCACTTCCACTCGGACTACTACAACACTGTTTACCTCAATATGAAGACTACGGTGGTTCACAGCCAATGGATTGACTGGAACTATTTTGAAAGGAAGAGCTATGATGCTTTTGATGAGGCTATAGAGGCTGCAGAGAGGCATGGTCTAAAGTACCTGTTTTCCTATAGATACGACTGGAATAATGAAGTTATAGCTCAACTTTTTGACACCTGTTACTTTGCCAACTCGGTTGAAGAAAGAGTGACTTGGATGACATATGGATCCAAATACACAGTCACTTATGTTGAACTTGCCCCGTTGCTGCATCTTGAGGACACTGGTAATAATGAGATTGTGATCCACAATGACAGTCCTCTAGAGAAGGACAAGATGGAGTTCCTCTATGACACTCGTCTCCGTTACAATCCTCCCTCAACCAAGAACATGAAGCCATTCTTCATTGTCCAAAATCAAGTGCTTCGAAAGACTATTGCACCTAAAGATGGAGAAGCAGGAAGTGTTCAAGGTTACTTGAGAACCTTGATGAAAGTCATTAGCAGGAGAAGGAAGTTGGATATCTTCAACTACATTTGTAATGACATGGTGAATATCTCTTGCACTCCCAACTGCTCCTGTGGCTATGCGCCCTACATCATTTTTATGATAGAGAAAGTCACAGGGATTGAGTTTGTAAAGGATGTGTAGCACAGTGTTTTGAGGCCACAGAAGCCGCCTCAACTACTCTCCCGACTGCTCCCTCACCTGCATCGAGTGAAGAGGCTCCTAGGAGAGCCCATGGAGAGGCAAGATCTCCCTCTAGCTCAAGGGCCCCTCCATCTCACAAAGGGTCCGCTAATGGGATTATGAAATAGTTGGTTGTTGTATTTGGTTTCTTAGGTGTGTGGCCAAGAGATCACAAAATAGCCTTTTCAAAGGGATTACTAGCGTATTTAGACCCCACTAAGGTTTCACCGGTGGCGATGTCTCCCACAGAGCATATCTTCAACCAAGGGCCCCCTCTTTAGCCATTCGGATCCCAGAGTAGTCCCACCAATCATCAACAACCCCAATCCGACCACCCCTTCTCCAAGCATCCTAATGATCCAAATAGCACTGGCAAAGCCCTAATTAATCAGCTATGCCGCACCCATACTTGGCCTCGTGGTGGCACTATAAATCCTGGATGGTCGCTCCACAAACCGATCCTTAGATCTAAAGCAAGCAATCCACCATACACCCAACCCATCCACATACCAGTCTTGCTTAGATCACCCATTACCATATCATATTAACTAGTTCATGTTAACCATAATCTCATCCATGCATAATTAAATTGAGTGGTATAGTTGTTTTCCCATCCCAATTGATTAAGCGAAGCAAAAAGGTAAAAATCCCATCCTGACTCTCTACCATATATTCCACGTGACAAGGGTGGTTAAACAAAGCTAGTAAACTTCCTACCATAGGATTTCCCGTCAAATTGACACAAGAATGCAGTTTTGCAAACAAAACATTTATTTTAAAACAGGATCAATATGCTTCAAGGACACTTGCCTTGCTCTTGCAGTTGATTAGGGTCAAAGCCTTCAAACTCTTGGGGTTGTAGATCCTCCGCGGCACTCTCTAGCGTAAATCCGTTTAATCCGCATAATAAACATACAATAGAAGAAACACAATCAAAGAGTGCACAAATATTAGTCCATATGACATGACATGCATGATTAATGCAAATGAAAGGTATAACTTGTTAATAGATTTCTTTTAATGATCACTAACTAGTTCTAATAGCTTTTAACAAGTTTATAGAGGTTTGGATGTGATTAGATCAAATTTTAGAATCAATTCAACACAATTTAACTAGGAAAATCAGACTAGTCTGTAGAAGGCCGGAGTAGTCCGCACTTCGCAGAACTAGCGAACTAGGGTTTTCTGGATCGACGTGAATTCGGAGATTAGGGGTCAAATTCACATAAGGAAAAGAGAATATAAGGTATACCAAGTGTTTAGAACTCCAATGAATCAAGAAACTTGGAGGTAACACTTGGATCTTGATGATCTAGGGTTGGTGTGATGAAGAACAAAACTTGATGGAGATCTTGATCCTCTTTCGTTTCCTCCTCTTCTTCTTCTTGCTTGAGATCTTCTCCTCCCTCCTTGGTGGTGGCTCTCCACGAACTAGGGTTTCAGTGGGGTGGAAAAGTGGCAAATAGATGTCAAGCCAAGGGGTGGGGTTGTTTATATACAGGCGGAGGCTAGGGTTGGATGGATTTTGAGTTTGAGATGAGTAGAGGCCGGTTTAGGATCCCACATGGCCTCTAAAAGAGTTAGGCACGACATCCATAGGCCCACTTAACATGAAACCCAATAAACAAGTCGTAAAACAAAAGATCAACTCGGAGTCGCAAAATATCGGACAAGTCCGGAAAGGACCGGACTTGTCCAAAAATGTCCAGAGAGAAAATCGTACAAGTCTGGCCTAAAATCGGACAAGTCCGATTTTAGTCAGAGAGGAAATCGGACAAGTCCGCTGGAACACTGGACTAGTTCAGAAAAGTCCAGGGACTTAGCAAATTTTCAAGGATTCTTGGAATATCGGATTAGTCCACACAAAATCGGACAAGTCCGAAAGTTTCCATAGGCAAAATCGGACTAGTACGAAGCTAAAACGGACAAGTCCGTTTTTAGTCAGAGAAAATCGGACTAGTCCTCAGTAAAATCGGACTAGTCCGCACTTTCCTGCATTTTAAGTGCGGTTTTGTTCCAAATAAATTTTAAATGTTCCAAATCAATTTTAAACTCGTTCCTCTTTATGTGGGTTAATGTTAAACATGTATATGAATGTATGTAGGGCATGATGCATGAAAATGAGCGTGTTACAAACCTACCCCCCTTAAAATGAATCTCACCCTCGAGATTCGACGCGGAAGAGAAGGGATAGGGAAATTCCTTCTTGACTTCATCCTCCAATTCCCACGTCACTTCTTTTTCCGTGTGGTGCTTCCATTGAACTTTACACAATCTAATAACCTTGTTCCTTGTGCCCCTCTCCTTAGTTTCCAAGATTTTGACCGGTTGTTCGACATAAGTCAAATCTTCCTCTAGTTCCAATCCTTCCATGGGAACTTGTTATTCCGGTACTCTCAAGCATTTCTTGACTTGGGAAACATGAAAGACATCATGTACGTCTGAAAGATGAGTTGGCATCTCCAACTTATACGCTACTTCCCCTCTTTTGTCCAAAATCTTGAATGGTCCAATATAACGAGGTGCTAGCTTGCCTCTTATGTTAAACCTCTTATGACCTCTCATTGGTGACACCTTAAGGTAAACAAAATCTCCCACTTCAAAGGCTAATTTCCTTCTCCTATTGTCCGCATAGCCTTTTTGTCTTGATTGGGCAGCCCTCAAGTTTTCACGAATAATTTGGACTTGCTTTTCGGCTTCTTGCAACACATTCGGACCAAATACTTGAGTTTCTCCTGCCTCATTCCAGAATAAAGGTGTCCTACACTTCCTTCCATATAGTGCCTCATATGGTGACAACTTCAAGCTTGTTTGGTAACTATTGTTGTATGAAAATTCCGCGTATGGCAAGCTTTTGTCCCAACTTTTCCCATGCTTTAAAGCACAAGATCTTAACATGTCCTCCAAAATCTGATTGGTCCTCTCGGTTTGTTTGTCCGTTTGAGGGTGATACGCTGAACTAAAATTCAGCCTCGTTCCTAGTGCTTCATGCAATTTCTGCAAAAACTGGAAGTGAATTGTGAACCTCTATCCGAGACTATCTTCTTTGGAACTCCACGCAAACATACTATTCTTCCCATGTACAGTTCCGCCAATTTCTCTCCATTATAGGTGGTCTTGACGGGAATAAAGTGAGCTGACCTAGTTAACCGATCCACAATTACCCAAATCAAGTTGTAACCGAACTGAGTACATGGTAACCAACTATGAAGTCCATACCGATCTCTTCCCACTTCCACTCTGGAATCTTTAATGGTTGCAATAATCCAGCTAGCCTTTGATGTTCCACTTTGACTCGTTGGCACACATCACACAATGCTACGTATTCAGCTATGTCCTTTTTCATGCTATCCCACCAATAGCACATCTTTAATTCTTTGTACATCTTCGTACAACCGGGGTGAATTGAGTATGGTGAGTCATGTTCCTCTTTTAATATCGTCTCCCGAATAAGATTCACATTAGGCACGACAATCCTTTTTCCAAGCCATAAGGTACCATGCTCATCCTCATCAAATCGGAATTCTCTCCCCTCTTGGGTCTTTTCCTTGATTCCTTGAATTTCCTCATCCTTATTTTGACCTTCCAGAATTTCTTGCTCCAATGTTGGGTTTAGTTCCCTTATATCCATCTCATTTACAAATCCAAGGTTCAACCGTTCAAACTCCTTACATAACCCGGATGGCAACTCCCAAACTGTGAGCTGATTACTTACTCCTTTTCTACTCAAAGCATCAGCCACTACATTGGCTTTTCCCGGATGATAGTTGATCCCCAAATCATAATCTTTGATGAGCTCCAACCATCTTTGTTGCCTCGAATTCAGGTCTGTTTGTGTGAAAATATACTTCAAAAACTTATGATCCGTATAAATTTCACACCTATGTCCAAGGATATAGTGTCTCAAAATCTTCAATGCATGTACCACGGCTACAAGTTCCAAATCATGTGTCGGGTAATTTTTCTCATGTTTCTTCAATTGTCTTGATGCATAGGCGACCACTTGACCTTTTTGCATCAATACATGTAAAATCCCGCTTTTCGGAAGAACAAAAACGCAAAAATGCGAACTTAAAAATTTTGAAAATGGACTTGGAAATCCAAACTCACATGAACCATATGAGTTAACCAATTTTTACTAAAAATAGGAACCTGTTAAAATTTTACATATAGAACATGGTTGCTAATGTACATTGGAACTTAAGGTGTAAAATCTTTAATTTCCAAGTATTCACATTTTCAATGAAAAATTAAAGGAGAAAAGAAAACAAAATTGGGAGAAAGAAAAAGGAATTATTCCAACCCTAAAATGGGACATTCAAAAAAAATTCAAATCTACGGCTGTAAATTTTTCCATGACCTTCTAATATCCCAAATTGACTCTCAGTTAAGTTTCAAAAATTATCGAAGCACGTTTTCCATTTATTGGACACGTACTGAGAGTTTAATCAAAGTCGACTTCAAACTTAAACTTTGTACTTAACCTTGTCCAAATCAACTCCAAATTTTTCCTGAGGTACCTTATGGTTCAAAAAGGTTAACTTCAATGTTTCGGGATTTTTGAACCCAATCAACTATTTATTTCATTGAGTCAAGTATCACCACTTGAATTCAAATTCAAACCTGAGTTCAAAATTCAACTTGCTCAGTTCTGAAATCTGATTGCACCATAAAATTCTTCACATTTTATTTAGTCATTGGGCCAAAGTTGAATATTTTTGAAGCATGTTTGCGAGCTCTATTTGAAATTGGGAAGGAGAATAAGGGAGGAGAGTGTTGTGGGCCCCACCTGTAAGCCTCTCCTAGGTTGAACCGCCTCTGCCTATCGGTTACAGGGCGACACAGCATCATGCATGTGCCAGCGATGGTTTTCAACTTTCCAGCGGTAGAAAAGCGATTTCGCTTCTTCTTCTTCTTCTCCCTCCCGCTCGTCTCCTGACCCTGCTGCTCGCTCTGGCCGTGTCCCAGCTCTGCCCGGCGCGCTCGCCGCTGTCCAGTGCCGGTGCGCTGCTCGCCCTGCCTCCTCCCGACTTTCACGCGCGTGCGTCGCCCCAGCTCCTCCCTGCCGCGCCAGCGCCCAGCTCGCTCACGACCGCAGCTGTGCCGTCCACGCGCTCTTCTCCGCGCCCTTTCCCCTGTGCGCCTGGCGCCGTTCCTTGCCGCTGCTGAGCGCCCCGCCTTGCTTCCCTGCTGCTCGCTAGTCGCACCCCATGGCCGTACCGTCGCCCTGCTCGTTCCATGGCCATAGTACCGCCGGCCGAGTTCTAGCGCGCGCCTAGACCCACCTCTAGTGCGCGACCACGCCAGTAGCGGTGCTCCCGCTCGCACGCCCGCCGAGCATCGTGCCCTGCCCGATGCTGCTCGCCAGTGTCCCTGCCGCGCTCATGCTCGCGCAGCACGCCGCCTTCCACCGGCTGCTCACTGTGGCTGCACATCTCTAGCGCCGCTGGTGCGTCCTTGCCCACTGCCGCGCGCTGCGCCTCTCCGCGCCCAGCCACCCTGCTCGTACAACCCACCTCACCGGCCCCCTACCGCTGCTCTGGCCACGTGGATGGTCGCTCGTGCCCGCGCCCTGCTCGCCGGCACACCATGGTCGCACTGCCTGCGCCGCCAACTGCCCTTCGTGCGCCCTGGCCAACCGCGTTCCCAGGTTCCATCTTGCTATTGGTCTCACCTAGCTCGCCGACGTCAACGCCTACTTTCCGTTGCTGCGACGTTCTGCTCTGTAGCCACGTTCTGGCAGCACGCCAGGTGATGGGTGGGATTGAGGATATGCAGGAACACATTGTTGACACACCAGTATCGACAACTGGTCTAAGGTTAGCTCTAATGGTGCAAGATTTATTAAATCAGTGATTGCAGCCAAGGTGTTTGATGAAATGGTTACAAGGCAAAACTAAGTGTGTTACCGTTAAAGGCTAGTCTATAGATGCAGGTCTACTGTGGGGTGACAATCGACCAAGATATGTGCCAAGATGCCCTTTGAATGGTGATGAAGCGAAGAAACTCAAGTACAACCCCAAGATATTCGGTGAAATGCCTACAAGGTGAGCCTTGCCTTGAAATGCCTTGCCTTAATCCCCCCAAGGTCCGTTCGTCGTGACCCCTAATGGTACTCATGTGTCGTCAAGCCCTACGTCCATTTTCCGCATTGATATCATTCCTATAGAAATCCCCAAGTTGACCTCCTTTTTCTTTTGAATCGCGTTAGCTTGTCCGTGAGTGCTCGTGATGCTCCACCATGAGCCGCGTCGATGTCATTGACCATATGACGTTGTCGTGACGTTCCCAGCGTTCGTCGTGCCCTGGCATCGAGATGGAGTATACCTGTGATGAGTGTGGTGCTGAAACACAAGCACAACTCGTCGGACAACAGTTGTCAAGCCAAATTAGGTTTTAGTCGATGTGAGGGTGATCGAGTCCTAGGTGTAGCCAAGGTGGTTGGGAACATGCCTTCTAGGTCAAACCACGGATGTTAGTGATAATCGATGACCTATGGTTAAGTAAAGCGAGAACGTTGCAACCGACAAGGAAAACTAGACCAAGGGGAACCTTGGATAAGAATTTCTTGTCCGTGCCGACGATGTTTCCTAACCATCCGCGGAATATCTTAACTAGGTGTGCCGTTTCATCGACGACAGGTTCGCCGAGTTGGTTGTTGGCGACTGAGTCGACATCCCTAACCTTGAGACTCAGAAGGTGGTGTTCGGGATTCCGCTCACCCCATTGACAAGTCCGGGTAGATGTGGACGTCGCTAAGACGATTTTCTCGAGATGGCAAAGCATGCCTTCATGACAAGGTCTCGCATCATGTTTAACTCCCGAGAGCTTACCGAGCTCACCTGGACAAGCTTGCGAGATACACTACATTAGTGTCATCATGTAAGCACCTGAACGATGCTTGCGATGTTAGTCGTAGCAACTGGTTTACCTAAAAGCGGTTTGAACATTGTCTTGGTACTCATGCTAGGTTAACAGTGCTTGTAAAGACTTCTTATGTCCAAGCCATGTTGATCTCAATTCAGTCCCAAGTGTTGTTAGGTTCTATCATGGTTCATCATAAGTCAGGACCCTACGACGGCACTACTCACTTAACTAGGTTTACTCCTTTATGAGTTAAGTCAAGTTCATTGGTCGACTGCTAAATCGCGACCTTCGTCTTGTACAATCCACTCATACTCAAGCTTTCGATGTCCCACCTTGATTTTTGGGTCGTCCTTACACTTCTCCTCCCAACACTTCTTTCCACCATTCAGAATTGTCAATCTCGCGTGGCAAAGCTTGAAGTGTGGTATGCTAAGTTGCAACGTAGCTTTATGTTGTACCTTTCAGTTCATACTGACACTACTATGTCCACCTTGACTCATCCTTTGGTTACCCACACAACAGAGGCATATCTATCCTTCCTAGTCAAACTCCTCGTTCTTAAAGTTTACACAACCCCGTGGAGTCTATTATTAAATTACTTAATTACTTAATTACTTATATGCATATCATGTCGATAGGAACGTGCTGATAGGTGATCGACAAGAAACTTCGCTTGGAGGAGAAGGCCAAGGTGTTCCCACTTGAAGTTCTGTGGGTGACTCTTTGGAGGAAAGCACAAGACTTAATGACTGACATTGACTTAGCGCAAACTAAGGCAAGCCCCGGTTTGCATTTAAAAGCTTTATAGAGTTTTGCAGTATCTCCCACATTACGTCTTAAGTTTCATATGTGCATTACGTATAGGGTGATTGATACTCCACTTGCATGACCACAAATCCCAGGGGTTGGTTGGAACGGGTTACAGTTTGACGTGTA
Organism: Tuctoria greenei; assembly: GCA_036927565.1. Taxonomy (NCBI): domain Eukaryota; kingdom Viridiplantae; phylum Streptophyta; class Magnoliopsida; order Poales; family Poaceae; genus Tuctoria; species Tuctoria greenei. The sequence goes on along the minus strand of JAYESD010000003.1, from coordinate 199,652,543 downwards.
GTAACTGCTTTGCTAATGTATAGGAAATCTGGTAGAAGTCGATAGTTGGAATCTACTCACGAGCGGGTGACGTTTTATTGACCACAAGTGAAGTAGTTTATTTTACTTGCGAGAGGAGTCGAGTAGGGGAATCTACTCGCGAGATGTTACCAAAATGTTCACTCTTAATAATTGGAGATGTGGACGAGGATGTTCCCGTAGGACGGGACGCGCAAGGTTGTCTAAGCCTGAACGAGGGGGAGGACAATTCTTGAGACCACATTTGGGCCAGGTCCGGTAAGGGTAAGGCAAGTGTGGAGGTTGGTTTGTAGCCCCGTCTGTGTCGGTTAAGAACTGTCTCGTGTGCGGCCCTGTTGAGCAAGTTTGAACTGTACCGGTTATATAATGGATTAATGGGGTCCATTAAACTGATGTAGCTCGGGCACCCTCATGTCGAAACTTATACCGCCGTCCTTCGGGGGAAGATGATCGTAAGGTGGGAACCTCTAAGAAGCAACTTCAACGTGCTCGGTTAGGGACCTTAATTTTAGGACGGTAGAACTGGTTCGACATCGGGATGACGGGTGAAAGATGGCCACATACGACATTGGACAGGAGTACAGTGAAAGGTACTTCCGAGCGGGCGTATGTGTCGTGTATTCCAGGTATGTCCTGATTGCAATCACCGTCACTCGCGGTTTAGAGTACCACTTGTTCACTAAGTTGTGACGTAGTAAATACTGAAGAAGTCAGAAGAATATGATATATTGAATTATAATTGCTTTGTAACCTTGTATGGCTTAGACATAGTACAATTAAAAGTTTACATTTTCCCCATACTTTTCTTGTAATAGCATTATGTACTTTGGGCATGTCATATCATCGACAAAGCGTTTCTTGTTTGATTGTGGAGTCTATGGTGTGCCGTGCTTGAAGAATGTCATTTGCTACTTAAAACATGATTATAAGGATCCACTTGTAGGCGAGTCTATTTATGCTATTCCTTACCTATGCTTAGTATTCACCCTGCATATGTCTAGTGAGACGGGTTTGTGCTGTTGAGCCTTAGGCTCACGTTTGCGCTTTAATGATTTTTGCAGGTATTAGGTTTATTTCTGTTGTTCAGGCTGTACATGAGATCTCGGGGTGTTGAGATAAATCTTATGTGAACCATGCTGGTGCTGAATGTTCTTCTTGTTGCTAGTGAGAAGCGTCCTAGGGCATGTACGTCTTCTCTCTTGCTTAGTTAAGTGAGATTATGAGTATGTATTTTCCGCTGCGTGTGTACCCCTGTTGTACACTCTTTTGTAAACTCTTCTTATGATGAAATGAAAACTTTATATGTTTTGGTATCCTTTTTGTGTGTGCTGTTAGGTGTCGCATCGCATGACACCACCCATTGAGATCCTCAGATGTGTGGACTCCGGTCCCCACAGACATGGTATCAGAGCTTCATTGGGAATAGCACACTTGAAAAGAGCCTATTTTCGAAAACTCCAAAGTAGTCGAGGGAGGACTAGCTATATGCCCATTAAGGACTATTACTAGCATAAGTTATAAAGGTGGTGAACTAAGTTACTTGTTATATTAGTCTGTAACGACGCTCCGTCTTCAAGGTAAGAGGTAAGGTACGTCGCCAAGAGCGGATCAATCTCGGTAAAATCTGTATACGAGATATGGTATGTGAAATTTCTGTGGCTTAGCATGGAAAGTCAATATGATTCTCAGAAACTTTCCATGTTTCTGAGAACATATGACACGTGGTACCCCGGCGTGACACAAAATTAGTGGGAGCCCCCGTCGGGTGGTGTATAACCCGATAGTATGCATCTCTAGAACTATTCATGTTCTATGGGATCATGCGAAACACGTATGCCCAAGCGTGTATAAGCCGGTTCGTACGGGAGTGTTTGCTGTAGAGACGTATTTACAGCCGTGTACCTCGAGACATGACCTCGCTCGAGGATGACTCACACCAGAGTCGTATACATTTATTTTCATATGTATTATTGTGATTGTCTGTCGTGTTTCTCCGTGCTACCCTTGAGGTGTGAAGGTGTGAAAGGGGATTGTTTGTCTTCTGCAGGCAAACTAACTCCGGTAGCGACCCGTGTAGAATACGTTTGCGAGTGATCGATATTAGAACCACCTATAAACGTATCCGGATATACCGGGTTAGACTTTTCTTTTGGTAAGGCATGTAGTACCGTCAGTATCACATTTGATACTTTGACCATCCCCCACGAAAGGATGGCTTCATTATCATCTTATAAGATCCAACTCCTAGTTGCTGGAATGTTTTAGGTCAAAGTTTCGACTTGGAGAGTGCAATGGGAAGAAGGATGAAGATTAAGGTTGTTTTTCGCTCTTGACGGAATCTAGCTCGATTATGTCAAGAGGTGCTTTTATTGACACTTCGTAGAACCTAGTAGTGTCCTATATGGTTAAGAAGATCTTCAAATCCTCTACAACTGTTCTTTGAACAGTTTGGGCATGAAAGCCTTTTGAATTGATTCCCATCACCAAAAATCAACACTAATCCCATTTCTTTGAAACATTGGACCAACTTTAGTGTTTTGCCCTATCTCTTCGTAGAAAGCTCTTCCATGCCTTTGTGATACATTTTCGGAAATTTGAGGAGCTAGACTACAACTTTGTAATTCAATATTGCCCCAAATTCAGATAAGAAGTATTTAAACACTTGAGTTAAAAACTGGAACAAGACTATATGTACTACCTGAACCAACTTGGAAAATTGTTGAACTTTGAACAGCCATAACTTTCAAATTAGAACAACAACATAGGCATATATATACATGCCTGGAAAGCTTAAGGAATCCTCTAACGAGTTTTTATTCGACTCTGAGTCTAAAACTCACATTAACAAGGTCTAAATTGCAGTGTCGTTTAAGAGGTTCTGGCAGCCCGGAAGAGGGCACAGAATCTGAACTCTTCACCAATTGAATCATAACTTTTTGCAGACTTCACCTCTGCAGGACTACTTTATGTGGTTGGAAAGTGTAGAGAGTCATATACAACGTTTCTATAGAACTCCAGAGCAGAATCCATCTCTAACATACTCAAAATTTCAAATTTCTAAACTTGATCAAATCTGGTCAACGAGTGGACAGTCCTGTATACAGTTACTATTTCTCGCATAACTAGCTGTAGAATTGTCGAATGACTTCATTTGATGCATTTCTGGAATCCTGAGGATGTATGTAACAATTTTGTAATACATTGTTTCTGCATATATCAATGTTTAACTATATGAAAATTGTGGACAAAATGAACAACAAACAAAGGAAGTTCTGTCGAAATTTTTATTAAAAATCTGGTGACATAACTGAACTTTAAAAATCCATATCTCCTTAACCAGAAGTAATATGAGAGCAAATGAAGACTTTTTGGAAATATTTAGAATTCCTATACAAGTTCTCCATTCAGATCAAGACCAAAATCTTTCCTTAAGTGGGTGAAATTTTGGAAATCGTAGAAACTGTCCGGGACTACAGAAACTGGACAGCAATCTGTACACCTCAGAATTTAATCCATAACTCGTAGACCCTTGACCCAATGGTGTCGCGTGAGTAACCGCTGGAAAGTTTAGAGAGTCATTTACAATTTTTGCAATTGGCTCTAGACCTTAATCGGTCATCTACCTATTCCAAATCGAGTTTGAATGCAGAGTGGTCAATCAGAACTGAATTCAAATTCTGAATGCTGAAATTTTACCGAACTTCAAAAATTCATATCTTTTAAACCAGGACTAATATGAAGAAAAGTAAGTACATTATGTAAATATTATTACGTTGGCTACCACTTTGTAAATAAGAATATTTCCAGATTTCCATCAGAACAGCCTGAAAACATTAGATCAAAACTGGTACTTTTTAAGCAGGTTCTGCTGAAAGTGCAGAAAATTCTGTTAACTTTAAAATAGCATATCTTCGAAACCAGAGATGATCTAGGGGCAAACCAATACGTTTTAGAAAGGTCTTGAAGTTTACCTTAACTTTTTTATTCACCTCGAGATCTGATTTTGCCATTAACTGGGTCAAAATCGAGTTTGCGTCTAGGCTTGTCGTTTGTCACCATAGCCTGGCTAGTTTGAATCTTTTTGTTTTTGTTAGGCATCCGGCTCTAGACTTTAATTCGAGGAGTGTCATAACCGACCAAGAGTTAGTACTCAACTATTTACCAAGTTGAATGGATTGTTAAACTCATTGAAGCCTTTTTCCCTTGGATAGGCATACTAGTGTTTGATTTATGTGACTTACCACATCACACCTTGTGATGTTGAACGCAGGTCTCAATTACTTGAGTTGCATCTCATCTTTCCATGAGGATTGTTTGAAGTACGCTTCGACATCCTGGTTCGAAACTTTAAGGGGGGAAGGTGAGCACTCAAGTAATAGTGGTGTTCAACCATCAACCTTGGTTACAACGAGTCGTGTCAACAAGAAGACGATCAATTAAGATCACATTTTCAAGAGGATCCAACATCCACCACCAGATTGAGTTACTCTAAGAAGAGTGTGACTTCAACTCGACTAAAGTGATCGAGAAGGATATCCTTTCCTCCTAACTGATCGAAGTGAAGGTTAAGTGAAGTATCACTAGAGATGTGTCTAGTGATCTCGACCAGGTGTCTAGGGATAACCTTCGACATATAGTTAGTTGTTTTTCTTCTGATGAAGATAATCCTCAAAGTCAACTGGTAACTCTAAGACCTAGTTGAAGATACAATCAAGTTGAGTAGTACATAAACAAGCTTTTAAAAGGTCGAGGTAACGTGGTATGTTTCCCACATTCCTTGTCAATCGTTCTGTTATGAATTCCTTAACTGTGGTCGAGTCGTGAAAGGAACGCTACTCATTGATTATCTTTCACGACCACGGTATTCAATCCTTGAAAATCATCAGACAATACATGAGTTTTGTGGGTGTGGTTCATTTAGTCTTGCTCAAACTATAAAAGCTATTGCACCATGCATGTGCACCATCTCCACCATATATATGCATCATTTGCACCATACATATGCACCATTTGCACCATACCATGTGCATATTCATTGCACCATACAATATATGATGCATCGCGGAGCATCATTACCAATGTAACACCAATGATAGAATGCATAGTAATACTAAAATTTAGAGCAAGATTGTGTACCCCATTCAAACTATTCTAAGGTGTCTAATGACTACGATCATTTCACTATCTTCAAATGACTTCTTACATTGTTGATCTCCTTTCCATTGAGTAATAACTGGGAAACCGATTACTCAACCTCACTTGCAACTAAACCGACACTTGAACTTCCATCCTTGACTTGTTAGGTTCAAGTACCTTGATTGTTGCAACTATACCGTTTGTCATTGAGTGGTCATCAGTTCGATGATCAACCTTGTAAAATCCATGAAATCTCCTTACTCACGAGGATAACGTTCGATTGTCAACCTCGTGAAACTCATTGGGTCCATCTAAGATCTTGCATTGTTATATGGTAACCTTTCTACACTAATTACCTTGTAGTTACCATATGATTGAGTTCTTTGTTGTGTTGGGAACATATGAGGATGCCAAATCCTTAAATCCCCGTGTGCCACCGCAAAGAGTCTTCATCTTCTATTTCTATTCTTCAAAGATGTTGATATACCCAAAAACCTTGTAGTCAACATATCTTCAGTATTATTGCTGTTTTGCCCACATAAGAGTGTTGAGTGCTTTGCTACTCTTATGCTACAGCTAAGAAATCCTATGGTTGACTAAACATCAGACGAGGTTAATAATTTTTGTTTAACCTCATAAACTATCTTAACTCATGTCAAGGGAAATACCACATTAAGTTGTAAGGACCTATGCAAAACCAAACAAGCAACCAAGGATCAATGCAAAGATAGTTTCAAACTATTAAGGTGACCTAGAGAAGCAAAGAACAAGTCCTGATTCTTCAAGTCAAGACTAGTACAAGACAAGATGTCATGTCAGTGTAAGAGTACAACAATAAAGGGTCAGTAACAGACGTAAGAGTTTTACGACGTGATATTGTCATGTCGAGCAATCCTGTCAAGCTTTTCAACCTAAAGACTGGAATCACCTGAAGCAAACTTTAGAATTTCTTAAGATGTCTTAAGATGATCAATACTTCGTAGAACCCAAGTCTTTAAAGGGCATTGTCATTCTCCTTAGTCAACGACCCTCTTTTATGGATCGTTCCCTCATCGTTTCTGTTATTCTACTTGTTAGAATCTCGGGACGAGATTCCTTTAAGGGGGAAGGATTGTAAAAGCTCGCTTTTCGGAAGAACAAAAAAGCAAAAATGCGAACTTAAAAATTTTGAAAATGGACTTGGAAATCCAAACTCACATGAACCATATGAGTTAGCCAATGTTTACTAAAAATAGGAACATGTTATAATTTTACATATAGAACATGGTTGCTAATGTATATTGGAACTTAAGGTGTAAAATCTTTAATTTCCATGTATTCACATTTGCAATGAAAAATTAAAGGAGAAAAGAAAACAAAATTGAGAGAAAGAAAAAGGAATTATTCCAACCCTAAAATGGGACATTAAAAAAAATTCAAATCTACGGCTGTAAATTTTTCCATGACCTTCTAATATCCCAAATTGACTCTCGGTAAAGTTTCAAAAATTATTGAAGCACGTTTTCCATTTATTGGACACGTACTAAGAGTTTAATCAAAGTCGGCTTCAAACTTAAACTTTGTACTTAACCTTGTCCAAATAAACTCCAAATTTTTCCTGAGGTACCTTATGGATCAAAAAGGTTAACTTCAATGTTTCGGGATTTTTGAACCCAATCTACTATTTATTTCATTGAGTCAAGTATCACCACTTGAATTCAAATTCAAACCTGAGTTCAAAATTCAACTTGCTTAGTTCTGAAATCTGATTGCACCATAAAATTCTTCACATTTTATTTAGTCATTGGGCCAAAGTTGAATATTTTTGAAGCATGTTTGCGAGCTCTATTTGAAATTGGGAAGGAGAATAAGGGAGGAGAATGTTGTGGGCCCCACCTATAAGCCTCTCCCAGGTTGAACCACCTCTTCCTATCGGTTACAAGGCGACACCGCATCATGCATGTGCCAGCGATGGTTTTCACTTTCCAGCGGTAGAAAAGCGATTTCGCTTCTTCTTTTCTCCCTCCCGCTCGTCTCCTGGCACTGCTGCTCGCCCTGGCCACGTCCCAGCTCCGCCCGGCACGCTCGTCGCCGCCAGCGCCCGTGCGCCGCTCGCCCTGCCTCCTCCCGGCTTTCACGCGCGCGCATCGCTCCAGCTCCTCCCTACTGCGCCACCGCCCGGCTCGCTCACGACCGCAGCTGTGCCGTTCGCGCGCTCTTCTCCGCGACCTTTCCCCCGTGCGCCTCGCGCCGTTCCTTGCCGCTACTAAGCGCCCCGCCTTGCTTCCCTATTGCTCGCCAGTCAAGCCCCATGGCCGTACCGTCGCCCTGCTTGTTCCATGGCCACAGTACCGCCGGCTGAGTTCTAGTGCGCGCCTAGACCCACCTCCAGTGCGCGCCCACGCCAGTAGCGGTGCTCCCGCTCGCACGCCCGCTGAGCACCGTGCCCTGCCCGGTGCTACTCGCTAGTGTCCCTGCCTCACTCGTGCTCGCGCAGCACGCCGCCTTCCGCCGGCTGCTTGTTGCGGTTGCACATCTCTAGCGCCGCTGGTGCGTCCTTGCCCACCGCCACGCGCTGCGCCTCTCCGCGCCCGGCCACCGTGCTCGTACAACCCACCTCACTGGCCCCCTACTGTCGCTCTGGCCACGCAGATGGTTGCCCGTGCCCGCGTCCTGCTCGCCGGCACACTATGGCCGCACCGCCTGCGCCGCCAACTGCCCTTCGTGCGCCCTAGCCAACCGCGTTCCCAAGTTCCGGCTTACTACTGGTCTCACCTAGCTCACCGACGTCAAACCTACTTTCCGTCGTCGTGACGTTCTGCTCTATAGCCGCGTTCTGGCAGCACGACAGGTGATGGGTGGGATTGAGGATATGCAGGAACACATCGTTGACACACCAGTATTGACAACTGGTCCAAGGTTAGCTCTGATTGTGCAAGATTTATTAGATCAGTGATTGCGGCCAAGGTGTTCGATGAAATGGTTACAAGGCGAAACTATGTGTGTTACCGTTCAATGCTAGTCTATGGATGCAGGTCTACTATGGGGTGACAATCGACCAAGATATGTGCCAAGATGACCTTTGAATGGTGATGAAGCGACGGAACTCAAGTACAACCCCAAGATATTCGGTGAAATGCCTACAAGGTGAGCCTTGCCCTGAAATGCCTTGCTTGACGCCCCGAGGTCCATTCGTCGTGACCCCTAATGGTACTCATGTGTCGTCAAGCCGTACATCCATTTTTCACATTGATATCATTCCTATAGAAATCCCCAAGTTGACCTCCTTTGTCTTTTGAATCACGTTAGCTTGTCCATGAGTGCGCGTGATGCTCCACCATGAGCCGCGTCGACGTCGTTGACCATATGACGCCGTCATGACATTCTGAGCCGTCATCATGCCCTGGCATCGAGATGGAGTATGCTTGTGATGAGTGTGGTGCGGAAACACAAGCACGACTCGTCAGACAATAGTTGTCAAGACAAATTACGTTCAGTCAATGTGAGGGTGATTGAGTCCTAGGTGTAGCCAAGGTGCTTGAGAACATGCCTTCTAGGTCAAACCACGGATGTTGGTGATAATCGATGACCTATGGTTAAGTAAAGCGAGAATGTTGTGACCGACAAGGAAAACTAGACCAAGGGGAACATTGGATAAGAGTTTCTTGTCCGTGTCGACGATGTTTCCTAACCGTCCGCAGAATTTCTTAACTAGGTGTGCCGTTTTATCGATGACAGGTTCGTCGAGTCGCTTGCCGGCGACCGAGTCAACATCACTAACCTTGAGACTCAAAAGGTGGTGTTCGGGATTCCGCTCACCCCATTGACGAGTTTTGTTGATGTGGATGTCGCTAAGACGGTCTTCTCGAGATGGCAAAGCATGCCTTCACGACAAGGTCTCGCATCATGTTTAACTCTCGAGAGCTTACCGAGCTCACCTAGACAAGCTTGCGGGAGCCACTACATTAGTGTCATCGTGTAAGCACCTGAACGATGCTTGCGACTTTAGTCGTAGCAACTGGTTTACCTAAAAGCGGTTTAACATTGTCTTGGTACTCATGCTAGGTTTATAGTGCTTGTAATGACTTATTAAGTCCAATCCATGTTGATCCCAATTCAGTCCCAGGTGTCGTTAGGTTCCATAATGGTTCATCCTAAGTCAGGACCCTGCGACAGCACTACTCACTTAACTAGGTTTACTCCTTTATGAGTTAAGTCAAGTTCATTGGTCGACTGCTAAATCGCGACCTTCGTCTTGTACACTCCACTCATACTCAAGCTTTCGATGTCCCACCTTGATTTTTGGGTCGTCCTTACACTTCTCCGCCCAACACTTCACCATTCAAAATTGTCAATTTCGCGTGGAATAGCTTGAAGTGTGGTATTCTAAGTTGCAATGTAGCTTTATGTTGTACCTTTCAGTTCATACCGACACTACTATGTCCACCTTGACTCATCCTCTGGTTACCCAAACCACAGAGGAATATCTGTCCTTCCTAGTCAAACTCCTCGTTCTTAAAGTTTACACAATCCCGTGGAGTCTATTATTAAGTTACTTAATTACTTAATTACTTATATGCATATCATGTCGATAGGAACGTGCTGATAGGTGATCGACAAGAAACTTCGCTTGGAGCAGAAGGCCAAGGTGTTTCCACTTGAAGTTCCATGAAAGACTCTTTGGAGGAAAGCACAAGACTTAACGACTGACATTGACTTAGCGTCTGCAGAATTTCTTAACTAGGTGTGCCGTTTCATCGACGACAGGTTCGTCGAGTTGCTTGCCGACGACCGAGTCGACATCACTAACCTTGAGACTCAAAAGGTGGTGTTCAGGATTCTGCTCACCCCATTGACGAGTCCGAGTTGATGTGGATGTCGCTAAGATGGTCTTCTCGAGATGGCAAAGCATGCCTTCACAACAAGGTCTCGCATCATGTTGAACTCCCGAGAGATTACCGAGCTCACTTGGACAAGCTTGCGGGAGACACTACATTAGTTTCATCGTGTAAGCACCTAAACGATGCTTGCGACGTTAGTCGTAGCAACTGGTTTACCTAAAAGCGGTTTAACGTTGTCTTGGTACTCATGCTAGGTTAATAGTGCTTGTAATGACTTCTTAAGTCCAAGCCATGTTGATCTCAATTCAGTCCCAAGTGTCGTTAGGTTCCATAATGGTTCATCCTAAGTCAGGACCCTACGACAGCACTACTCACTTAACTAGGTTTACTCCTTTATGAGTTAAGTCAAGTTCATTGGTCGACTGCTAAATCGTGACCTTCGTCTTGTGCACTCCACTCATACTCAAGCTTTCGATGTCCCACCTTGATTTTTGGGTTGTCCTTACACTTCTCCGCCCAACACTTCTTCACCATTCAGAATTGTCAATCTCGCGTGGCATAGCTTGAAGTGTGGTATGCTAAGTTGCAATGTAGCTTTATGTTGTACCTTTCAGTTCATACCGACACTACTATGTCCACCTTGACTCATCCTCTGGTTACCCACACAACAGAGGAATATCTGTCGTTCCTAGTCAAACTCCTCGTTCTTAAAGTTCACACAACCCCATGGAGTCTATTATTAAATTACTTAATTACTTATATGCATATCATGTCGATAGGAACGTGCTGATAGGTGATCGACAAGAAACTTCGCTTGGAGCAGAAGGCCAAGGTGTTTCCACTTGAAGTTCCGTGAAAGACTCTTTGGAGGAAAGCACAAGACTTAACGACTGACATTGACTTAGCGCAAACTAAGGCAAGCCCCGGTTTGCATTTAAAAGCTTTACAGAGTTTTGCAGTATTTCCCACATTACGTCTTGAGTATCATATGTGCATTACATATAGGGTGATTGATACTCCACTTGCATGACCACAAATCCCAGGGGTTGGTTGGAATGGGTTACAGTTTGACCTGTAGTAACTGCTTTGCTAATGTATAGGAAATCCGGTAGAAGTCGAGTAGTTGGAATCTACTCGCGGGAGGGTCAAATTTTACTGACGACAAGTCAAGTAGTTTATTTTACTTGCGAGAGGAGTCGAGTAGGGGAATCTACTCGCGAGATGTTACCAAAATGTTCACTCTTAATATTTGGAGATGTGGACGGGGATGTTCCTGTAGGACGGGACGCGCAAGGTTGTCTGAGCTTGAATGAGGGGGGGGGGGGGACAATGCTTGCGACCACATTTGGGCCTAGGGCGATAAGGGTAAGGACAATGTGGAGGTTGGTTTGTAGCCCCGTCTGTGTCGGTTAAGGACCGTCTCATGTGCGGCCCTGTTGATCAAGTTTGAATAGTACCGGTTACAATATGGATTAATGGGGTCCATTAAACTGATGTAGCTTGGGCAGCCTTGTGTCGAGACTTATACCGCCGTCCTTCGGGGGAAGATGATCGTAAGGTGGGAACCTCTAAGGAGCAACATCGACGTGCTCAGTTATGGACCTTACTTTTGGGACGGTAGAACTGGTTCCACATCGGGATGACGGGTGAAAGGTGGCCACATACGACATGGGAGAGGAGTACAGTGAAAGGTACTTCCGAGCGGGCGTATGTGTCGTGTATTCCGGGTATGTCCTGATTGCAATCGCCATCCCTCGCGGTTTAGAGTACCACTTGTTCACTAAGTTGTGACATAGTAAATACTTAAGAAGTCAGAACAATATGATATATTGAATTATAACTGCTTTGCAACCTTGTATGGCTTAGAGATAGTACAATTAAAAGTTTACAGTTTCCCCATACTTTACATGTAATAGCATTATGTGCTTTGGGCATGTCATATCATAGGCAAAGCGTTTCTTGTTTGATTGTGGAGTCTATGATGTGCCGTGCTTGAAGAATGTCATTTGCTACTCAAAACATGATTATAAGGATCCACTTGTAGGCGAGTCTATTTATGCTATTCCTTACCTATGCTTAGTATTTACCCTGCATATGTCTAGTGAGAGGGGTTAGTCTTGCTGAGCCTTATGCTCACGTTTGCGCTTTAACGATTTTTGCAGGTATTAGATTTATTTATGCTGTTCAGGTTGTACATGAGATCTCAGGGTGTCGAGATAAATCTTATGTGAACCACGCCGCTGCTGAATGTTCTTCTTGCTACTAGTGAGAAGCGTCCTAGGGCATGGATGTCTTCTCTCCTACTTAGTTAGGTGAGATTATGAGTATGTATTTTCCGTTGCGTGTGTACCCCTATTGTATACTCTTTTGTAAACTCTTCTTATTATGAAATGAAAACTTTATATGTTTTGGTATCTTTTTTGTGTGTGCTGTTAGGTGTCGCATCACACGGCACCACCCAATGAGATCCTCGGATGTGTGGACTCTGGTCCCCACAATACACATCCAAGTCCTTGCCTCGATGCGTCGCAATAAATATCAAAACTCTTGCTCACATCTGGCAGTACCAAAATTGGGGCTGTTATCAACCTCTTCTTCAACTCCTCAAAACTGTTTTGCCAAGCTTGAGTCCATTGGAATACATTTCCCTTCATTAGCAATTCCGTCATTGGCTTGGCTATCTTGGAGAAGTCCTTGATGAACCGACGGTAATATCCAGCCATCCCAAGGAAACTCCTTATTTCCTTTACATTTTGCGGCGGTTCCCACTTCAACACGTCTCTCACTTTACCGGGGTCAACCAATACTCCTCCTCCTGAGATTATATGACCCAAAAACGACACCTCTTTCAACCAAAACTGACACTTGTTGAACTAGGCATACAATTGATGCTCCCTTAATTTTTGCAACGTAAGCCTCAAGTGTTCCTCATGTTCCTTCTCATCCTTCGAGTAGATCATAATATCATCAATGAATACCACAACGAACTTATCCAAGTACTCCATGAAGACCTTATTCATGAGGTACATAAAGTATGCCGGTGCGTTTGTCAATCCAAAAGACATCATAGTGTAATCATAAGATCCATACCGTGTCCCAAAAGCTGTCTTGGGTATGTCCGACGGTCCAATCTTCATTTGAAAGTATCCCGATCTCAAATCAATCTTAGGGAAGACACAAGCACCCTTCATATGATCAAACAAGTCTTCTATGCGTGGCAAGGTGTACTTGTTCTTGATTGTTATCTCGTTGAGAGCTCGGTAATCCACACACATCCTTTGAGTTCCATCCTTCTTGTCCACAAACAGAACGGGCGCTCACCAAGGTGAAGAACTAGGGCGAATAAAACCTTTCTCTAGTTCCGCTATTTCCATAGGAGGCATCCTATACGGCCTCTTAGCTATAGGTGCAGTTCCAGGTATTAAATCAATAACAAACTCAATGTCTCGATCAGGTGGCATACCTGGCAACTTGTCCAGAAAAACATCCAAAAATTCACACACCACCAGAATCTCCTCAATTCGGCACCGTCCATATGATTCAACTCCAATTGCTTCGGTGTGGTTTGAGATGCTTTAAATTCTACAGTGATCCCTTCTTCATTGGTCAACTTCACCGTCTTCATGGCACACTCAGTAACTCCATTGTGTTTCCTCAACCAGTCCATACCATGTATAATGTCCAATCCTTGAGAATCCAAAACAATGAGGTTGGCGGAGAAGTCTACCCTCCTTATTCTAAGGCTTACTTTTGGACATACTATATTTGTCCTCATCTCTCCTACAGGAGACTTAACCAATAGAGTAAACTTCATATAAGAGATAGGCAAACTATACTTGGCAACATACTTCTATGAAATGAATGAATGTGATGCTCCAGAATCAAACAACATAGTCGCGGGGTTGGAGTTGGCAAGAAACATACCAATGACCACGTCATCCGCTTATTGAGCATCCTCCGTAGAGACATGGTTCACGTTGCCACAAGCAAAATTCTGCTGCCCCCGGTTCCCTTGCGGTTCTCCTCCATTGGGTCATGGGTTTTGATGAGGACATCACTTATATGGATACAAACAACACTCCATTAAATATACAAGATGCAATCAATAGTGTTCATACACAACAATTAATTTCAGAGGTGAACTCGTTCTTATATATTTCCTTATATGTTTTTGAACATAGATTGATACTTAATGATTTATTTGTGATTAGGATCCATGGATAGGTTCAAGTAGTACTTGGAGGGAGTATTAGGGACATGGAAGACCAGAGAATTCGTTCAAAGAAGATGGAAACCGAACCAAACTCCAAATCGTATCCAACTCGGAGTCCAGGAGCAGTACGCACTAAAACGGACGCTCAGGACGCATACGAACTTCGTTTTGGACGTTCTACATATCCCCGGAAAGGGGAGAGGATAACCTTTCCAATGGCGCCGGTCCCATGTCAAAATTCCTTCGGAGTAGATGGGAATGGTCGAAATAAAATCAATTACAGAATCTGTTAGGGTGCTGCGCCACCGTATTGGACCATTGGGCCTTGTATCAAGTCTAAGCCCATTATTTTCGTGTGTTAGGGTTAGGTCACGACCCCAAAACCCCCTTGGACGTCCTCCCACCTATATATACTCCATAGTAGCCGCCATGAACAATTGGGTTTTGCTTAGATCAATAATATCGCCGTTCTACGGTTTGTGAGACCCCAACTTCGCAATTTTCAGATCGTGTCTACCTTGTTCTTGCTTGTGTTCTCGGTTGCACTTGCAGGGATTAGCCTTCTTGACGAGGTCAATCGTGTGCAGCACGGTTGATAACCAACGGAGCGGTGGTGTAGTGATTGTAGGGGTTTTTTGTGTTCTACTCGAGAGCCTCGGATCATCAACGTCGAGATCTCCATCAATCGACTTATCCATTACCTATCGGAAGATCGGGCATTACAAATTTTCCTATCAATTGGTATCAGATTTCCAGGTTGCCCGTTAGGTAATTCATCTATCCATTACATTAGTTTTGTTACTCATACCTAGAGTCCACAAAAAAGCCACAAAAAATTTGCAGTTTAGTAGATCTGTTCATTATTTTGTCCAAACCACCATTGAGCCTTTGTAACTTTCGTTTTCAGTTTGGTTTTGTTGAGTTTGTGTCCGTTGTTGAGTCATATTTCTGGTTTAGAAAGTATTTTTAGTCTTAGTTTGAGTTTTGCATTATGTTGATTCATCCTTTTGAATCACATCATCACGTCCAGATTAAATTCATCTCTGTCCAGTTCAGTATTTTTGTCATATCTAGCTCATACAAACTCTGATTTTCGTGTTCTTATACTTTCTGGAAAGCTGAAGAAGTTCTCTATAACTTTCTTATTCATCATTTTCCCATAAAATGTAGTTATCGATGTCGAAATTGCATTAGATCCGAATCTGTTATTGACCTAAAAATTCTGAACAGTCTGTATTTCGGGGGCAGTATCTCCTATTGTTCTTTTCCAAAATAGGTCTTCCATGTATTGAAATTAAAGAGGAGAGATATATCTACAATCTTGCTGTTCTAAGTTTTCCAATTTAGAGCCTATAAGTGTGCCTATTTGTCCTTGGAAGATTGAGCAGAAAATCTGCGACAAACACACGAGATATCTTGGATTGATTTTCATTGTGTTCTTCCCTTGCAGCACATTCTGAAAAAAAAGGAAGAAAAAAAGAAAAATGCAAGTGCAAAACAAGAAACAAAAGTCGCACAAAAAAAGAGGAAAAAACAATAAAAAAAGAGAAGTGCTTGCATTCTTTGTGTCATCTAGTTTTGTCTCATGTCTAGCTAGCTTGAACTATTAGGAACACATTTAGGCCAGCAACTTTGACAAATACTTTGGACACTTATTCAACTTTACTATCTGATTTATTGTTGCTAATCTTTGCTACATAGAAAGTGCCATCCAAGCTACACCTTACTCTTGAGCAGAATCGATACACCTTTGCAATCATCCCACGCTTCATTGGTTTCTTCATACCGTCCACCGTTTGCCACCTGCAGTGTCGGTAATAACACTTGTAAGAGCGTGGTAAGACGCTTGAGAGTGTGTTATTCCACTTCCACTTTGCCATTATCCTTTGTAGTTGATAGGGATAAATATTTTTTGTGTTGTCTTCTGTTTGCTACTAACAATGTCAGGTAAAAGCAAGAATCATGCATTATATGCTGAGATGATGGACATGATGAAGACGACGATGGAGTTGCTCAGTAAAAATCAAACATCAACCAAGGATTCACATGATATTCAGACCACATTTACAACACCTTCCACAAGAAGTAATTACATTCTCCCATCTCTTCCTTCTTATGATGGTTTTGGTTATGATGAATATATTACTTGGGAAATAGATGTGGATAAAATTTTTGGACAATGTCATATGTGTGAGAGGAGAAAGATTAGAAATGTTGCAAGCGCATTAGTAGATTGTGCCTTGGTGGAACAATTTAAATGAATTAGAAAAACCTCGAACATGGAAAGAAACGAAAATTCTTATGCGAGTAACTTTTGCTAATGTATCTATGTGCAAAGAAGAAATTCAGCAATTTGAGGAGAAATTTCTTGTTGTACCTCCTTTTGTGTCTAACATTTTGCAGGACAATATAGAAAATAATATAGATGATGCAAAAGAGAACGAGGCTTTTGACAACACTTGTGAAATTTTAGATGGATCAACTCATAATGCACTCGAAATCACTGCTGAAAATGGTAAGGCAAAACATTCTACAAATACAGAAGGTGAGAAGTTTTTGGATGTTCTGAATTTTTCCACCAATCATGCTATTTTCGAGGAGCAACTATTAGAATCGTTTATTTATACACCATTGTCACATGTTGATTTTCCTGCTGATCGTTGCGCTACGAAAGAGTTGTGTGCTAATAACTCTATTATACCTATGCAAAAACAAGTTAATGTACAAGATGATTGTGTTTTGGATTCACCTACTTGTGCTGAAATTCATAATTTGATCACCACTACTGCTGAAAATGATGAGCTGAAATTTTTGTCTTCTCTAAATATTTTGGGTTATATTGAATTTGACACTCTTTGTGATCTAGATATCGTAGAGAAGAGAATATTTTTCCAATCTGAATTGCCTTTGTTAAGTAGAAATATTTTTCATTCTATAGGCAACTATGAAGATCATGGTGAATTTATGGTGCATAAAGTATTCATATGTTCCATTGTGCAAGATCTTTTTGTGCTGCAACAACATGGTCAAGTAAATGAATGTACTAACGCTAATAATGTCTTGTCAAGTTTTTCTAGTATTTTTTCCTTGCTGCAGAGACAACAAAAGCATTATTCACTGCGGTTGTGCATTATGGACAACACTCATTCTACCCCCAAAGCAATATTTTTTGCTGGACACACGAGCAAGCTGAGGACGACTTGTCATAAAGAAGGGGAGAATGATGAGATCATGCACATTATTATTGCACCTATAAACATGACACAATTTTTATTTGTTTGGGATCCTAGCTCAAGTGAATGTGCATTCTTATTTGATGGACAAGAGCGTTGAGCAGGAATAGAAGAGCTGAAATAAGGCGCATTGGGTGGTGCAAAGCGAGGGCGCACATTACTTCCTTGTTGCTGTCCTTGATATGGCGCCTTCCTGTTGTTGTCTTGCTCCATCTCACGGATCTTGTTCTCAACCACAATTGCTTTGTCCACAAGCTTCTGAAAATTGGCATAATCACAGTTGAGTAGTTGCACTTGGATCTCATTGTTCAAGCCTCTCATGAACAAGTAATGCTTCCGGCTGTGCCGACTAACATCCTCAGGCGCATATCTTGAGAGTTGAGTGAACTTATTGAGATATTCACTCACGCTTGATCTTCCTTGCCTTAAGTTCTCAAATTCTAGCCTTTTCAAAATCATAACACCTTCTGGCACATAATTAGAACGGAAGCTCTCTTTGAATTCGACCCAAGTAATTCTCTCCTGGTTCTCATGAGCATTGCATAAAGAATCCACCAATCCGCAGCTGCTCCAACTAGTTGATGAGAATCAAATAAGACCTTCTCCCGGTCACTGCATTGGATAATAGCAAGCTTCTTCTCCACGGACTTGAGCCAATTATCCGCATCCATAGGGTCAGCGGCTTGAGCAAAGGTTGGTGGCCTAGTCCTCATAAACTCCAACCGGTTATCAGGAGGTGGGGGTGGCGGTG
This sequence comes from Tuctoria greenei, assembly GCA_036927565.1. Lineage (NCBI taxonomy): Eukaryota > Viridiplantae > Streptophyta > Magnoliopsida > Poales > Poaceae > Tuctoria > Tuctoria greenei. The sequence continues at coordinate 199,634,372 of JAYESD010000003.1, read as the reverse complement.
GAGGCACGTGGGGCTGATTGTTGATGTTGCCAGCCTGCAGCTGTCCCATAGTCTGTATCATTGTCTGCATGAGCTGGTTTTGCATTGCCAAAAGCTACTCAATATTGATAGCTCCATGAGCAGGTCCTTGTCCATTGTTGTTCTGAGGTCCTCCATGGTTCTCCTCCTCATCATTGACATCCCTCTAGTTGCGAGTCCTCACCATGTGAAGAAAAGCAATAGGTAAGAATTAGAAAAAGTCCCCAACTATATGCATCAAGGGATATGAAACTAGACGACTAACTAGCCTACGTGGACATGGCAATGCTAAAGCATCCCAAAATCCTCTATTAAGCACATAAGCAAATAATATATAGCAACAACACACCAAACAAAACACATCGGTTCCTGAGTGCTCCTATGTGCTCTAAAGTGTCCATTCTATCTAGGTTGCGTCCTACGGTCAACCTGTGGCTCTGATACCAATCTGTGACACCCGGTTCCGAAAAATGAACCAAGTGAACGCATATGTATGCCCAGGACGTTCAACACACATATAAGAGTGCCTTCACAAAAGAGTATATAGAAAATTACCGCAGAACGAGATTAATTAACAAATTATTTTAAACAAACCATATTACCCTCGAATACAAACTCTATTGAATATTAATGACAAGTCCAACTAATGCAGCAGAAATAAGCTAAATAAGCAAACTAAACAGCTAGGCAACACAAGCGATAGGGTATAGCGCAGCTCCAATCAACACCACAGGCAAAGCTGACGGTAGACACGGCCTAGAACTCCGCATTATCGCCATTAAACTCCCAATCCCGACCTGCAACTGTTGGGGGCGATTGCAAGAGTGAGTACATGTCGTACTCAGCAAGTGTGGAAAGTGTGACATGTGGCTGATTCAATGATGAATATAATAATGGTTGAGTGCTGAAAAGTATATAAAAACATGTGAAAAGCAATATATTACATGTATGTGAAGTAAAACCATCATAATCATAAGTAATATCATAATACCAGTCTGAATTCATTACCATCATCCATAAGTCCAGATTTCCCCATTGCCAATAATTATTTCCAATACCAAAAATTAATCCATAATGAGCCATAACCATTACCAAACCATAACCATAACCAAAAACCATCCCAATACCAAGTTTCCTCTAATCATGTGAGGGTCCAGGTTACTCATAACCGGGAGCACGGCTATCATGATAGTTTTAGACACACTCTGCAGAGGTTGTACCACTTTACCCATGTGTTTGTGATTTCATCACATTTCGATGACTATAGAATCTCAATTATGTCGTCTCACACTTCCTTAGGTGTGTGGCCAAGAGATCACAAAATAGACTTTACAAAGGGATTACTAGCCTATTTAGACCCCACTGAGGTTTCACCGGTGGCGATGTCTCCCATAGAGCACATCATCAACCAAGGGCCCCCTCTTGAGCCATTCGGATTCCAGGGTAGCCCCACCAATCAACAACAAACCCAATTCGACTACCCCTTCCCCGAGCATCCTTAATGGCCCGAATAGCACTGGCAAAGCCCTAATTAATCAGCTACGCCGCACCCATACTTGGCCTCGTGGTGGCACTATAAATCCTGGATGGTTGCTCCACGAACCGGTCCTTAGATCTAAAGCAAGCTATCCACCATACACCCAACCCATCCACATACCAGGCTTGCTTAGATCACCAATTACCATATCATATTAACGAGTTCATGTTAACCGTAATCTCATCCATGCATAATTAAATTGAGTGGTATAGTTGTTTTCCCATCACAATTGATTAAGCGAAGCAAAAGGGTAAAAATCCCATCCCGGCTCTCTACCATATATTCCAAGTGACAAGGATGGTTAAACAAAGCTAGTAAACTTCCTACCATAGGATTTCCCATCAAATTGACACAAGCATGCAGTTTTGCAAACAAAACATTATTTTAAAATAGGATCAATATGTTTCAAGGACACTTTCCTTGCTCTTGCGGTTGATTAGGGTCAAAGCCTTCAAACTCTTGGTGCTGTAGATCCTCCGCGGCACTCTCAAGCGCAAATCCGTCTAATCCGCACAATAAACATACAGGACAAGAAACACAATCAAAGAGTGCACAAATATTACTCAATATGACATGACATTCATGATTAATGCAAATGCAAGGTAGAACTTGTTAATAGATTGCTTTTAATGATCACTAACTAGTTCTAATAGCTTTTAACAAGTTTATACAGGTTTGGATGTGATTAGATCAAATTTTAGAATCAATTCAACACAATTTAACCATGAAAATCGGACTAGTCTGCAGAAGGCCAGACTAGTCCGCACTTCGTAGAACTAGCAAACTAGGGTTTTCTAGATCGATGTGAGTTCAGAGACTAGGGGTCAAATTCACGTAAGGAAAAGAGAATAGAGGGTATACCAGGTGTTTAGAACTCCAGTGAATCAAGAAACTTGGTGGTAACACTTGGATCTTGATGATCTAGGGTTGGTGATGAGCTTGGAGATGAATTGGTGATGAAGAACAAAACTTGATGGAGATCTTGATCCTCTTTCGTTTCCTCCTCTCCTTCTTCTTGTTTGAGATCTTCTCCTCCCTTCTTGGTGGTGGCTCTCCACGAACTAGGGTTTGGGTGGGGTGGAAAAGTGGCAAATAGATGTCAAGCCAAGGGGTGGGGTTGTTTATATAGAGGTGGAGGCTAGGGTTGGATGGATTTCGAGTTTGAGATGAGTAGAGGCTGGTTTAGGGTCCCACATGGCCTCTAAAAGAGTTAGGCACGACATCACTAGGCCCACTTAACTTGAAACCCAAGAAACAAGTTGGAAAACAAAAGATCAACTCGGAGTCGCGAAATATCGGACAAGTCCGGAAAGGACCGGACTAGTCCGAAAATGTCCAGAGAGAAAATCGGACAAGTCTGGCTTAAAATCATACAAGTCCGACTTTTGTCAGAGAGGAAATCGGACAAGTCCACTGGAACACCGGACTAGTCCGGAAAAGTCCAAGGACTTAGCAATTTTTCAAGGATTCTTAGAATATCGGACTAGTCCGTACAAAATCGGACAAGTCCGAAAGATTCCAGAGGCAAAATCGGACTAGTCCGCAGCAAAAATGGACAAGTCCGTTTTTAGCCAGAGAAATCAGACTAGTCCTCAGTAAAATCAGACTAGTCCGCACTTTCCAGCATTTTAAGTGCGGTTTTGTTCCAAATCAATTTTAAATGTTCCAAATCAATTTTAAACTCATTCGTCTTTATGTGGGTTAATGTTAAACATGTATATGAATGTATGTAGGGCATGATGCATGAAAATGAGGGTGTTACGCGACTAGTCTAGACTTCACAAACCCTAACAGTAATTTTGGAAACCCTAATATAAATATTGGTGTACGGCCATAAAACACAAGCTCTCGACTGCCTATGCTGTCATACCTCCCAAGAGCCCAAAAATACATCTATCCGCTCATTCGAAACCAAAAAGGATCAAATCTTTGAGGATTAGAGATTGGACAAAGGAGAGAACTTGTTCTACACAATCTTGAGCTCTTGGGTTTCATCTCTCGCACACTCTCGTTGATTTTGTACATCTTTTGAGTGTGTTTGGTGGAGTTTGTTCTTGTAATCTTTGGGGAGCCCTCAACATGTGAGGAATCCCCCTTGAACAAGCTTAGTGGTGAAGATCGGCTTCCGTGGCGATTACCCCCGAGGGAAGGGTTAGTGAAGACCCAGTCCCCCATGGACTCCTCAATGAGGACGTAGATCCCTGTGTGGGACCGAACCTTGGGATAACTCTTGTGTCTTGCGTGTTATTATTCACTTTTCATCATATTTCAGGGTTTGCATAGTATTGAACAATTCACATTGAACATTGTATCAAACTTGATTATTGCAATATAATGTTTCATTGTTTCGATACACTTGAGTTGTCAATTGATTCCCGCTAAATAGATTCCTGGGAGTAGAATTATAGATTTCCTTCAATCTTCTAGTCCGCATAAAATGGACTAGTCCGCACCACAACGGACTACTCCGACCTCCCTGCATTTGATCTGTTTGTTAAGTGTTTTAGGGATCAATAAAAGTTTATTAAGCCTATTCTCCCCCACCCCTCCTGTAGGCTGCATTCAGAGATAAACCTTCTCTAGCCCCGACTATCAAAGTTTGGGCGAGCCTGCTCGAGCCAGAAAGCGGGTAGGCGATGATATCCAATACGGCACGAGCCGCATGGACATATTCATTGATGAAAGGACAACCACACTCGAGCTTATCCTAACATAGGTCACAGACCCTGCCAATGCCTCTCGTGCCCCGTGCCATCCGGCACAGTGATAATGGTGCACTGCAACATGGCACTGACTAACGACAAGATTGGGGTAGACACAAGGTGACTTTCGTGACCCGACATCACCCCCAGGCATGTTGGAAGATATTCCGAAGAGATAAGAACCATTGTAATCCCTCCACATTCATGAGGAGATCGGGGGTGGATGGAGCGACTAGACAGGACATGCCCGAGCTGCCTATAAAAGAGGCACGAAGGTCACCTTCGTTCTTGGAGTGAGGCATCTTGTCGATGAACTCAGGAAACTCACATATAGGCACTTAGGCACACGCGACTTAGCATGCAAACACCGATCATTTGCAATTCCTATAACACCATTTCCCTCTTTTGATCAACAAAGAGCAAGATATCAATACAGGACAATATAAATCCTTATGTTTGTGTAGCTAGTCCACTTTGAGGATGAATGCACAGTGTCGGTAACCTGCAGATGGGGTACCCTCGCACATAGGATGAAAACACCGAGGCACGTCTTGCGGTGCCATGTGTCCCGAAGGTGCCAAACCTTGGCCTTCCTAAAGGACAAGCTCCAGCACTGCCACGAGGGCCATGAAGATGGGACTCGGCTCCTCCGATGATGCGGGCTCCCGAGACGCCAGTGCTAGAACGGGACCTCACCCAACTTTGGGCGAGAGCTCTAGTGCAGCCATGTGGCTTGGAGCACAAGGCCAGGCACCCCCCGTGGGGAAGAGCCCGAACTTGCCACGTTCCCTGGAGAGCCCTGGAGCTGCCATGTGTCATGAAGAACCGGGACAGGCCTTCACAGCAGAGGCCAGCCACGACGCTGCCACGTGTCTCGCAACTTGCCATGGGCCGTAAGATGGCGCATCCTGCCCAAGTAGAGCATTGAAGATGCGCACCCACCTCCGGTGCACAACGCGGAGCTAGCCAACAACCAGAGACCGCTATGACCAATCACATCACAATGAAGGCGTTGTAGACCTATCCCACTCAGCCAAGTTGGTAGCTTGCAACAATAAGATAGGCTGACGTGACAGATTCTTCTATTGTTAGCAACAGCGCATGGGCTACTGAAGAGAGAGGCGACAAGACAGCGAGTCTTCACTGCCACTGTCAGAGGAAGCTTATGTAAGAAGCATAGATCTTTAGGACAAAATCGCCCAGGGACCACTTGTCCGGCCCCAGACCCCACTTGTAAGGCATCCGACCTTGTCAATAAAAGGACCAGACCGCCACCATTACAAAATACCAACATTGAATCCCCGATACACACATGCATACACACACACTAGCAATACAAACCACCGTGGAGTTGGGTGTTATGCTCCTTGCAGTCGAACCACGTAAAAACCACCGTCTCATACACTCTCATACACGCATACACTTGATTGAGGCCTAAGCCTTGCCGAATAAGAACATCCACGGGCTACTCCTTTGCAGATCCAGGGGATGTGTCTCATAAACACTTTGACATTTTGGCGCGCCAGGTAGGTGATTTTTCCCTAAAAGGAGTGGTATCGCTTTCACCACAATGGTGTTCATCAAGCCTTTGTGTAGTGGCAAGATCAAGCTGCAAAAGATCGACAAGCGTGTTGATGAAGACATGGAGATGGAGTTCTAAAGGCCGAAATGCGCTGTGGAAATGGTTCACAAGGCTGTGGAATTCGACCTCAACAGCGACCATGAGCATCGCAAAGCACTCTACTTCACCTGTGGAGGATATTGGGAACCAGCATCTAGGAACGTGGTCAATACCCTATGTCGGGCAATGGCTTGAGCAGCCTCTATTCACACCCCGACGCCGCATCACAGATGGATGGAGACGCCGATCAGCTTTGATGCCTTTGACTGCCCCAAGAACATGGCAGGAGTTGGGCTGTTGCCCCTCCTTGTCACCCTCACCATCGCCAACGTGATGTTCTACTGTGTCCTGGTAGATGGTGGGGCCGGCCTCAACCTCATCAATTCTGCAGCCTTCGACAAGCTAATGATTCTAGTGTCCAGGCTTCCCCCATTGAGACCATTCTCAAGGGTAGGGCTGGGGAGTATTATCCCGTACGACATCATCCATCTCCAGGTGACTATTGGGACACACGAGAACTTTAGGACGGAGAATATCCTATTCGACGTCGTGGAGGTTAACCTCCCCTACTAAGCCATCATTGGTAGGTCAGCCCTGTACTGGTTCATGGCTGTAGCCGACTACGGCTACCTCGTACTCAAGATGTCGACTCCCTCCGGCGTCCTCAAAACCTACGGAGATCGCGCTACTACGTTGACAACTTTGGAGAAGCTCCGAGCACTGGCAGTGGCCCCAGCACCTGCCCCGAGCGATGTTGGGTTGAGTTAGCCCTCGCTAGACTCACACATGCACAATCACGCCACTGCACCACAGGTGCAACCCTTCGAGGATGGCGATGTGCCCATCAAGACAATCTAGATTGGCTATGATGCTGCTCAGACCACCCGTATCGTGGGGAATCTGGACAGTGAGCAGGAATCGGTGCTCGCCGCTTTCCTGTGAGCTAACGTCGTTGTCTTCGCCTGGCAACCTTTGCAGATGCCAGGAATCCTTAGGGAAGTGATCGAGCACAGTCTAAAGATCTACTCCAATGCCCGACCAGCACAACGAAGGCCTCGTAAGCAGTCCATCGAGCGGCAAAACTTCATTCACAATGAGATCAAGAAGCTAGTCAATGCTGGCTTCATATGGGAGGTTCACCATCCCAGATGGCTGGACAATCCTATTGTGGTCCCCAAGGCCGTCGGTAAGCTCCGGATGTGCATCGACTACACCAGCCTCAACAAGGCATGTCCTAAAGATCCTTTCCCTCTTCCTAGAATAGATCAAATCATAGATTTAACCTCGGGATGCGATTTGTTGTGCTTTCTAGATGCATATTCGGGGTTTCACCAAATCCCAATGTCTAAAGAGGACGAAGAACATACTGCATTTATAGCCGTAGATGGCCTTTACTACTATGTCTCCATGCCTTACAGTCTTAAGAATGCCCTCCCACCTTTGTATGTGCCATGCATAAAACATTTGGGGACCTCATTCAGGACCTAGTAGAGGTATATCTCGATGATATTGTAATTAAAATCCAGACACATACATCATTGCAAGAGATCCTCACCCTAGTATTTGACAGACTGTGGACCACAAGCACAAAGCTCAATCCCGACAAGTGCATGTTCAGAGTCAAAGCTGGGAAGCTCCTTGGTTTCTTGGTCTAACACTAAGGGATTGAGGCCAACCCAGAGAAGATCAAGGCGGTGGAGCTGATGCGGCCTCCAGCCTGCATCAAGGATGTGCAGAAGCTTGCAGGTTGCTTGGTAGCACTCAGTCGGTTTATCTCTAGGCTCGCTGAGCGGGCTCTCTCAATCTTCAAACTCCTACGACACTGTGGACCATTTGTCTGGACCTAGGAGGCAGAGAAGGCATTCCTCGAGCAGAAGTAGCAGCTGATGTTGCTACCCATAATGGTGGCACCGGAGCCCAGGGAGCCCCTGTACCTCTACATCGCCGCCACAACAAAGGTGGTAAGTATGGTTTTGGTTGCAGAGTGGGCCGGACTCCAGCAGCCCTGATGGACGGAAGGGGCCCCTACCACTGATTCTGAGCCCTAGGGCCTGGAGCTTGCAGGGGGCTCCAACAACATGGTTGCCCCTGGGGGATCCGTCGCATAAACACTTTGACATTTTGGCACGCCGGGTAGGGGCTTTTTTTCCCTAAAGAAAGTGGTAGCGCTTTCACCACCATGGTGTTAATCAAGCCTTCTTGTAGCGGCAAGATCAAGTCGCAAAAGATCGACGAACGTGTCGATGAAGACGTGGAGATGGAGCTCCAAAGGCCGGACCGTGCCATGGAAACGGTTCACCAGACTGCGAACTTTAACCTCAACAGTGACCACGAGCGTCACAAGGAATTCCACTTCATTTGTGGAGGATCTTGGGAACCAACATCTAGGATTGCGGTCAAGACCCTGTGTCGGGCAATGGCCTCAGCAGCCTTTATTCACGCCCCGACGCCGCATCACAGATGGATGGAGATGCCAATCAGCTTCGACACCTCTGACTGTCCCAAGAACATGGCGGTAGCTGGGCTGCTGCCCCTCCCCATCGCCCCCACCATCGCCGACGTGAAGTTCTACTGTGTCCTGGTAGATGGTGGGGCCGACCTCAACTTCATCACCGTGCATCCTTCGACAAGGTAAATATTCCAGTGTTCAGACTCGCCCCACTGAGACAATTCTCGAGGGTAGGGCCAGGGAGTATTATCCCGTACGACAGCATCCACCTCCGGGTGACCCACGGGACACCCGATAACTTCAGGACGGAGAATACCCTATTCGACATCGTGAATTTTAGCCTCCCCTACCATGCATCATCGGCAGGTCAGCCCTGTACTGGTTCATGGTTGTAGCCCACTACAGCTACCTTGTCCTCAAGATGCCGACTCCCTCCGGCATCCTCAAGATCTGCAAAGATTGCGCTGCTGTAGTGATGGCTTTAAAGAAGCTCTGAGCGCTAGCAGCGGCCCCAACACCTGCCCCGATTGATGCTGGGTTGAGTCAGCCCTCGCTAGACTCATGCGCGCGCAGTCACATCGTTGCACCACGGGTGCAGCCCTCAGACGATGACGATGTGCCCATCAAGACAATCCAGATTGGCTCTGATGCTGCTCAAACCACCCGTATTGCGGGGAGTCTGGACAGCGAGAAGGAATCGGCGCTTGCCGCTTTCCTGCAAGCTAACGTCGACGTATTCGCCTAGCAACCTTCGCAGATGCCAGGCATCCTCAGGGAATTGATCAAGCACCCTCTGAAGATCTACCTCGACGCCCGACCAACACAGCAGAGGCCTCGTAAGCAGTCCATCGAGCGGCAGAACTCCAGCTGCGAAGATATCAAGAAGCTACTCGATGCTGGCTTCATACTGGAGGTCTACCATGCCAGATGGCTGGCCAATCCTGTTGTGGTCCCCAAGGCTGGTGGTAAGCTCCGGATGTGCTTCGACTACATCAACCTCAACAAGACATGTCCTAAAGATCCTTTCCCTCTCCCTAGAATAGATCAAATCATAGATTTAACCTCAGGATGCAATATGTTATGCTTTCTAGATGCATATTCGGGGTTTTACCAAATCCGAATGTCTAGAGAGGACGAATAACATACTGCATTTATAACTGTAGATGGCCTTTACTAGTATGTCTCCATGCCTTGCGGTCTTAAGAATGCCCTCCCACCTTTGTACGTGCCATGAATAAAACATTTGGGGACCTCATTCAGGACCTAGTAGAGGTATATGTCGATGATATTGTAATTAAAATCCAGACACATACATCATTGCAAGAGAACCTCACCCTATTATTTGACAGACTGTGGACCACACGCACAAAGTTCAATCCTAACAAGTGCACGTTCGGAGTCAAAGCTGGGAAGCTCCTTGGTTTCTTGGTCTCACGCCGAGGGATTGAGGCCAACCTAGAGAAGATCAAGGCGGTGGAGCTGATGCAGCCTCCAACCCGCATCAAGGATGTGCAGAAGCTTGCAAGTTGGTTGGCGGTGCTCAACCGGTTTATCTCTAGGCTGGCTGAGCGGGCTCTCCCGTTCTTCAAACTCCTGCAACAGTGTGCAGCATTTGTCTGGACCGAGCAGGCAGAGAAGGCGATCCGCGAGCTGAAGTAGCAATTGACATCGCTATCCATAATGGTGGCACCAGAGCCCAGGGAGCCCCTGTACCTCTACATCACCGCCACAAAGGAGGTGGTAAGTATGGTTTTGGTTGCAGAGCGGGTCGGACTCTAGCAGCCCCGACGGACAGAAGGGGCCCCTACCACTGATTCTGAGCCCCGGTGCTAGGAGCTTGCAGGGGCCCCAACAACATGGTTGCCCGCGGGGGATGTGTCGCATAAACGCTTTGACATTTTGGCGCACCATGTAGGGGCTTTTTCCCTAAAAAAAGTTGTACCGCTTTCACCACCATGGTGTTCATCAAGCCTTCGTGTATCGGCAAGATCAAGCTGCAAAAGATCGACCAGCGTGTCGATGAAGACGTGGATATGGACTTCTGAAGGCCGGAACGCGCAATGGAAACAGTTCACCGGACTTTGAATTTCGACCTCAATAGCGACCACGATCGTTGCAAAGAACTCCACTTCAACTATGGAGGATCTTGGGAACTAGCATCTCAGAATGCGATCAAGACCCTGTGTCGGGCAATGGCCTCAACAGCCTCTATTCACTCCCTGACACCGCATCATAGATGGATGGAGAGGCCGATCAGCTTCGACGCCTCTGACTGTCCCAAGAACATGGCGAGAGCCGGGCTACTGCCCCTCCTCGTCGCCCCCACCATCGCCAACGTGAAGTTCTACCGCGTCCTGGTAGATGGTGGGGCCGGCCTCAACTTCATCAACCATGCAGCCTTCGACAAGCTAAAGATTCCAGTGTCCAAGCTCGCTCCATTGAGACCATTCTCTAGGGTAGGGCCGGGGAGTATTATCCCGTACGGCACCATCAACCTCCAGGTGACCCACAGGACACCTAAGAACTTCAGTACAGAGAATATCCTATTCGACATCGTGGATGTTAGCCTCCCCGACCACGCAATCATCATCTGGTCAGCCCTGTACCGGTTCATGGCTGTAGCCCACTACGGTTACTTCGTCCTCAAGATGCCGACTCCCTCTGGCATCCTCAAGATCTGCCGGGATTGCGCTGCTGTAGTGACGGCTTTGGAGAAGCTCCAAGCGCTGGCAGCAGCCCCAGCACCTGCCCAAAGTGATGTTGGGTTCAGTCAGCCTTCGCTAGACTCACACGCGCGCAATCACGCCGCTGCATCGCGGGTGCATCCCTCCGACGACGACGATGTTCCCATCATAACAATCAATATTGGCTCTGATACTGCTCAGACCACCTATATCGTGGGGAGTCTAGACAGTGAGCAGGAATCAGCGCTCACCGCTTTCCTGCGAGCTAACGTCAACGTCTTCGCCAGGCAACCTTCGCAAATGCCAGGCATCCTCAGGGAAGTGATAGAGCACCGTATGAAGATCTATCTCGATGCCCGACCAGCACAGCAGAGGCCTCGTAAGCAGTCCATTGAGTGGCAGAACATCATCCGCAAAAAGATCAAGAAGCTACTCGATGATGGCTTCATACAGGAGGTCCACCATGCCAGATGGTTGGACAATCCTTTTTTGGTCCCCAAGGCTGGTGGTAAGCTCCGGATGTGCATCGACTTCACCAACCTCAACAAGGCATGTCCTAAAGATCCTTTCCCTCTTCCTAGATAAAATCATAGATTTAACCTCGGGATGCGATATGTTATGCTTTCTAGATGCATATTCGGGGTCTCACCAAATCTCAATGTCTAGAGAGGACGAAGAACATACCGCATTTATAATCGTAGATGGCCTTTACTACTATGTCTCCATGCCTTACAATCTTAAGAATGCCCTCCCCACCTTTCTACGTGCCACACATAACACATATGGGGACCTCATTCGGGACCTATTAGAGGCATATGTCGATGATATTATAGTTAAAATCCAGACACATACATCATTGCTAGAGAACCTCACCCTAGTATTTGACAGACTGTGGACCACACGCACAATCTAAAACTTGAAAAGTGCATGTTCGGAGTCAAAGCTGGGAAGCTCGTCGGTTTCTTGGTCTCACACCGAGGGATCGAGGCCAACCCAGAGAAGATCAAGGAGGTGGAGCTGATGCAGCCTCCAACCTGGATAAAGGATGTGCAGAAGCTTGTAGGTTGCTTGGCAGTGCTCAGCCAGTTTATCTCTAGGCTGGCTGAGCGGGCTCTCCCATTCTTCAAACTCCTGCGACAGTGTGGACCATTTGTCTGGACAGAGGAGGCATAGAGGGCATTCCGCAAACTCATGCAGCAGCTAATGTCGCTATTGATAATGGTGGCACTAGAGCCTAGAGAGCCCCTGTACCTCTACATCGCCCCAGAGGATGTCCGGGTCCCCAGGGATCCCTGGAGAGTTAGGATCCTCTTGGTCCCAGCCCCAGAGGATGACCGGGTCCCCCTAGCGGGCCCCAAAGAACAAGGAGCCTCTGGGTCCCAACCCCTAGGTGATGCCCAAGTCCCCCTAGGGGCCCCAGAGAACAAGGCGCCTCTGGGTCCCAGGCCCCAGAGGATATACGGGTCCCCCTACGGGGCCTCGCAGAACAAGTAGCCTCTAGCTCCCAGTCCCCATTGGGTGACCGAGTCCTCCTAGGGGGCCTCAGAGATCAAGAAGCATTTTGGTCCCAACCCCCAAAGGATGCATCGGGCCTTGGGGACATGGAGTCTCCAAGCCCGGAGCAGATTGAAGAGGATGCACATGATTCTCCAAGGAGATCCCAGACCATCCAACACCCGGTCTACTTCATTAGCGAAGTCGTACATAAAGCAAAAACAAGGTACCTTGAAGTGCACAAGCTGCTCTATGCGGTACTAATCACGTCGAGGAACCTCCTCCATTACTTTCAAACACACAGAGGTTCTGTTGTGACATCATTCCCACTGGGGGCAGTGCTGCGCAGCCCTAATGCAATAGGCAATATTGCCAAATGGGTGACCAAACTGGCAGAGTTCAAGCTCGACTTCATACCGTGGCATGCAATCAAGAGCCAAGCGCCTGCGGATTTTGTCGTTGAGTGGACTCACTCACCAAGCAACCCAGGGGGCCGGGAAATCAGCGAGCCGGTGCCCAGGGCACCGGTGCTTACTGGACCTCATTGGACACTGTTCTTCGATGGATATTTGCAGAAGCAAGGGGCCGGAGCAAACGTACTGCTCACCTCGCCAGCAGGAGAGCGGTCCATGTATTTTGTGTGCCTGTACTTCAAGGCGACCAACAACATGGCGGAATATGAAGCAGGGTATTGGTGTCCAGTAGATGCTAGTCAAGGGAGACTCCTAGCTGATCATCAAGCAGTTCCGAGGAGAGTGTTGCTGCAATGACCCCAACTCGCGGCGTACCTGCTGCACGTCAAGAAGCTGGAAGCTATTTTCGAGGCTTTGGACCTCTGCCATGTGCCCCGCGCCAACAACTCCATCGCCGATGCCCTGTCAACCATGGCGTCCACGGGAGCCTCAGTTTATAAAGAGGTCTTTTGCGGGAGGTTGGTGCAGTCGACCGCTAGGCCTGTGGGGCCTAATGAATAAGGCGAGCCCAGCACCATAGAGCTAGTGGTCATGGAAGCACCGCAACCATGGGGCCCGCCAATGTTCTTGTGCGACGTTGGGGACCCCAGATCACCTGGCGTCATAGATCTAGAAGCTCAGGAGAGTCCCGATGCATGGATCATAGAGATTCAGGATTATCTGAAGGACAACATCCTCCCAGGGGATCTAGTATCCGCTGAAAGCATCGTGAGGATGGCAAAACACTACATGCAGTTAGATGGTGACCTCTGCCCGTGTGGCGCCAATGACATGCTGCAACGGTGCATAACTCGGGAGGAAGGATGCGACTTGATCGTAGAGATCGACGAAGGAGAGTGCGAAAATCACGCAGCTTCCCGCACGCTGGTTGGCAAAGCCTTCCTACATGGCTTCTATTAGCCAACAACACTACAAGACACCATCAAGCTGGTCAAGAGATGCAAGGCATGTCAGTTCCACACCAAGCAAATTCACACTCCGGCGCAGACACTACAGATGATCCCACCCTCCTGGCCTTTCGCGGTCTGGGGACAGGATATCCTGGGACCCTTACCAAGGGCAGTCGGAGGGTACTGATTCCTCTTTGTCACTGTAGACAAGTGCACCAAGTGGCTGGAGGCAGCCCCAGTGATCAACATCAACAAGGAGTCCGCGAAGTTCACCAGTGCAGTGTTCAAGGACTACTGCGAAGACCTCGGTATCCAAGTTTGTTATGCATCTGTGGCTCATCCAAAGAGCAACGGTCAAGTTGAAAGGGCCAAAGCTGAGATCCTCAAGGCCCTCAAAACACGCACGTATAACAGCTTGAATAAGCATGGTGCCAAGTGGGTTGACAAACTCCCCTCTGCTCTATGGGCAGACCGGACATCACCGAACCCCGCCACTGGAGAAATACTTTTCTTCCTGGTGTATGGGTCCAGGCCGTCCTCCACCCAGATATCATAGTGGGCTCATTTCGAGTCCAAGCGTTCGATGAAGCCTCATAGGACCAGCTCCGAGGGGAAGATGTTGACCTCGTCGACGAAGCAAGGTGGCATACCACCATCCGAAATGCACATTACCGATAGGCGCTCAGGTGCCACTTGGAGTGGTTCGTGCGGAGTAGAGAACTCCAGACGGGTGACCTAGTGCTGTGGCGTATACTTTCTCGAGAAGGGTCGCACAAACTCTCCCCCAGCTGAGGGACCTGCGACACTCAGTTCCGAAAAATGAACCAAGTGAACACATATGTGTGCCCAAAACGTTCAACACACATACACGAGTGCATTCAAAAAAGGATATACAGAAAATTACCACATAACAAGGTTAATTAACCGAATTTTATTACACAGTTCATAATATCCTCGAATACAAACTCTAATGAATATTAATGACAAATTCAACTAATGCAGCGGAAATATACTAAATAAGCAAATAAGTACTTGTCTCCTCCTCCCTCCTTGATTGCATCAATACACATCGAAGTCCTTGTCTCGATGCGTCGCAATAAATATAAAAACTCTTGCTCACATCCGGCAGTACCAAAATTGGGGCTGTTGTCAATCTCTTCTTCACCTCCTCAAAACTGTTTTTTCAAGCTTGAGTCCAATGGAAAGCTTTTCCCTTCATTAGCAATTTTGTCATTGTCTTGGCTTTCTTGGAGAAGTCCTTGATGAACCGACGGTAATATCCAGCTATCCCAAGAAAACTCCTTATTTCCCTGACATTTTGCGGCGGTTCCCACTTCAACACATCCCTCACTTTTCCTGGGTCAACCGATACTCCTCCTCCTGAGATTATATGACTCAAAAATGACACCTCTTTCAACCAAAACTGACACTTGTTGAATTTGGCATACAATTGATGCTCCCTCAATTTCTGCAATGTAAGCCTCAAGTGTTCCTCATGTTACTTCTCATCCTTTGAGTAGATCATAATGTCATCAATAAAGACCACAACAAACCTATCCAAGTACTCCATGAAGACCTTATTCATGAGGTACATAATGTACACAGGCGCATTTGTCAATCCAAATGACATCACGGTGTACTCATAGGATCCATATCGCGTCCTAAAAGCTGTCTTGGGTATGTCCGATGGTCTAATCTTCATTTGCAAGTTTCTCGACCTCAAATCAATATTAGAGAAGACACAAAACCCTTCATCTGATCAAACAAGTCCTCTATACAGGGCAAGGTATACTTGTTTATGATGGTTACCTCGTGGAGAGCTCGGTATTCTACACACATCCTTTGGGATTCATCCTTCTTGTCCACAAATAGAACGGGCACTCCCCAAGGTGAAGAGTTGGGCCGAATGAAACCCTCCTATAGTTGCTCTTGAATCTGCTTCTTGAGCTCCGTTAATTCCATAGGAGGCATCCTATACGGCCTCTTAGCTATAGGTGGAGTTCCAGGTATTAAATAAATAACAAACTCAATATCTCGATCAGGTGGCATACCTGGTAACTCGTCTGGAAAAACCTCCAAAAATTCACAAACCACTGGAATCTCCTCAATTGCAGCAACGTCCATATGATTTAGTTCCAATTGCTTCGGTGCGGTTTGAGATGCTTCAAATTCTACAGTGTTCCCTTCTTCATTGGTCAAATTCACCGTCTTTGTGGCACACTCAATAACTCCATTGTGATTCCTCAACCAGTCCATACCAAGTATAATGTCCAATCCTTGAGAGTCCAAAACAATGAGGTTGGCGGAGAAGTCTACCCCCCTTATTCTAAGGCTTACTTTTGGACATACTATATTTGTCCTTATCTCTCCTCCAGGAGACTTAACCAATAGAGTAAACTTCATATGAGAGATAGGAAAACTATACTTGGCAACATACTTCGATGCAATGAATGAATGTGATGCTCTAGAATCAAACAACATAGTCGCGGGGTTGGATTTGGCGAGGAACATACCAATGACCACGTCATCTGCTTGTTGAGCATCCTTCATAGAGACATGGATCACGTTGCCACGAGCAAAATTCTGCTGTCCCCGGTTCCCTTGCGGCTGTCCTCTATTGGGTCTTGGGTTTTGCCTTGGCGCATTGCCTCCTTGACCAAGGTTTGACATAGGACATTGATGTGCAAAGTGTCCAGCTTCTCCACAAGTATAGCACTTCTTAACTCCACCAGAATTATTGGGATGAGCTTGGTTCTGAGCATTAGCACCAGGATAGTTGGCACGAGGTGCATATGGCATCAGAGGCCTAGGTGCTTGCATAACTAGGGCGCTGTATAGGAGTAGAGGAGCTGTAATATGGCGCATTAGGAGGCGCAAAGCGAGGGCGCACATTACTTCCTTGTTGCTATCCTTGATATGGCACCTTCCTCTTGTTGTCTTGCTCCATCTCACGGACCTTGTTCTCAATCACAATTGCTCTGTCCACAAGCTTCTGAAAGTTTGCATAGTCGCAATTGAGCAATTGCACTTGGATCTCATTATTCAAGCTTCTCATGAACAAATATTGCTTCCGGCTGTCCCGACTAACATGCTCAAGCACATATCTTGAGAGTTGAGTGAATTTGTTGAGATATTCACCCACGCTCGATCTTCCTTGCCTCAAGTTCTCAAATTTTTTCCTCTTCAGAATCATAACACCTTCCGACACATAATGAGAATGGAAGCTCTCTTTGTATTTGGCCCAAGTAATTCTCTGTTGGTTCTCATGAGCATTGCAATAAGAATCCCACCAATCTGCAGCTGCTCCAACTAGTTGATGAGAAGTAAATAAGACCTTCTCCCAGTCACTGCATTGGACAATAGCAAGCTTCTTCTCCACAGACATGAGCCAATTATCCGCATCCATAGGGTTAGCGGCTTGAGCAAAGGTTGGTGGCCTAGTCCTCATAAACTCTCCCAACTGGTTATGAGGAGGTGGGGGTGGCGGTGGAGGCTTGTGGGGTTGATTGTTGATATTGCCAGCCTGCAGTTGTCCCATAGTTTGTATCATGGTCTGCATGAGCTGGTTTTGCATGACCAAAAGCTGCTCGATGTTGATTGCTCCATGAGCAGGTGCCGATTGTTGTTCTGAGGTGCTCCAAGGTTCTCCTCCTCATCATTAGCATCCCTCTGGTTGGGAGTCCTCACCATCTGGAGAAAAGCAATAGGTAAGAATTAGAAAATGTCCCCAACTATATGCATCAAGGGATATGAAACTAGACAACTAGCTAGCCTACGTGGACATGGCAATGCTAAAGCATCCCAAAGTCCTCTGTTAAGGACATCAGGCAAACAATATATATAGCAAACAGCACACCAAGCAAGAACACATCGATTCCTGAGTGCTCCTATGTGCTCTAAAGTGTCCATTCTATCTAGGATGCGTCCTATGGTCAACTTGTGGCTCTGATACAAATATGTGACACCCGGTTCTGAAAATGAATCCAGTGAACGCATATGTGTGCCCAGGACATTCAACACACATACACGAGTGCATTCACAAAAGGATATACAGAAAATTATCACAGAACAAGATTAATTGACCAAATTTTATTACACAAACTATATTATCCTCAAATACAAGTTCCAACGAATACTAATAACAAGTTCAACTAATGCAGCGGAAATAAACTAAATAAGCAAACTAAACAGCTAGGCAGCATAAGCGATAGGGTATAGCGCAACTCCAATCAACACCACAAGCAAAGCTGACGGTAGACATGGCCTAGAGCTCCACATTATCGCCATTATGCTCCCAATCCTAACTTGCAACTGTTGGGGGGATTGCAAGGTGAGTACATATCGTACTCAACAAGTGTGGAAAGTATGACATGTGGCTGATTCAAAAGACGAATATAATAATGGTTGAGTGCTGAAAAGTACATTAAAACATTTGAAAAGTAATATATTACATGTATATGAAATAAACCCATAATAAGCCATGTAGTTATCATAATATCAGTCCATATTCCATGTGCATAATCAAATACCAACATCCGTATTCAATACCAGAATTCAATTCAAAACCATCCATAACCATAATACCAACCATAACCATCCCAATCCCAATTTTCTTCTAATCATGTGAGGGTCCAGGTTGCTCATAACCGGGTGCACGGCTATCATGATAGTTTGAGACACACTCTGCAGAGGTTGTATCGCTTTACCCACGCGTATGTGATTCCATCACCTTCCATTGACTAGAACCTCTATTATGCTGTCTCACACTTCGATCGATGTGTGGCCAAGAGATCACAAAATAGCCTTTACAAAGGGATTACTAGCCTATTTAGACCCCACTGAGGTTTTATCGATGGCGATGTCTCCTACAGAGCACATTTTCAACCAAGGGCCCCCTCTTGAGCCATTTGGATCCCAGGGTAGTCCCACTAATCATCAACAAACCCAATCCAACTACCCCTTCCTTGAGCATCCTTAATGGTCCAAATAGCACTGCCAAAGCCCTAATTAATCAGCTACGCCAATCCCATACTTGGCCTCATGGTGGCACTGCAAATCCTGGATGGTCGCTCCATGAACCGGTCCTTAGATCTAAAGCAAGCAAAACCACCATAACATCCAACCCATCCACGTACCAGGTTGAGACAATATTTGATGATTGATGACTTACTGATATAAATGAGGATATGACTACATGGGATAGGAATGACATTGACGGAGCAACTAGTGATGCTTCCGCTCTTTCTAATGAAGATGACGACGACAACGACCACGGCGATGATGATACATATATCAATGATGGTATTGTACCTCCAATATTGAGAGCGGACAGCGAAGATGATGATTTTTTTCATATAGGTACTGTGTGAGCTAGCTGTACGTGAACTATGTAATTCAGTTTGTGTTCTCTGGCAATAGATCTTAACGCCACCAACCGGTATTTCGTGGAAACGGATCCTAATACAACGATTGTGTTTCATGGTGATAGATCCTATCTCCACGAACTTGTGAATCATGTCATAAGTTCCTAATGCAACGTTTGTGTTTCGTGGCGATAGATCCTGTGAGACCTATGTGTGCTGAATGCATTGGCATGTGGTGAATACATTGGTTTTGATGATAAAGGTTCTGAAATTCTGTTAAAACACCTTTTTGGCAAAGTCCGACTCTAGCTCCGAGCTTCTGCAAGGTCCGACAATAGGTTCGACTTGCTTTGTCTAGGTCCGACATATTTTTGGGTAGATCCGGTGAGCTTTGTCTTTAGCTCCAGCATGTCTTTGATAGCTCCGGCATGTCTTTGTTAAGCTCTGATATGTTTTGCTAGGTCTGACTTATGTTGGTTAGCTCCAACATATTTTTCTAGCTCGGGCTTTTGGGTTAACTAGTTCCGACTAGTTTTGGTAAGCTCCGGCGCTAGGTTGTACTAGCTTTGTAAGCTCCGGCGCTAGGTTGTATTAGCTTTGGTAAGCTCCAGCGCTAGGTCGTACTAGCTTTGGTAAGCTCCGGTGCTAGGTTGTACTACCTTTCATAAGATCCGGCTCAAGCTCCAGTTAGCTTTGGCAAGGTTAGGAGCTTGATCGTAATGTTCCAAATTTTCATGTGAAATGTTTCGAACTTGCTTTACACTTATGGAAAGGTTTCTTAGTATTATTTCACTATGTTTTTCGTGCATTTTGGTTGATATGGCTGATATTGTTTTGATATGCTTTGCAACATGCTTATGTGAGGTGCTCACGTAAGGTGTTGTGTTCGGAACTGACTTGAGTTAAGTCGCGGACTTGGGATTGAACAGATTGGTTGTTTGTTCATGTGAAGGTGTTTCTTGATTTCAAGTCATGGCTAGTGACAGGATCCTTTGGACTAGTCTCAGGGAGGAGATGAGGTTCCAACAACAAAATTCAGGAGGAATTGTGGTTGAGCTTGTCAGGAGGTTGCGCAGGATGATTGAATCAAGGACAGTGCATATGAAGGTTACTGGACGTTGAAGGAACGTGTTTGCACATATGCATACGGTGCATGACTTGACAACATGGTTCCAAAGATGGTTTATGGATGGAAAGATCTGGTTGGAAGGATCGGATCATATCGGTTGATGACTTTGGCTGTGGCGGAGTCGGTTATGGCTCGGTACGGAAATTATCGAGTGGGTTATGATAGGATTTTGTATGGGTCAAGAATTTTGGTTGTTTTAAGTGGGATACGTTCCTAAGGTGTTTGGAAGTCTTAATATTGCTTCTATCTGCGTATAGAAGAGTCCTAAGCGGTTATGGAAAGTTTCGATTCATGATCTGAGCAGGATTAGAATCCTAGTTGAGATTAGGTTAGCCTAACAGCTGGTTATATAAGCAAGGGAGGCCAAATCTCGTGGTAGAAGACTTTGCGGCTGTTCCTATTGTGTTCTATTGAATAAAATTCATAGTTTGAAGTAACTTTTGTGCCTTGTTCATCCGACTTGTTCCAGACAAGTTTTACTCGTCGAGTTTCTGGACAGCACTACCTTTCATCGGTGGTTTTATCATAACTCGAGTTTTACAGACCCAATTGACTTGATTATTTTTGGGCTGTATTGAAACTTGATTCTTTATCATATGTCAAAATTTCACGGTCATTGGATTTGTGGTTTCTGATCTACACGAGTTTCTTTGCAGCATTCCAGAATTGTTTTTCTCGGGTAGGACAGATTGACCTTTGTTCGATCTTTCGATCATAACTTGAGTTTCTCACAACGGATTTGAGTGATTCTTCTTGTGTTTCCTTCGTGACTTGATTCTCTCTGATATATATCACTTTTGTCCCGGTGAAACACGTTTAGATTAGTTTCACACACAATTTTTTTAATAATCATTTTTTTGTCGAAGGGATTGGGATTTAATTGTTTCCGCTGCGTAAGGTTTTTTAAATCTACCATTCACCCCCTCTAGTAGCTTTTCACGTGCTCTTCGATCCTACAATTGGTATCAGATCCACGGTGCTCTAATCATTGTGATTTGCACGTGTTTTTGACTAATCATCATGGAGAAATACTCCGCCAAACCTTGTGTGTTTGCTGGTATTGATTTTCAGGTTTGGAAGGCACGCATGGAGTCTTTCATCCAGGCCCAAGGCTTCGCGATATAGGAAAAGGTTTACAAGACTTATGATGTGCCATCAAACGATCAAGTTACGGCTACGAACCTACGGGACGTCGACAACAACAACGAAGCCCGGAACTTGATCATCCAAGGACTCACTCAAAGCGACTTCGACCGCGTTACACACCTTCGATCGGCATATGATGCGTGGAGAGTGCTTTGTGACTATCACGAAGGATCCAACACGATCAAGGAGAAATACTCCGCCAAACCATGTGTGTTTGCTGGTATTGATTTTCAGGTTTGGAAGGCACACATGGAGGCTTTCATCCAGGCCCAAGGCTTCGCGATATAGGAAAAGGTGTACAAGCCTTATGATGTGCCATCAAACAATCAAGTTATGGCTACGAACCTACAGGACGTCGACAACAACAACAAAGCCCAAAACTTGATCATCCAAGGACTCACTCAAAGCGACTTCGACCGTGTTGCACACCTTCGATCAGCATATGATGTGTGGAGAGCACTTTGTGACTATCACGAAGGATCCAACACGATCAAGGAGGTGAGACAAGATATGTTCAAAAAGCAATATATGCATTTTGAGATGTAGCCCGGTGAGTCTATCGATGACCTTTTCGCTCGCTTCAATAAAATTCTCAGGAATCTGCGTAGTGTCAACGTTAATTTTTCTGATGCTGAAAATGCTAGGCAACTTCTTAGTGCATTAGACATGTCAATATGGGAGATGAAAGTTACATCTATTTGTGAATCTACTGTCATGAGTACACTTACTTTAGATTTGCTTTACTCTAAACTCAAAACTCATGAAATTGACATTTTATCACGTAAGAACCCAAATATGTCTATTGCATTTGTCTCACAACATCATATGCCTAGCTCCGGCCAATCATCATCTTGCAATACTCTTGCTTTGTTGTCCTCACTAACCCTGGAGCAGATCGAGGAATTTCCAGAAGAGGAGTTAGCACTCATCTCAACTAGATTCTCAAAAACATTGCAAAATGTGAGAACTAGAAGGAGAGGAAGCTCCGGACCTCAACGCTGTTTTGAATGTGGTAAGACAGGACACTTTCGTACAGAATGCCCTAACCTTTCAGGTCCTACTACCCGTGAAGAAAAATAGAACAAGGTCAAGACCACCTCTGGAAATCCCAACAAGAAAAAGAAGGGTACCATAGGACGCAATATGATTAACAGCTTCATCAACGCACTTCAAGAACTTAGTTCAAGTGATGTAGACTTTGAAAGTGATGAAGATGATGACGATCTTGCCAACTTATGCTTCATGGCGGGCAAAACAAGATCAAGATCAAGTCAGGAGGATGCAGAACACAACAGTGACGACGATGAGGTATGTTCTACCTGCAATAAAATGTGTGATGCTATTTCTCGTGCAACTATTATTGTCAAGAAAAAGGACAAAAAGCTTAGGGATAATGCTGCTAAAATTGAATCACTAGAATCTGAAATCAACCGTTTAAAAACTTTGATTCCTAGTGATGATGCATGTCCCTCATGTGACTTAATCTATGAATAATTTTCCACTTTATGAAGTGCACACTCCTCCACTCTAGATAGACTTGATGAAGAATTGAAAAGAACAGAGAGCTTGCTGCACTTAATGATAAAAAACTTAAAAGATGCTTCCTATTCAACAGATGATTTGCATTGTTCTGCATGTGACAATTTTTGATAAGAAACTAAAAAATGCAATAAATGAAATTTTCATTCTGAACAATGCTTTACGTACTCATGATGTTAAGAGTTGTTCAAATTGCAAATTAAAAGGAAAAACTTCATGTGAAAACTGCCTAGAATTGTCTAAAAAGCTTGATGGCATGAGTAGGACGCTAGAGCAGTTTTGTGTTGGGAACAAAAATCTAAACTTGCTACTGACTTCATCCAAATCTTGTAATGATAAAACTGGTTTAGGTTTTGATTCTCATGTTTATTCTAAAACACATCCACCTCAAATTGTAAAATCATTTGGAAGAGGTTTAATCAAAACCGTCCCTAAACAAAAGGATGTGATCTTTGAATCTGCTGGAGTGCTGTCTAATTATGTTTCTAATGCTGGGTACTCATCTAGACATGATTACAAAATTAAAATTCATTGTACTTATTGTGATAAAGATGGTCATGTCGTAGATTTTTGTTATAGACTAGCTAAACAAATTAAAAAGGATAAAATGTCTGCTAGATCTCATAACTTTCATGCTAAACCTAAAATTAGAAACATGCAACCTACTTTAATGAGTCAGAAATTTGAAAATGTAGCTTCCGGACCCTCTGGTAAGAGACTTGCAAAGACAGCTCCAGTAGTTCCAGTAGCTCCGAAAGCCCCCGGACCTTCTGTTGTTCCCTCTAGAGCATCAGTTCTTGCTTTTGGACCTTTGGTTTGTGCATCCGGAGCTTCAACTTTTTCTTTCGAAACAAATGTCCTTACCTCCGGAGCTACTGGTTTTCGCTCTAAACGAGTAACAAATTCTAAATCAATTGTTAAGAATAGAAAACCTCAACCTTTGACTCATAAACCTGTTGTTTTGTCACAGATTTTGCGTGTTGTTCCTACAGGACGTCGCATGGCTCAGTACTGGATTCCAAAATGCTTATTGACTAACCCCAGTGTCGAGTCAATGACGAACTGTCCTTCTATGTAGGTTTCACGCTTGAGGAAGGAGAACATTTGGATTGTGGATTTAGGTTGCTCACGCCACATGACCGGTAACAAAGAATGGTTCTCCTCCCTCTCTTTTGTGTCACGTGTAGAGAATGTTACATTTGCAGATAATTCTTCAACTCCTATAATTGCTAAGGGTTCGATTAGAGTAAATGATCACTACACTTTGAAGAATGTGGCACTTGTTAAAAATCTGAAATACAACTTGCTTTCTGTTTCACAATTGCTTGCTGAGAATTTAGAAATAACTTTCACTAAAAATTGCTGCAAAGTTGTAGGTTCAAATAGTGAGCTTTTGTTTAACATGTCTCGTTTTGGAAGAGTTTTTAAAGCTGATTTTGATATGTCAACTTCTGAGCATAGGTGTCTCATTGCAAATGATTCAAAAGATTTGTTCTTCTGGCATTGTAGACTTGGTCACGTAGGCTTTGATCACCTCAGTCGTATTAGTACTCATGATTGCATACGTGGTTTGCCTAAACTCAAAGGACACAAAGAAATTGTATGCTCTTCATGTAGACAAGCTAAGATGGTTGCAGGTTCACATGCTCCTCTCACGATTCCTATGACAACTGAATCTGGTCAGCTTTTGCACCTTGACACCGTTGGTCCGGCACGAGATGAATCCTTCAGAGGTAAATGGTACGTGCTTGTTATTGTTGATGATTATTCCAGATACTCTTGGGTTTACTTCATGGCATCTAAGAATGAAGCTTTTACTCATTTTAAGACTTTAATTCTTAGACTATCAATTGATCACCCAGTATCCTTAAGAGCAATTAGAAGTGATAATGGAACCGAATTTAAAAATCAATTCTTTGATCACTTTTGTACTTAACATGGGATAGAACATCAATTCTCTTCACCATATTTTCCTCAACAAAACGGTGTTGTAGAAAGGAAAAACAGAACCTTAGTGGAGATGGCTAGGACTATGCTTGATGAATATCAAACTCCTATAAAATTTTGGACAGATGCAATTGCAACAGCTTGTTATGTTTCAAACCGTATTTGCTTGCATGCGAAGCTAGGGAAAACACCATATGAGCTTCGATTTGGACATAGGCCTAGTGTCTCACACCTTAGGATCTCTGGTTGCAAATGCTTTGTTAATAAACATGGTAATCTTGATAAATTTGAAGCTAGAGCTGAAGATGGCATGTTTCTTGGTTACCCATCTCACACTAGAGGATACCGTGTGCTTTTACTTGGAACTAACAGAATAGTGCAGACTCATGAAGTTTCTTTTGATGAAGCTAGCCTAGGTACTAGCTCCAGTATTGCATGACCAGATCCATATCCTCAGGGGGAGGGTATTTTCGAAGAAGAAGAAGAGCTGGTGATACTGCCTGATAGTTCCGAAGCTGGCACGTGTCCAGCTCTGAACATTGAACAAGCTCCGACCATCACCCATACTTGTCCTGATCGTTCACAAGTCACAAGCTCATCAATCTGTGATTAACCTAATGAAGAAGAAGCCTGTGATACATCTGTTGCCCCATGGATTTACAAAGATCATCCCCACAACAGATTATTGGAAGCTTGCATGAACGGGTCACACAATCCAGGTTTTGCGATCCAAACTCTCATGCTCATTCTGCTTTTGTTGCTTCTTTTTTAACCCAAAGATATATCACACGCACTCACTAATGAATCTTGGATTATTGCCATGCAAGAAGAGTTAGAAAATTTTGAAAGAAATAATGTTTGGAAACTTGTACCTCCACCTCAAAATCACACTTTGATTGGAACTAAATGGGTGTTTAAAAATAAACAAAGCGAGGATGGGGTTGTGGTTAGGAATAAGGCTAGGTTGGTTGCTCATGGTTTCACTCAAGTTGAAGGTCTAGATTTTGATGAAACTTTTGCTCCCGTTGCTAGATTAGAAGCCATAAGAATTTTGTTATCTTTTGCTGCATCTAAAGGTTTTAAGCTATATCAAATGGATGTTAAAGGTGCTTTTCTTAATGGCTACATAGATGAGGATGTTTATGTCAAACAACCACCGGGTTTTGAAAATCCAGATTTTCCTAGTCATGTTTACAAACTGTCCAATGCCTTGTACGGTCTCAAACAAGCCCCTAGAGCATGGTATGATAGGTTAAAAACATTCTTACTTGAAAAGGGGTTTACCATGGGCAAGGTTGATAAAACTCTTTTTGTTCTCAAGCATGGCAATAACTCATGATTCGTTCAAGTGTACGTGGATGATATTATCTTTGGTTGTGCTTCTCATGATCTTGTGTCCAAGTTTTCAGCAATAATGAGTTCTAAATTTGAAATGAGTATGATGGGTGAACATACTTACTTTTTGGGGCTGCAAATCAAGCAAACCAAGGAGGGTACATTTGTGCATCACACGAAGTATACAAAAGACCTCCTAATGCGCTTCAACATGGACAAAAGCAAGCCTCTTCTGACACCAATAGGAACAACAACAACACTTGAACTTGATGAAGATGGTGAACCCGTGGATCACAAAGAATATAGAAGCATGATCGGATCACTTTTGTACCTCATGGCATCAAGACTGGACATACAATTCAGCGTATGTCTTTGTGCACGGTTTCAAGCCTCCCCACGTGCTTCACATCGTCAAGCTGTCAAAAGGATTCTCAAGTACTTACATGGAACTCAAGAATTTGACATTTTACTTCCTTCTTCCTCAACCGTTACTTTGAAAGCTTTTTCCGATGCTGATTTTGGAGGTTGTAGGATTGATAGGAAAAGTACTTCTGGTGCTTGCCATTTTCTTGGTAATTCACTTGTTGCTTAGTACTCTAGAAAACAAAATTCAGTTGCACAATCCACAGCCGAATCTGAATATGTAGCTGCTGCTAGTGCTTGCTCACAAATTCTTTGGATTGTTCAAACACTTAAGGACTATGGGGTTGATCTAGATAGTGTTCTACTGTTTTTTGATAACACTAGTGCCATTTGCATTGCTAAAAACCCTATACAACATTCTAGAACTAAGCACATTGATATTAGGTATCACTTTCTCCATGATAATGTTGAAAAAGGAAACATTGTGCTTCACCATGTAGATTCCGAACAACAATTGGCTCACATTTTTACAAAACCTTTGGATTTCACTTGTTTTTGTTTCATTCGTAGTGAAATAGGGGTTATGCATCCTCATGGCTTACATTGAGGGGGAGTTTTCAAACTTGAGAAGTCTATGTCCGAATCTGAAATTAAAATAATATGAGCATAGTATTTCATACATATATGACTTTGTGATTCCTTTTACATGCTGAAAGTTCTTACTACATTACTTGTGTTATACATTTTGTAGTTTTTGCCATGACTAGTAATTGGAATAATTACTTACACTAAATCTGGTCATGGTTGAACTTTCTTGCTGTTTTGAACTTTTTACATGCTCACAAGTGCTTTTAATCATAAATAATTAATCAAGTAATCAACTCACACGTTGAGTTTTTGTGAACAAATATAAGTTGAGAAAAGATCAAGGGAATATGCATGCATCACACTTCTTCTTTTGAGATCGCTTACCATTGCACTTAGATATGAACTTGGAAGAAGTTGTGTATGACTAAAACCACGTCCTTAAGCTTCTGATTGTCAAATGACATAGGATTGGCTTGGTTGGTTAGAATAAGGCAGATGCACATATAATCTCTTGCAAATATCATATGATCTAAATTTGTGCTTTGAAAAATAATGAAATGCTGCAACAAGTGTCATGCTTTCAGGTTTTGAAATAGTTAAGTTGTCAGATCATGACTTGCTTAAATTGAAAATTACATTTGATCTCTAGCATGGCTTACACTACTTTATGTATCTCATTTTTGTGATTGTGTAAGTTACTTGATAGTATGACTTGGATGAGCTTTGTTTTATATGTATATGTTATAATATGCTCATAACAATTAAAATTTCTCTTTTGAACCTTGCTGAATACATTGTCAAAGGGGAGAGATAATATGGTGAATTTTGCAAGGGGTAGAAATATGTATAGGGGAGAAATTTATTTCCATCTCATTTGATTTTCAAAAAGGGAGAAATTGTTTTCAAAACTTTTAATGTGAATAAGCCAATGTTCGGATCTTAAGTGGTGTTGCCAATTCATTCATCAAGGGGGAGATTGTGAGACCTATGTGTGCTGAATACATTGGCTTGTGGTGAATACATTGGCTTTGATGATAAAAGTTCTGAAATTTTGCTAAAACACCTTTTTGGGCAAAGTCTGACTCTAGCTTCGAGCTTCTGCAAGGTCCGACAATAGGTCCGACTTGCTTTGTCTAGGTCTGACATATTTTTGGGTAGCTCAGGTGAGCTTTGTCTTTAGCTCCGACATGTCTTTAATAGCTCCGGCATGTCTTTGTTAAGCTTCGATATGTTTTCCTAGGTCCGACTTATGTTGGTTAGCTCCGAAATGTTTTTCTAGCTCCAGCTTTTGGGTTGACTAGTTCCGACTAGTTTTGGTATGCTCCAGCGCTAGGTTGTACTAGCTTTGGTAAGCTCTGGTGCTTGGTTGTATTAGCTTTGGTAAGCTCCAGCACTAGGTTGTACTAGATTTGGTAAGCTCCGGTGCTAGGTTGTACTAGCTTTCGTAAGCTCCGGTTAGTTTTGGCAAGGTTCGGAGCTTGATCGTAATGTTCCAAATTTTCATGTGAAATGTTTCGAACTTGCTTTACACTTATGGAAAGGTTGCTTAGTATTTTTTTCACTAAGTTTTCGGAGCGTTTTGGTTGATATGGCTGATATCATTTTGATATGCTTTGCAACATGCTTATGTGAGGTGCTCACGTAAGGTGTTGTGTTCGGAACTGACTTGAGTCAAGTCGATGACTTGGGCTCGAATAGATTGGTTGTTTGTTCATGTGCAGGTGTTGCTTGAGTTGAAGTCAAGGCTGGTGACAGGATCCTTTGGACTAGTCTCAAGGAGGAGATGAGGTTCCAACAACCAAATTCAGGAGGAATTGTGGTCGAGCGGGTCAGGAGGTCGTGCAGGATGATTGAATCAAGGGCAGTGCATATGAAGGTTAGCGGACGTCGAAGGAAGGTGTTTTCACGTATGCATGCGGTGCATCATGTGGCAACATGCTTCCGAAGATGGTTTATGGATGGAAAGATCTGGTTGGAAGGATCGGATCGTATCGGTTGATGACTTTGGCTGCGGCGGAGTCGGTTATGGCTCGGTATGGAATGTATCGAGTGGGTTATGATAGGATTTTGTATGGGTCACAAATTTGGGTTGTTTTAGGAATGTGGGATACGTTCCTAAGGTGTTTGGAAGTCTTAAGATTTCTTCTATCAGCGTATAGAAGAGTCCTAAGCAGTTATGGAAAGTTTTGATTCGTGATCTAAGTGGGATTAGAATCCTAGTTGAGATTGGGTTGGCCTAAGGGCTGGTTATATAAGCAAGGGAGGCCAAAGCTCGTGGTAGACGACTTTGGGGCTGTTCCTCTTGTGTTCTATTGAATAAAATTCGTAGTTTTAAGGAACTTTTGTGCCTTGTTCGTCCGACTTGTTCCAGACAAGTTTTACTCATCGAGTTTCTGGATAGCACTACCTTTGGTCGGTGGTTTTATCATAACTCAAGTTTTACAGATCCAATTGACGTGATTTTTTTTGAGTTGTCTTCACAACTTGATTGTCTATCATCTTTAAAATTTCACGGTCATTGGATTTGTGGTTTCTGATCTACACGAGTTTCTTTGCACCGTTCCAGAACTGTTTTTCTCAGGTAGGACAGATTGACCTTTGTTCGATCTTTCGATCATAACTTGAGTTTTCTCGACGGATTTGAGTGATTATTCTTGTGTTTCCATCGTGAGTTGATTCTCTCTGATATGTATCACTTTTGTCCTGGTGAAACACGTTTAGATTAGTTTCACACACGATTTCTTTAACATATCGTTTTTCTGCCGAAGGGGTTGGGATTTAATTGTTTCTGCTGCGTAAGATTTTTTAAATCTACCATTCACCCCCTGTAGCTTTTCACATGCTCTTCGATCCTAAAGATCGTAATGCCGAAGCTTTTCACGTGCTCTTTGATCCTACAGATCCTAAAGAATCACGTCAATCGGATCTGTAAAACTATAGTTATGATAAAACCACCGAAGCAAGGTAGTGATGTGCATAAACTCGACGAGAAAGACTTGAAGAAAACAAGTCAGACGAACAAGGCACAAAAGTTCCTTTAAACTACGAATTTTATTCAATAGAACACAAGAGGAACGGCCCCAAAGTCGTGCACCATGAGCTCTGGCCTCCCTTGCTTATATAAACAACCCTTAGGCCAACCCAAACCTAACTAGGACTCTAATCCTACTCAGTTCATGAATCGAAACTTTCTATAATAGCTCAAGACTCTTCTATACACAGAGAGAAGCAATCTTAAGACTTTTAAACACCTTAAGAACATATCCCACATTCCTAAAACAACTCAAATTCGTGACCCACACGAAATCCTGTCATAACCAACTCAAAACTTTCTATATTTGAGTCAAAACGACTCAGCCGCAGCCTGAGTCCATAACCTAGTCAGTTGGACCTTTCTGACCAATTTTCTATGTTCACATCTCTTCATCACACCTCGAAACCATGTAGACACGTCCATGCACTCCTTGCACATGTGCAAACATCTTCCAACGACGTCCACAATACATTCATATGCATTGTTCTTTATTCATACATGCTGCGCGACCTCCCGATCAACTCAACCACAATTCCTCCCGAACTTAGTTGTTGAACCTCATCTTTTTCCTAAGCCTAGTTCAATGGATCCCGTCACCAGCCATGTCTTGAACTCAAGCAACACCTGCACATGAATAAACAACCAATACTTCCAAGCACAAGTCCTTGAATTGACTCTCGTTAGTTCCGAAACTACAACATCTTACATGAGCACCTCAAATAAGTATGTTGCAAACCATAGCAAAATGATATCAACAATGATCACCAAAAACATAGTAAAAGAATACTAAGCAAACTTTCCATAAGTGTAAAGCAAGTTTGAAACATTGCAAGATAAAAGCGGAACATTTGCAATCAAGCTCCGAACCTTGACAAAGCTAACCAGACCTTGAGTCGGAGCTTAATAAAAAGATGTTTTGGTAGTATTCAAAACTTTTATCGTCAAAACCAATGTATTCAACACACATAGCTCTCACAATCTGCCCCATGATGACCTCATTGGCAACACCACTAAAATCCGAACATTGGCTTATTTACATGAAAAGTTTTGAAAAACAATTTATCCCCCTTTTTGAAAATCAAACGAGATAGAAATAAATTCCCCCCCCTATACATACTTCTCCCCCAGAGAAGAATCGTGCCAAAAACACTTGTGAATATGTTCAAGGTGTGATCAATTTCTCCCCCTTTGACAATGTATTTAGCTAGGTACAAAAGAGAAATTTTAATTGCTATGAGCATATTATAACATATACATATAAAAAAAAGCTCATCCAAGTTATACTATCAAGTAACTTACACTATCAATCAATGAAATACATAAAGTAGTGTAAGCCATGCTAAAGATCAAGTGTAAATTTTTAACTGAAGCAAGTCATGATCTCACAAACTAAACTATTTCAAAACCTGAAAGCTAACAAAGACATGCTGGAGCTAAAGTCGGCCCATGATCATAAAGGTGTTTTGGTAGTATTCAAAACTTTTATCGCCATAGCCAATGTATTCAGCACACATAGGTCTCACAGTATGTCCTATTTCTCGTGCTACTGTTATAGTTAAGAAAAATAACAAAAAGATTAGGAACAATGCTGTTAAAATTGAGTCACTAGAATCTGAAATTAATATTTTGAAATCTTTCATTCCTAGTGACGATTCCTATTCCTCATGTGATTTAATATATGAACAGTTGTCCTCTCTAAGAAGTGCACACACCCCGACACTTGATAAACTTGAGTTAGAAATGGAAAAGAACAGATAGCTTGCTGCACTAATGATTAAAACTTGAAAGATGCTAGCTGTTCTACAATTGATCTGCATTTTTCTACTTGTGATGATCTTGATAAGAAACTACAAGATGCTATGAATTAGATTTCTATATTGAACAATGCTTTACGTGCTCATGAATTTAAAAATTGTTCTAATTGCAAATAAAAAGGAAAAACTTCATGTAAAAATTGCCTTGATCTGTCCAATGAACTTGATGATATGCATATGACATTAGATCGGTTTTATAATGCAATTAAGAACCTAAACTTGCTGCTGAATTCTTCCAAGTCTTGCAATGATAAAACTTGTTTAGGTTTTGATTCTCATACTCATACTAAGGCACATCCACCTAAAATTGTAAAGTCATTAGGAGGTGGTTTGATTCAAATAGCTCCCAAACAAAGAGAAGTGGTCTTCAAATCTGCAAGAGTGCTGTCTCATTCGATTACTACTAAACATGTTGCTTGCTCATCTAGACATGAACTCAAAATTAAATTTCATTGTACATACTGTGGTAGAGATGGTCATGTCAGAGATTTTTGTTATAGACTAGCTAAACAACAAAAATGGAAAGAATACAAGCTAGATCTCACAACTCTCATGCATTATTCGTTGCACATGCTAAACCAGATATCAAGAACATGCAACCTGCTGTTATGAGTCACAAACACGCCAAGTTTGCTCCCAAACCTATTGTTTTTCATGCTACACATGTAACACCTCCTAATTTAGTAGTTGGGTAGGAAAATCCTCAAACTTTGGCTCATAAACCTGTTGTTTTGTCTCACCTTTCGTGTATTTTTCCAGTTGCACGTCGTATAACTCAGTACTCGAATCCTAAATGCCTTTTGACTAGCCCCAATATTGAGTCATCGATGTTTTGTGCTTCTATGCAGGTTATATGTTTGAGGAAGGAGAACATTTGGATTGTGGATTCAGATTGCTCACGCCACATGACTGATACCAAAGATTGGTTCTCCTCTCTCTCTTTTGCGTCACGTGTAGAGAATGTTACTTTTGCCGATAATTCTTCAACTCCTATAATTGCTAAGGGTTCAGTTAGAGTAAATGATCACTACACCTCGAAGCATGTGGCGCTTGTCAAAAATTTAAACCACAACTTGCTTTCTATTTCACAATTGCTAGATGAAAATATTGTACTTATTTTTAACATGTTTCGGTTTGGAAGAGCTTTAAAGCTGATTTTGATATGTCTTCTTATAAGCATAGGTATCTAGTTGCTAATGGCCTAAGCTGAAAGGGGACAAAGAAATTTTGTGCTCTTCTTGTTGACATGCTAAGATGGTTGCGGGTTCACATGCTCCTCTCACAATGACCATGACAACTGAACCAAGTCAACTTTTGCACCTTGACACTGCAGGACCTTCACGTGTTCAATACTTCGAAGGTAAATTGTATGTTCTTGTGATTGTTGATGACTACTCTAGATACTCTTGGGTCTACTTTATGGCATCTAAGAATGAAGCTTTTAGTCACTTTAGAACTTTATTCTAAGGTTAGCAATTGATCACCCATGATCTTTAAAAGCAATTAGAAGTGATAACAGAACTGAATTTAAAAATCAATTGTTTGATCACTTCTGTGTCGAAAATAGAATATATCACCAATTTTCTTCACCTGATGTACCTCTATAAAACGGTGTTGTAGAGAGAATAGATGACTTATTTTTAAAAATGTTAAAAATTCACATAATCTCTCCCCCTTTGACAATGTATTCAACAAGGTTCAAAAGAGAAATTTCAAATGTTATGAGCATATTATAACATATACATATAAACGAAGCTCATCCAAGTCATACTATCAAATAACTTACACTATCACATCAATGAGATACATAAAGTAGTGTAAGACATGCTAGATATCAAATGTAATTTTCAATTTAAACAAGTCATGATCTCACAAACTTAACTATTTCAATACCTGAAAGCATGACACTTGTTGCTGCATTTTATGATTTTTCAAAGCACAAAATTAGATCATATGATATTTGCAAGAGATTATATGCGCATTTTCCTTATTCTAACCAACCAAGCCAAGCCTATGTCATTTGAGAATCGGAAGCTTAAGGACATGGTTTTAATCATACACAACTTCTTCCATGTTCATATCTAAGTGCAATGATAAGCCATCTCAAAAGAAGAAGTGCGTTGCATGCATATTCTCTTGATATTTTCTCATTTTTATTTGATCATAAAAGCTCAACATGTGAATAGTTGATTGATTAATTTTTCATTATTAAAAGACCTTGTGAGCATGTAACAAGTTCAAAACAGTAAGAAAGTTCGATGATGACCAGATTTACTGTAAGTAATTATTCCAATTACTAGTCATGGAAAAAACTACAAAATGTATAACATGAGTAATGTAGTAAGAACTTTCAGCATGTGAAAGGAATCACAAAGTCATATATGTATGAAAAACTATGCTCATATTATTTTAAGTTCAGATTCACACATAGACTTTCCAAGTTTCAAAACTCCCCCTCAATGTAAGCCATGAGGATGCATAACCACTATTTCGCTACGAATAAAACAAAAACAAGTGAAATCCAAATGTTTTGTAAAAATGTCAGGCAATTGTTGTTCGGTATCTACATGGTGAAGTACAATGTTTCCTTTTTCAACATTATCACGGAGAAAGTGATACCTAATGTGCTTAGTTCTAGAATGTTGCACGGGGTTTTATGCAATGCAAATGGCACTAGTGTTATCACAAAACAGTGGAACACTATCTAGATCAACTCCATAGTCCTTAAGTGTTTGAACAATCCTAATAATTTGTGAGCAAGCACTAGTAGCAGCTACATATTTAGATTCATTTGTGGATTGTGCAATTGAGTTTTGTTTTCTAGAAGACCAAGCAACAAGTGAATTACCAAGAAAATGACAAGCACCAGAAGTACTTTTCCTATCAATCCTACAACCCCCAAAATCAGCATCCGAAAAAGCATTCAAAGTAACGACTGAGGAAGAAGGAAGAAAAATACCAAATTCTTGAGTTCCATGTAAGTACATGAGAATCCTTTTGAGAGCTTGATGATGTGAAGCATGTGGGGAGGCTTGAAACCGTGCACAAAGACATACGCTGAATTGTATGTCTGTTCTTGATGCAGTGAGGTACAAAAGTGATCCGATCATGCTTCTATATTCTTTTTGACCCATGGGTTCAACATATTCATCAAGTTCAAGTGCTGTTGCTATTCCCAATTGTGTCCGAAGAGGCTTGCTTTTGTCCATGTTGAAGCGCCTTAGGAGGTCTTTTGTATACTTCGTTTGATGCACAAAGGTACCCTCCTTGGTTTGCTTGATTTGCAGCCCCAAAAAGTACGTGAGTTCTCCCATCATACTCATCTCAAATTCTGAACTCATCATAGCTGAAAACTTGGACACAAGATCATAAGAAGCATAACAAAAGATAATATCATCCACATACACTTGAACGAATAATGAGTTATTGCCATGGTTAAGCACAAAAAGAGTTTTATCAACCTTGCCCATGGTAAACCCCTGTTCAAGTAAGAATGTTTTTTACCTATCATACCATGCTCTAGGGGCTTATTTGAGACCGTACAAGGCTTTGGACAGTTTGTAAACATGATTAGGAAAATCTGAATTTTCAAGACCCGGTGGTTGTTTGATATAAACCTCCTGATCTATGTAGTCATTAAGAAGAGCACTTTAAACATCCATTTGATATAGCTTAAAACCTTTATATGTAGCAAAAGCTAACAAAATTCTTATGGCTTCTAATCTAGCAACAAGAGCAAAAGTTTCATCAAAATCTAGACCTTCAACTTGAGTGAAACATTGAGCAACCAACCTAGCCTTATTCCTAAACACAACCCTATCCTCACTTTGTTTATTTTTAAACACCCATTTAGTTCCAATTAAAGTGTGACCTTGAGGTGGAGGTACAAGTTTCCAAACATTATTTCTTTCAAAATTTTCTAACTCTTCTTGCATGGCAATAATCCAAGATTCATTAGTGAGTGCGTGTGATATAACTTTGGGTTAAAAAGGAAGCAACAAAAGCAGAATGAGCATGAGAGTTTGGATCGCAAAACCTGGACCGTGTGACTCGTTCGTGCAAGCTTCCAATTATTTGTTGTGGAGGATGACTTTTGAGAACCCAGAGGGGAGTGGACACTTCACAAGCTTCTTCTTCTTCATGTTCATCAAAAATCGATGAGATTGTGACTTGAGGAGGATCTGGACCAGCAATTGTGGTCATCGGTGCTGGCTGTGAATCAAAATCAGGTGCTGGAACAATATCATTAGCTGCTGAATTTTCGGGCAGCAGCACCACTTCTTCCTCATGTACCTTTGTGCATCAAACGAAGTATACAAAAGACCTCCTAAGGCGCTTCAACATGGACAAAAGCAAGCCCCTTCGGACACCAATGGGAACAGCAATAACACTTGAACTTGATGAAGATGGTGAACCCGTGGATCAAAAAGAATATAGAAGCATGATTGGATTACTTTTGTACCTCACGGCATCAAGACCGGATATACAATTCAGCGTATGTCTTTGTGCACGGTTTCAAGCCTCCCCACGTGCTTCACATCATCAAGCCATCAAAAGGATTCTCAGGTACTTACATGGAACTCAAGAATTTGGCATTTTTCTTCCTTCTTCCTCAGCCGTTACTTTGAAAGCTTTTTCCGATGCTGATTTTGGAGGTTGTGGGATTGATAGGAAAAGTACTTCCAGTGCTTGTCATTTTCCTGGTAATTCATTTGTTGCCTGGTCCTCTAGAAAACAAAATTCAGTTGCACAATCCACAGCCCAATCTGAATATGTAGCTACTACTAGTGCTTGCTCACAAATTCTTTGGATTGTTCAAACACTTAAGGACTATGGGGTTGATCTAGATAGTGTTCCACTGTTTTGTGATAACACTAGTGCCATATGCATTGCTAAAAACCCCGTGCAACATTCTAAAACTAAGCACATTGACATTAGGTATCACTTTCTCTGTGATAATGTTGAAAAAGGAAACATTGTGCTTCACCATGTAGATACCGAACAACAATTGGCTGACATTTTTACAAATCCTTTGGATTTCACTCGTTTTTGTTTCATTCGTAGTGAAATAGGGGTTATGCATCCTCATGGCTTACATTGAGGGGGAGTTTTCAAACTTAAGAAGTCTATGTGTGAATCTAAAATTATAATAATATGAGCATAGTATTTCATACATATATGACCTTGTGATTCCATTTACATGTTGAAAGTTCTTACTACATTACTCGTGTTATACATTTTGTAGTTTTTGCCAGGTCTAATAATTGGAATAATTACTTACACTAAATCTGGTCATGGTCGAACTTTCTTGCTACTTTGAACTTGTGGCATGCTCACAAGTGATTTTAATCATGAAGTGTTAATCAAGTAATCAACTCACATGTTGAGTTTTTATGAACAAATATAAGTTGAGAAAAGATCAAGAGAATATGCATGCATCACACTTGTTCTTTTGAGATGGCTTATCATTGTACTTAGATGTGAACTTGGAAGAAGTTGTTTATGACTAAAACCATGTCCTTAAGCTTCTGATTGTCAAATGACATAGGCTTGGCTTGATTGGTTAGAATAAGGCAGATGCACATATAATCTCTTGCAAATATCATATGACCTAAATTTGTGCTTTGAAAAATAATAAAATGCAGCAACAAGTGTCATGCTTTCAGGTATTGAAATAGTTAAGTTTATGAGATCATGACTTGCTTAAACTGAAAATTACATTTGATCTCTAGCATGGCTTACACTACTTTATGTATCTCATTGTTGTGATAGTGTAAGTTACTTGATAGTATGCCTTGGATGAGCTTTGTTTTATATGTATATGTTATAATATGCTCGTAACAGTTAAAATTCTCTTTTGAACCTTGCTGAATACATTGTCAAAGGGGGAGAGATAATATGTGAACTTTTAAGATAAGTATGCAAGGGGGAGAAATTGATTACACATTGCACAGATTCACAATTATTTTGGCACGATTCTTCTTGGGGGAGAATTTGTTTTTCTTCTCATTTTATTTCTGTTTGACAAAGGGGGAGAAATTGTTTTCAAAACTTTTAATGTGAATAAGCCAATGTTTGGATTTTAAGTGGTGTTGCCAATGCATTCATCAAGGGGGGGATTGTGAGACCTATGTGTGTTGAATACATTGGCTTTGACAATAAAAGTTTTGAATGCTACCATAACATCTTTTTAGCAAGGTCCGACCCTAGCTCCGAGCTTCAGCGAGGTCCGACAACAGGTCTAACTTTCCTTGTCTATATCGTACATGTTTTTGGGTAGCTCCAGTGAGTTTTGTCTTTAGCTCTGGCATGTCTTTGTTAAGCTTCGACATGTTCCTCTAGCTCCGGCTTTTGGGTTGACTAGGTCTGACTAGCTTTGGTTAGCTACGGTGCTAGGTCTTGCTAGTTTTGATAAGCTCTGGCGCTAGGTTGTACTAGATTTAGTAAGCTCCGGCACTAGGTTGTACTAGCTTTGGTAAGCTCCAGCTCAAGCTCCGGTTAGCTTTGGCTAGGTTCGGAGCTTGATCACAATGTTCCTGCTTTTATCTTGAAATGTTTCAAACCTGCTTTATATTCTTAGAAAGATTGCTTAGTATTCATTTGCTAAGTTTTTGGTGTGTTTTGATTGATATGGCTGATATCGTTTTGATATGCTTTGCAACATGCTTATGTGAGATACTCACGTAAGGTGTTGTGTTTGGAACTGACTTGAGTCAAGTCGCGGACCTGGGCTCGTATGGATTGGTTGTTTGTTCATGTGCAGGTGTTGCTTGAGTTCAAGTCACAGCTGGTGATAGGATCCTTTGGACTAGTCTCAGGGAGGAGATGAGGTTTTAACAACCAAATTCAGGAGGAATTGTGGTTGAGCGGGTCAGGAGGTCGCGAAGGATGATTGAATCAAGGGCAGTGCATATGAAGGTTACTGGACATCGAAGGTAGGTGTTTGCATGTATGCATGCAGTGCGTGACGTGGCAACATGGTTCCAAAGATGGTTTATGGATGGGAAGATGTGGTTGGAAGGATCGGATCGTATCAGTTGATGACTTTGGCTGCGGCGGAGTCGGTTATGGCTCGGTATGGAAAGTATCGAGTTCGTTATGATAGGATTTCGTGTGGGTCACAAATTTGAGTTGTTTTAGGAATGTGGGATACGTTCCTAAGGTGTTTTGAAGTCTTGAGATTGCTTCTATCTGCGTATAGAAGAGTCCTAAGCAGTTATGGAAAGTTTCGATTCGTGATTTGAGTAGGATTAGAGTCCTAGTTGAGATTGGGTTGGCCTAAGGGCTGGTTATATAAGCAAGGGAGCCCATAGCTCATTGTAGACAACTTTGGGGATGTTCCTCTTGTGTTCTATTGAATAAAATTCGTAGTTTGAAGGAACTTTTGTGTCTTGGTCGTCCGACTTGTTCGAGACAAGTTTTACTCGTCGAGTTTCTGGACAGCTCTACCTTTCGTCAGTGGTTTTATCATAACTCGAGTGTTACAGATCCATTTGATGTGATTCTTTTTGGGTTGTCTTCACAACTTGATTTTCTATCATATATCAAAATTTCATGGTCATTGGATTTGTGGTTTCCGATCTACACGAGTTTCTTTGCAGCATTCCATAACTGTTTTTCTCGGGTAGGACAGATTGACCTTTGTTCGATCTTTCGATCATAACTTGAGTTTCTCTCAACGGATTTGAGTGATTGTTCTTGTGTTTTCTTCTTGACATGATTCTCTCTTATACATATCACTTTTGTCATGGTGAAACACATTTAGATTAGTTTCACACACGATTTCTCTAACAGATAGTTTTTCTGCCGAAGGGGTTGAGATTTAATTGTTTCCACTGTGTAAAATTTTTAAATCTACCATTCACCCCCCCCTCTGGTAGCTTTTCATGTGCTCTTTGATCCTTCAAGGTTCTACGCTGTCAAGGTGCAAAATTTGACCCGGTTCAGTTGTCATGATCATTGTGAGAGGAGTATGTGAACCTGCAACCATCTTAGCATGTCTACAAGAAGAGCACACAATTTCTTTGTCCACTTTAAGCTTAGGCAGCCCACGTATGCGATCAAGAGCACTAACAAGCTTTAGATGATCAAAGCCTACGTGACCAAGTCGATGATGCCAAAAATATAAGTCCTTTGAATCATTAGCAACTAGAAACCGCATGAGACAACACACCTGCAGATTTGAAAACCACTTCTTTTTGTTTAGGAACTGTTTGAATCAAACCACTTCCTAATGACTTTACAATTTTAGTTTGTTGTGCCTTAGCATGAGCATGAGAATCTGTGACACCCGGTCCCGAATATGAACCAAGCGTAACGCATATGTGTGCCGAGGAAGTTCATCACACATATACGATTGCATCACAAACGATATACATAATTTAACCACGTCTCAACTATTAAATAAGTACTTTATTACAATAATCCAATAGTTCACAAATGACAAAACTCTAATAATGCAGCGGAAAATAAACTAAGCATTGTGACTCCATTCCACAGGCAATTGACGGCGGTACGCAACCTAGTACTCCGCGTGATCCTCAGGGTACTCCCAATTATCTCCAGTAGCTGTTGGGGGGATTGCAAGGGTGAGTACGTGTCGTACTCAGCAAGTGTGGAAATAGATGACATGTGGCTAAACAAATGATTGGAATAAAAAGGCTAATTGCAGAAAAGTACATTTCATGAACATGTAAAAAGCAGCCTATCATGTCTATGTGAGTTTATTTCCCTTCATGACCCCAAATAATTATCATAACATAAATCTAACAATTCTTATTTACCATCGCATTCCATTAATACCAGCCAACCATAAAATTAATACCATATGCCAATTCCATAATCTCTCATTTATCGACAATACTTAAGTGACAACCC
The DNA here is from genome assembly GCA_036927565.1 of Tuctoria greenei. Taxonomy (NCBI): domain Eukaryota; kingdom Viridiplantae; phylum Streptophyta; class Magnoliopsida; order Poales; family Poaceae; genus Tuctoria; species Tuctoria greenei. Next base: position 199,593,369 of record JAYESD010000003.1, on the reverse strand, counting down.
AAAACCATACCAACCATCCCAAAATTTCAATTTCCCTCAAATCATGGAAGTTGTCCAGGTGCTCTTAACCGGGAGCACGACTATCATGATAGTTTTTAACACTCTGCAGAGGTTGTACCACTTTACCCACATGTTCGTGATTTCATCACCTTTCAGTGACTAAGAACCTCTATGTTGCCCTGTCACACTTCCGTGGTGTGCGGCCAAAAGATCACAAAATAGCCTTTCAAAAGGGACTACTAGTATGTACGGACCCACCAAGGTTTCATCGGCAGGCTTGAATCTCCATTCTCCCACCCACGGGCCCCCTCGTGTGCCATGCGGATCCCAGGGCAGTCCTCCTCGACTCCCATTCCCTGCACCATCCAATGGTCCATACAATACTAGCAGCGCTCCTAATTATTCAGCTACGCTGCACCCATACTTGGCCTTGTGGTGGCACTGTTGACCTGGCATATTCTTGCATAAACCGGTCCTTAGATCTAAGGCAAGCAAACCACCATATCATCCAACCCATCCACAAAACCATGCTTGCTTAGATCTCCTAAATTCCAGGTTGCTAAATTAACCATCATCTTATTACCATCCCAAGTTGTCGTAATTAAAGTTGTCAACCACATTATTTAAGTTACCCATAACCCATGTAGC